>CM017566.1:32522680-32976780 GCA_007844125.1 Sinonovacula constricta
GTGGTGCACGATGGTGGTTCACTCTGTGGTAATGGTGTGTGGTGCACGATGGTGGTTCACTCTGTGGTAATGGTGTGTTGGTTAGTTGTAGTAGAAATGGTGTGTGGTGCACAATGGTGGTTAACTCTGTGGTAATGGTGTGTGGTGCACGATAGTGGTTCACTCTGTGGTAATGGTGTGTGGGTTGGTTGTAGCAGAAATGGTGTGTGGTGCACGATGGTGGTTCATGAAGTGGTAATGGTGTGTGTGTGCGTGTGTGTGTGTGTGTGTGTGTGCGTGTGTGTGCGTGCGTGTGTGTGTGTGTGTGTGTGTGTGCGTGCGTGCGTGTATGTGCGTGTGTGTGTGTCGTGTGGCACACGATGGTGGTTCATGTAGTGGTAATGGTGTGTGGGTTGGTTTAAGTGGTAGTGAATGGTGTATTGCGGTTGACGTGGCAATGTTACGTGTGACTGTAGTAGCGATGATGAGTATGGTTGGTGTAGTAGTAATGGTGGAGGTAATCAATTTGTTCGTTTGTTAGTGATTGTTGTAGTAATGATAATGGATGTGGTAGTTGTGACTGTAGTAGTGATAATGGATGTGGTAGAAATGGTTGTAGTAGTGGTAATCGATGTGTTAGTGATGGTTGTATTAGTGGTAATGGATGTGGTAGTAGTGATGATTGTAGTGGTGGTAATGATGTGGTAGTGATGGTTGTAGGGGTGGTAATGGATGTGGTAGCGATGATTGTAGTGATTGTAATTGGTGTGGAGGTGATGGTTGTAGGGGTGGTATTAGATGTAGTAGTGATGATTGTAGTGGTTGTAATTGGTGTGGAGGTGATGGTTGTAGGGGTGGTAAGGGGTGTGGATGTGATGATTGTTGAGGTGGTAATGGATTTGGTGCTGGTGGATGTACAGGTGGTAATGCATGTGGTAGTAATTGTTGTAGTGGAAGGAGTGGTGGCTGTAATGGTTAATGATCGTTGGGGTAAACTAAGTCGTGTTGCTGGTGACGATTGTTATGATGGTGGGTGTGAGTAGGCCTTCCAAGTACCTGCATAGCGTCAGACAACTCCAAAATTATAAAAGCATGGTTTCCCGAAACGGCTATAAACATTTGTGGGTGCAGTATTTCAGTGCTTTAATTCAAGGTTACATCTCATTACCTCGACTTTGAAATGTATCCGAATCAGACTTATAAGATGCTTTGGAGATAGTTTCATACTAAAACTCAACGTTCAAATACCTCGATCTTATTTAAAACGTCGGAAAATTAAGTTGACACTCTGCCTGAAACCAGAGTATTCATTATACGTTAATGCCTATTTTATTGGACGTTAAAATGTTGTGCTACTTAGATAAAAGTAAAGGCATTTTATCGTTTTATGACCTTGTCATGGAAATATTTGAGTGGGCTATCTTTCATCCTTAATGAATCTGGCTTTTATCGTTACTACATGTTATGCTGTTTAGTCACACGGTTAGTTCAAACTACGAAAATTTTTTATTAAAATAAAATGAGAGTTCTGTCATAAACCTTCCAATAATGCAGCTGTCAACTGAATTCATGCTAAACGTTGTAAAACATCCGTGACTTCTAACTTATACATTACAACTATAAAGATATGTTACATTTGTTTTATTAAACAAGATATGTCACTAGAATTGATCTTTGACCTCGATGACGCAATGATCTTAAATATGACATTGACCTCGAGAATTCCTCGTGCAGCGCATGGTTTGCACAACATACCATTGAAGCGTAATTTGTATTTCAGTAAAAAAGAGTTTAGTTAAAACCCTGTGAAAACATGATAAGGTTATGGCCGAGACATTAAAAAAGAGCAACATACACTACGAATTATGACCCTTATTATGACATTGGCCTAAATTTTTGCTCCTATCAATAGTATGAGAGCGACACACCTTCAAGTCAATGTCTGTAAGAGTTTATGCTGAGGAAATATTAATCACAAGGAAGATATGACTGAGACACGAAAACAACACAAACAGACGTAGAGACGCACGGACGGACTGATGGACAGTTCGGCTTCTATCAGCCGATCTTCAGGGTCATTAATCACGCAATCTGATTAAAATCATATCCCGAAAATCGCTCCGCTATCAGGATCTGACGACGAGTCAATAAAACCTTCTTAACCAATCAGATTGTCGCTTACAAACTCGCAAAGGTAAATGATGATCCGAAGCGTTCCGATCATTTTAATGGCTGCGCCCATTATTGGTAGAAACAACTGATATGATAGTGACTTTCCATATCCTGTCGGTAATATTGCCATACAGTCCTTCTTGTCCGTAAAGCAATCAAGAATTTGCTTCAGAAATGGTTTTAACGACCGAATTTCTGAGATTGCAAATCACGCAGCATAGCCATTCACAAATCTAATGGAAAGATATGGTTTCTTTTTATTACAACATTATAATTGAACGTTTTAAACGGCTGGCTCTTCGAGACAAACATGTGAGAACTTTGTTTCGATTTTTAGAAATACATTTCAGCCATAAAATAATGGTCAGTTGACCGACGTTGGTGAAGTTAGACCCTAGACAGATGTCTGGGAAGATTTATTTGCGATCTGAAGATTATCTGGAAGAACTCACATCAGGTCTTTGGGCCGAACTCGAGTCCAAGGTTATACAACTCTTAGCCTGAGGCTGAGAACATTCTCTGGCACCTGATTGGTTAACTGGCCAATCAGATGCCCGTGATCGATCTCAGACTCTAGCTCAAAATTTTATAACCTCGGTCCCTGTCCACGTGGTGAGAGGTCCTGAGGAAATAATCCACGAGACCTCGTAAGGAGAATTATAGGAAATGTGTACATCTTTGACATGTTATGTGAAAACATGTAAGAATAATACTATTAAGATTCATTTAATTCTGCTAAGAACTTGTTTGAATTAATATAAGTAACCACTTGACTATTGATAACTATATGGCTATCATTACTGATGCTTATGCAAGTAACATATACTGAAGAACATACCTCAGATGGCTATTGCTTGACGTGTTAGAAGACATTGGTAATTGTAGGTACAATCGGGTGGGTAAATGGGTAATGATGGTACAGTTTTTATGAAGGATATCAATTAGGAGCGTATTATCGTCCATATTATAACATGAAAAGGCATTTGTACTGTAGTTAGATCTAATCAGTGAAAAAGATGGCGTGTGTAAGAGATATTGTATGTATCTCTCATTGTTATTTGAGGTTTGTATCGTGATGGGAAAAAATAAAGGTATAACATGTTGGGGGTAATTAGCAATAGGTTACCTATCTGTCCGAAAGAAATCAAACTTTGACTTGATTTTCTTGAAGGTGATACTCTGAAACTGAAATTTTGAGCAGCGATATTAATTGTCATAACGCAAAGGTATCAAAGTTGTTAATGTTTTTGTTATGGATGTATTATTCTGCATCTTTGTTAACACTTAAAATGATTAGATAATGTGTTTGACCAGTCTGCGAGTGCTAAGCAGATGACTCACTGTAAAGTTTAGTTCACAATATCGCATTCTGGGACATAGTTGGACGTCATATACAGTGCAAGACAAAGTATCAGGCATTAAAGTAAAATAACTGGACAAGCATATCAATGTCTGTGCTATTTTATTTTACAATCTCGTGTTTGACTTTATCAACATTGCATGCTATCTGGGCATTCTCAACATATGATCAGTAATAGACTTTACTCGTGTTCTATTTTTAGTGTAGCTTTGGTGTTCTTTTTATCAAGTTTGGCCTTTTTGGACATTAGTGATTGGTAAGATGTCGCTGGTACTATTTGTGTATTGCCTTAGTGGATTTAACTGTTTGATTACTATTACTATCCACATCGTTAATAGGCCTGATGAATATAGCAAATGTAAAGGGTTCCGACTTTGTTCAGTTCTGTTCTTTTGAAAAAGCATCTAGTACCATAGATTTTGCTTTCTACGACCCAAATATTCGGTATCAATGACTGACATAATTAAACATAATAATTCTAGAATATAATTAAACTAGAAATGCACAAGACGTCAAACTTCGTGTGTGCTTTTATAAAATCGGTTTGGAATAATGCCTTTTTATATGGATTGTAGTTTACCTGGGGAATCCCCGCTCCAATTATGGCACCGCTGTGAATCATGGGACCTTCTTTGCCAACAAACAAACCTGGAATACAGAAACAAACAAACCTGAAATACAGAAACAAACAGACCTGGAATACGGAATTAAACAGACCTGGAAAACAATAACAAACAGACCTGGAATACAGAAACAAACAGACCTGGAATACAGAATTAAACAGACCTGGAATACAGACACAAACAGACCTGGAATAACAGACCTGGAATACAGAAACAAACAGACCTGGAATACGGAATTAAACACACATGGAATACAATAACAAACACACATAGAATACAGATACAAACAGACCTGGAATACAGAAGCAAACAGACCTGCAATACAGAAACAAACAGGCCTGCAATACAGAAACAAACAGACATGGAATAACAGACATGGAATACAGAAACAAACAGACCTGGAATAACAGACTTCGAATACTGAAACAAACAGACCTGGAATACAGAAACAAACAGACCTATTATATGGAATACAATAACAAACAGACATAGAATACATCAACAAACATACCTGGAATACAAAAACAAACAGACCTGGAATACAGAAACAAACAGACCTGGAATGCAGAAACAAACAGACCTGGAATACAGAAACAAACAGACCTGGAATACGGAATTAAACAGACCTGGAATACAATAACAAACAGACCTGGAATACAGAAACAAACAGACCTGGAATACAGAATTAAACAGACCTGGAATACAGAAAAAAACCAGACCTGGAATACAAAAAAAAACAACACACCTGGAATAACAGACCTGGAATACAGAAACAAACAGACCTGGAATACGGAATTAAACACACATGGAATACAATAACAAGCACACATGGAATACAGATACAAACAGGCCTGCAATACAGAAACAAACAGACAGGGAATAACAGACATGGAATACATAAACAAACAGACCGTGAATAACAGACCTCGAATACTGAAACAAACAGACCTGGAATACAGAAACAAACAGACCTATTATATTAAATACAATAACAAACAGACCAAGAATACATCATCAAACAGACCTAGAATACAAAAACAAACAGACCTGGAATACAGAAACAAACAGGCCTGGAATGCAGAAACAAACAGACCTGGAATACAATAACAAACATACCTAGAATACAGAAACAAACAGACCTGGAATACATAAACAAACATACCTGGAAAACAATAACAAACAGACCTGGAATACAGGAACAAACAGACCTGGAATACAGAAACAAACAGACCTGGAATATGGAATATAGAAACAAACAGACCTGGAATGCAGAAACAAACAGACCTGGAATAATATAACAAACATACCTGGAATACAGAAACAAACATACCTGGAATACAGAAACAAACATATCTGGAATACAGTGACAAACAATCAAACACTCCTAGAGGTAAGTGATATAATATCTACTGGAAAGAAACGGAAGGTTGAAAGTAAAATACTGGGCTGCAATTTAAAGTCAATTAAATGCACAAAATAAATCGATTTTACTTATACAATGTTAACAACTTAAAACCAAAAGTAATTAATCTGTAAAAATTAAAAATCCCAGCAGAAAGTTAAAACTTTTGATGAAAGCATTTACTTGTATAAATACAAATAGATGTGCTTCATTGGAAAACGTCGTTATCTAATTATATATCCAGATTGACTACCATCTTAATGTGACCGTCATTTCCTAAAATAATGGGACCATTTATCTTACATAAAATTATCTGAAATAACACTTTGCAGTGTTACTGAATGTTGAAAAAAGATAACACGCACACGCACGCACGCACACACACACGAGGGTGGCTACAGCATTACGGCGAATCCAACCACTCATTATACCTTGCATACAAGTCACAGATTTATCAGGCCGTTCCTTGTGCTTTACTAAAAAAAAGTTTCGTGACTATAACCATCAAGCCTTCTAATCGTTACATTATCGACTTTATCGTAATTATCTTAATGTTTTTGTTCTTATCACTTACACAATTTTATTTCTCGCCAGGGATGAGTAACGTAAAATCATGGTTATGCATTTATTCCCCACGCGTTGTGAAAATTTAATTTAAAACAAAAATACCGGACGACTAAGTCTTAATATGTGTACTATGATCAAAGCAGCCTCCGCAGGTTGAGGTCATGCATATAGATTGCTAATGCGGAACACATTTGTTTCCACAGTTAAATAACCACATAACTGGTATTGTTATTTTGTTGTTTTAGTTTGAAGTTTATCCGATGACATAAGCCAGTTGGCAACTCCCACGAAAAATAAACATGCCCCTAACTTTAAAGTAGCTTCGATAACTTATGCAGTGCTCTGAAACGTTTAGCGACATTCATTCATAATGGATAGAGATTTACCCAAAGGCTCTGGCCTGTGAAGAACCACCCACATAACCCAGGTTAGCGGAAAACGGTCTCTGTTGAAGATAATGCCCCCTAGCGGTTTTTATCCACGTCGTTGAATAGTTAATGCCATGAATAGCCTTAAAAACAACATTGCTTCTATAGTTTAATACAATATATATTCGCAAATGTACTTAAGGGTGCTAATAACCGCGTTGTCGTAGATCGGAATAAACACACGCCATATTAACAACCTTATTCCGCGCTGTCAAACAGAACTTGAGAGATTGTAGTGCAATCAAGTCGATGTTTGTGTTGATTCGTCGTTCGTTCATACCTCTTTAATGCAAACGTTTAATGTTCATTTAAGTCACGTTTAACCTGCGCAACATGTGTTAATTAAAAATAAAGCAAATACTTCTCTCTGAAGGGCGAGTATAAAATTACTATGAACCATACATAGTACAACAAAAAAAACCCAACCATCCAGCCTTTCAACTAAACGCATATTTCAATTGAATCTTATTTGCGATAAAAACAACAACAAGCATTATCTAACCTAAAACCAGCACCAAAGGATTGAACTTACCGCCTGCTACGCTGAACAATACACCTATTGCCTTGCTGACCAGTGACTTTAGGCGGGCCACCCTGGGGATACGGACGCCATTGAGGTAGCATTTTATCTCCGGAATTCCGGAACCAGCAGCTACAGGCTAAAATAGAAATACCGGAAATGACACTGTATTACGAAATGAGGTCATAATAATAGCTGCCACGAGGGAAATAGGGAAACCAGACTTGACGCCATATTTATAAATTGCGCAATAAAATCTCAACGGAATAATCGTTTGTGGCTGCTAAAATTTGTTTCGTGATTTGTTTTGTGTGTGACAACTATTGACAGACAAAGGTTTAATATGTTTAATAGTATGTGTGCGCTTATTTGAGTCAAGGTATAAAGTAAACAAATGATAAAAAAAGTAGAGATACCTGACTACAGCATTGCATGTCAAACTGGAAGCAATATTTTAAAAAAAAGAAATAGAAAAAAACAACACATCTTTACTAGCGACATGAATTCAAATAAAATTATCTTTGATCAATGCATGGTATACAATAGAATATTGCCTGTGTTTTGAAATGATAAAAAATAAGTCAGAAGTAACGTCAAACGACGGCAAGCAGGCCTTCACTACATATAATATATAATAGCTAAAATGTAAAGACATCTAGTCTGCATGTACGGACAAGAGTTGTCCCATTATTTCTCTCTTATATATTTAGGATAAAAACTTAATCACAGGGTCGAATTGGTGGATACCATAAACTATGTTTAAAAAAAAGATTTCCTAATTTTGATAATAATATATAACATGGTTACATGCACTGTATCTTGACCATTGTTACTTAATTTTTTAAATAAATCATGTAATAGCATAAATAAATGATTACAAACTCAAGAAAGAAATTCTTTATTAACTCAAAAGGGTAACACAATTCAAATAAAATACAAGAAAGGAACTCAGACAGGACAGCTAAGAAACATGTTTATTACTAGTATTTGGTCATCTGCGATTTAAGGAAAAGTACAGAAATAAGCTTATATGCATGCAATACCGAAGACCTACCTCAAACGATACCAAACACGCCGCCACGGCCACAAAAGCTACATTAATCAGAACCAGAAGAAACAATGGCAGCAGAAGACATCCGTTATCGAAAGCACACTCTTCAATATCTTGGTGAAAGGTCAAGGATAAACATAAAACATGTTTAATTTAAAAAGTTATTTCATTTGTTTTAATTAATTTGCATTGATGATAATTTTTGGTCAGAAGTTTTACTGTACTTTTAAGTCCGTGGTGTTTATAAAATCATATAAAATAATCACGTTTGCACTGTACATGTACTATCTTTTCAAGATTGAGGAGGCTGTTCATGATGCAAGCCTTTAATAACATATTGATTAAATATTCAAACATAACTCTTAAGTGTGTTTAGGTTAGCCTTTTTATATAATGTGGATAAAACCTAGGCGACAAACCAAAGACAGACTTGCTTTTGTTAGTTTATTTATTTATTTATTTTTCTCATAAACTGCTCATAAAAGTTTCTTACATAACCACATATAACCAGGTGTGTATATATCATATATTGACATTTTAATAAAGATGTAAATAATGGTTTTCCACGAATACCCAATACACATTTTTTTTTACATTTTATTATTTTGGCATTATAGCCTTTTAAGGTAATAGTGGTCAAATGTCGCCAAAAACGGTTGCTGTGGTAGGGCCTTCAAGATAAATCAAACTTTTTAAGCCTACGTTCTTTCCCTATGTTAAATGTATGCAAATGAACAATGTACCAGTAGAGTTTATGGCAGCCTTTTGTCTATAGTGTCTTCATGACATGCTTCTTTCAAACGAATGTAATTTTAAAGTATACACCACATCTCAAGAATCTTTAACAATTTACAGCATTTAATTTAAATATGTACCACCTGTCTACCTATTACCTTATTTTAACAAACAGCTTTTTAAATTCCGGACTGATTCCGGACTGTTGCCCTTTTCTAGGTAAGAATCGGAAACAAAACAATGTTTTGAGTCGCTATGACCTTGAGCTTTGTGTCACTGACACCAAAAATAATAAATGTCGTCTGTTTATCAATATCAATGTCCCTACTATGTTTTAGGTTTTTTTACTCACTGGTTTTGCAGGTATCAATTGAAAACTTAAACTCAAGTTTTAGGTGTCCGTAGCCTTGATCTTTGCGTATACGTAACTAATCCCCGAACCAACAGGGTATCAACTAAACATAGCTAATGACTTAACAAATTTTACGTGTGTTCTCGAGATTTCAAAGGAAACATAAAATCACGTTTAAGGTTGCTGTATTCTTGACCTTTGCTACACAAACCTCAAATACCAAAACTTATAACGTTCCTCATCTAATGCTGACCAATGTTCTGACCAATTTTAATCAATGAGGACCACATAAGAACATACCAATACATCTTGGAAAGAATGTATCTTTTGTGTATAAAAAAAAAAAAAAAATCTATCACGTGTATTTTAAAAATGATCAAATGCAGTTCTCTTACCAACATGCTATGATGGCACATCGATGCTACTACAACACTTAAGGTGGCGCTCGGGGCCGTGAGAGGTTGAGGCGCGGACTTGTAATTTATCTGACTACTCGGTCCCTTACCGCGTGGGTTTAAGTCCCGGTCGGGACAACAGTGCATGTGGGAAAGGTTGACGTACGGTACGTTAATGCAGCTACATTTGGCTGAGGTCTGCCTCCACACACAAAATTCATGTCGCTATAATGTCCATAAATGGGTCGCTGTGGTATATTTAAAATTAATAACCATCACAGTCGCAAGGATACGAGCATCCACCACGCTGAACTTGGATTTGGACAGAAATTTAACCACTGTGTCTATGAAAAACGCAACCTGTAAAAGAGAAATAAACAATATAATACAAATATAATATACCTCACAATGTTGGTATATATATTGAAAGACATTTATTTATTAAAGATATTTATTGGCAAAGGAGGCAGGAAGATTGACATTTCAAACTACCCGTCCGGGGACTCGACAAAATATAGATGTCGCGCTAAAAGTATTATCCGCATAATAGTTTGTCCGAAATCTATGATAGCACGAAGAAAAAGTGTAGTGTACACTTTTTTGCCTAAGATCTCGCGTTGGTCTGGATTCTTTTTCTCGTTCAATTTTCTCAAATATTTCTCTGTTGAAGCCAATGTGTTTAACAAAGAATTATTACCATGAAGGAGGTGGCCATGGAAAGCAGGGTCCTAAGTTGCAGGATTTGACCCTACTATATTGTTCCCAAAGTGAATCAAACCGCAATACTTGTACTGTGTAAGTGTCAATCTGTCTATACTTTTGACTGGACTAATGATTAGAGCCTTTTACTCACCTGTGCATGGGCGTCTGCCTCTGTGGCACCCTAATGTTATAAAATGTATCTTAAAACGTTTCTTTCTTGTGATCATGTAATCACATACTTAAGTTTGATGGTACCAGGATGAAGTTTTGTTTGTGTAAAGTTGGTTACAGTTCTGCATGCGAGTACTATCAAGCTACTTTAAAAAGTACATACTTATCAAATGAAAGGAAAGTTTTCTCGGCGTTCATGGATTTTTATATAATAGAAAATAAGGTACACCCCCACCATTATATGGTTATTGGCCTACTCATTCACGTGTCATAGTGCATTTGTAACTTGAGTTTTACAATTTCGCCTGGAATAGAGAGCAAATCAATTGAGTGTCTTGTTACCTAAAGGCGAGTTTAAATGTTTGTAACTACTGGGCGGTACCCAGACAAGACTTACCGAAACACCTTGATCATTTCCGTAAATTTACTGAGATTCCGGGAGCAGTCGTCATTTTAATTTGGTCATTATTGCGACGCCCAACTATCTTGGTGTAGGAAAACTCCAGAGATATGTCTTGGTAGGACTAATGGTGTACTGCAGGTCAGCTGGAAGACCTTATCACATAAAGTATTTGCCTCGATCGGGACTCGAACCAAAACGGTGGAGAAGCTTAGCAGTCAGAGGCGTTACGAGTCCGCAACTCTACCGTTTCGCCACGGGCGTACCTGAAGACTTGTCGTTAGTACATTATTATACTTACTATGCCGGTAGTAAATCCAATAAAGAACGTGATTACCCATTTGATGACCTCGATCTTGCTTAGAGACTGAAAATATATTTTAATTATTTAAAATACTAACAAAAAGAACTGTTTACGTCACACTAATTAAAATCTAGTTATTTTTTAATCAAATGCCTAAAGGGTACAACCGTGAAACATCGTTATTTATTTTAAGTGGTAATTAAAACTATTCTCTCATTAAACAAAAAAAAATATTAAAGCAATATGTAAAATTCTAGTTCATGTCATTACAATTAAGCAAGAACTATCATATGGAATATATATGTTTTGGAGTTTGTCTCTTTATTCATCTTATCTGATCTCGACGTATTTTCTTAAACTGTTTTGTTAACCCTTTCTGTAAATGTTTCATAATATGGTTAACACACCAATATCAACGTGTAATATATAGTTTGAATTTTCATTTGTTAAATTTTGATTAAAAGCCAAACTTTGTTGAAAACTTAATGAATAAATTCAATAAAATATTGCCTTTGATCACTATACCATAGTTGAACATGATGTCCTTCAAAAGATTGTGTTGTCTTAATATAGGGAGAATCAAAGACTTCGTGATGCTGTTCAATTGTTTTTAGCCGTGTTTATCTTAACATCTTAGATTATCGCTGATGTGATGCGCACATGTGGAATAATTTCTCACGTATATATGAAAGTCATGCAAACTACGACGATACGAAAGCGACGCACGAAATTAAGATATACACAAAACATGTGACCATATTGCTTTAATGTATCTACACAAAACATGTGGCCATATTGCTTTAATGTATCGACACAAAACCTGTGACCAGGTTGCTTTAATGCACCTACACAAAACCTCTGACCAGGTTACTTTGATGCACCTACACAAAACCTGTGACCAGGTTACTTTAATGCACCTACACAAAACCTGTGACCAGGTTGCTTGAATGTATTGACACAAAACCTCTGACCAGGTTGCTTCAATGTTCCTACACAGAACCTCTGACCAGGTTGCTTTAATGTATCTACACAAAACATGTGACCATATTGCTTTAATGTATCGACACAAAACCTGTCACCAGGTTGCTTTAATGCACCTACACAGAACCTCTGACCAGGTTGCTTTAATGTATCTACACAAAACATGTAACCATATTGCTTTAATGTATCGACACAAAGCCTCTGACCAGGTTGCTTTAATGCACCTACACAGAACCTCTGACCAGGTTGCTTTAATGTATCTACACAAAACATGTGACCAGGTTGCTTTAATGCACCTACACAGAACCTCTGACCAGGTTGCTTTAATGTATCTACACAAAACATGTGACCAGGTTGCTTTAATGCACCTACACAGAACCTCTGACCAGGTTGCTTTAATGTATCTACACAAAACATGTGACCAGGTTGCTTTAATGCACCTACACAAAACATGTGACCAGGTTGCTTTGATGCACCTACACAAAACCTTTAAGCAGGTTGCTTTAATGTATCTACACAAAACCTGTGACCAGGTTGCTTTAATGCACCTACACAAAACATGTGACCAGGTTGCTTTAATGTATCTACACAAGACCTCTGACCAGGTTACTTTAATGCACCTACACAAAACCTGTGACCAGGTTGCTTTAATGTATCTACACAAAACCTCTGACCAGGTTACTTTAATGTATCT
Source organism: Sinonovacula constricta (assembly GCA_007844125.1). NCBI lineage: Eukaryota > Metazoa > Mollusca > Bivalvia > Cardiida > Solecurtidae > Sinonovacula > Sinonovacula constricta. The sequence goes on from CM017566.1 coordinate 32,535,517, forward strand.
ACACAAAACATGTGACCAGGTTGCTTTAATGTATCTACACAAAACCTGTGACCAGGTTGCTTTAATGCACCTACACAAAACATCTGACCAGGTTGCTTTAATGTATCTACACAAAACCTCTGACCAGGTTGCTTTAATGTATCTACACAAAACCTCTGACCAGGTTACTTTAATGCACCTACACAAAACCTGTGACCAGGTTGCTTTAATGTATCTACACAAAACCTCTGACCAGGTTACTTTAATGCACCTACACAAAACCTCTGACCAGGTTACTTTAATGCACCTACACAAAACCTCTGACCAGGTTACTTTAATGCACCTACACAAAACCTCTGACCAGGTTACTTTAATGCACCTACACAAAACCTGTGACCAGGTTGCTTTAATGTACCTACACAAAACCTCTGACCAGGTTGCTTTAATGCACCTACACAAAACATGTGACCAGGTTGCTTTAATGTACCTACACAAAACATGTGACCAGGTTGCTTTAATGCACCTACACAAAACCTGTGACCAGGTTGCTTTAATGTACCTACACAAAACCTCTGACCAGGTTGCTTTAATGCACCTACACAAAAGAATGTACCTACACAAAACATGTGACCAGGTTGCTTTAATGCACCTACACAAAACCTCTGACCAGGTTGCTTTAATGCACCTACACAAAACATGTGACCAGGTTGCTTTAATGCACCTACACAAAACATGTGACCAGGTTGCTTTAATGCACCTACACAAAACATGTGACCAGGTTGCTTTAATGCACCTACACAAAACATGTGACCAGGTTGCTTTAATGCACCTACACAAAACCTCTGACCAGGTTGCTTTAATGCACCTACACAAAACATGTGACCAGGTTGCTTTAATGCACCTACACAAAACATGTGACCAGGTTGCTTTAATGCACCTACACAAAACCTTTAAGCAGGTTGCTTTAATGTATCTACACAAAACCTCTGACCAGGTTGCTTTAATGCACCTACACAAAACATGTGACCAGGTTGCTTTAATGCACCTACACAAAACATGTGACCAGGTTGCTTTAATGCACCTACACAAAACATGTGACCAGGTTGCTTTAATGCACCTACACAAAACCTTTAAGCAGGTTGCTTTAATGTATCTACACAAAACCTCTGACCAGGTTGCTTTAATGTACCTACACAAAACCTCTGACCAGGTTGCTTTAATGCACCTACACAAAACATGTGACCAGGTTGCTTTAATGCACCTACACAAAACATGTGACCAGGTTGCTTTAATGCACCTACACAAAACCTTTAAGCAGGTTGCTTTAATGTATCTACACAAAACCTCTGACCAGGTTGCTTTAATGTACCTACACAAAACCTCTGACCAGGTTGCTTTAATGCACCTACACAAAACATGTGACCAGGTTGCTTTAATGCACCTACACAAAACATTTGACCAGGTTGCTTTAATGCACCTACACAAAACCTTTAAGCAGGTTGCTTTAATGCACCTACACAAAACCTGTGACCAGGTTGCTTTAATGCACCTACACAAAACCTCTGACCAGGTTGCTTTAATGTACCTACACAAAACCTCTGACCAGGTTGCTTTAATGCACCTACACAAAACAATGACCAGGTTGCTTTAATGCACCTACACAAAATCTCTGACCAGGTTGCTTTAATGCACCTACACAAAACATGTGACCAGGTTGCTTTAATGCACCTACACAAAACATGTGACCAGGTTGCTTTGATGCACCTACACAAAACCTCTGACCAGGTTGCTTTAATGCACCTACACAAAGGCTGTGATCAAGTTGCATTTATATACTATGCGTTAAAATAAAATTGTGCGACGGTGGATTTTGAATTTCGCATAGAAAGTGTATATGCCCCATGGATGCCCATGACTCAATTTTTGCACAACGATCGGTTGTAAGCAAGGAAGAACACTTTTACAACCTAAATGTATTGACCAGACATTTGACATTAAAATAGTCAATACATAGACGTGTTTAATGGACGTGTGATGCAAGTTTTAATATGTTAATATTTAGCCATAGTCTGGATTACGTGCTTCTTTGTCTTAGGTCATCAGAGTACGTCCGGGGACCAGACATTATTGCATCTTACTACATTATGATCATACAAAAATAAAAGACAAACTTACATGCTCAGCTCTTTGCCTATCTATGTACTCGTCATAAACTCTGTTGTGGTAAATATCGTAATCCAGGCTCTGAAAAAAACAAGACAATTGAAAATAGAATGAAATGTGTTACATAATTTTTATTTCATTTTTTTAACATTTACATTAGCTAGTTGTTTTCAACAAATGATTTTTTAAATTGTTATGTTATTTTTAGTTCTTTAACTATACTTTTTATATATTTATGTTTGTTATTAATAGATCCAGGATTTAAACAAAAAAGTAAAAATCATTAGAAACATTTCAACAATTGTGTGAGAAAAATGCAAGGGAGACAACTAGACAATGACAGTATTTTTTGTTTCTACCTCATAGTCTTTCCTTGGCAAAAGTCCCGCGTCTTCATGACTTGAGACAGAGGCAGTCTGAAAATAATAATGCCAGTTTTGTAATTAATGTATAACCCAGTATTAAAATTGCATCATTGAATTCTCTGATATGTTGCAATTAAGTAATGCCTCTATCTCGACAGGTATACAGAAAGACAGAGATAAAAAGAAAGAGACACAGACACAGAGATGAAAAAAGGTATGCAGACACAAAACTGAAAGCAGACAGACAGTTAAAGTTAGACAGACATACAGACAAGCAAACAGAGAGGGAGAAAGAGGGAGAGAATGAGAGAGAGAGGGGCAGACAGACAGAGAAAATAGATAAAGACACTGTAAATACAATCCAAACCGAACCTAATCAGACAGCTCCCGTGGGCAGCTAGATGTTCTGGATCAACACAATTGTGTAAACCTGACAAGGGAAGTCGAGCCTTGAAGACAAAGGCTAAGAGTTATTGCAGTAAGTATCTGTACATATCAGTATATATGTTAATGCACAAGTTATTGGCAACAAGTACCTTAGTAAGTAGACTACTATTGCCCACACAGTCGTCCCCAGGCTGTAACAGCTCTCGGCTCTAACAGCATGAACCCCACGTGCCTACATGTGCACACACGCACGCCATCTACTGGGCTCGTGTGCATAAGGGGAAATCACTTCCAACTAATTCATTGACTATAATTTGTTTGGTTTTAAAAACATCATAGCGACACATCTATAGTCGCTACAGCTAAGTCCTCCTTTTTGGCTAAGGAAGACCGAAGCTGCTAGTCTGGGCTCTATCCACTCGACAACGGGTGTCTTAGTTCATATAATTGAACACAATATTTTATTTACATAATATCATCATTTTATTACACAATTTCACTCGGGCCATTGAGCTTAAGCTAAACAACACACCTGCTCTTAGATTAAGTTTTATTTTCTGAGATTCCTTCATTCCTCCAGAAATATGCCGAGAACATCACCTTAGTATCCGATGTAAGTTAAGCTTGTATTGTTACACTTGCCTTTAATATTTTATGCAGAAATTGTATTCTCCTGTTTGTCTGATTTGGGGTTTTACGTTAACAATCTTTCCGGTAGTTATTTGGAGAAGGTGTCCTCTTGAAGAAAAAAAATGTCCTGCTTTCACTGTGTATAGCATTCTCTGAACACTTGCCATGTTACTATACCCGGTCACATTATCTCGTCATCGAGTTGACCAGTAGAACTATCCTAATATTTGATATAGAGACAACAAGGGAGTCAGCTGTATATGTACCATTACAGTTAAAATGACTTTGGCATGTCGGGGTCCGGGCTGGAACCTAGCGTCTCACGTACCTGGAGCTGACGATCTACAAACTACGCTACCAAGTCCGATATATTATTTAGTATAAATATTAGCAATATATATTAGAATTCACATAACTTTTAACATACAAGGATGACAAGTACAATCTTCACTTGGACGTTATCATCACCGGTTATGCAGAGAAGACAAGAATGAGATAAAAATAAATGATAAATGCGCAACTCCAAGATAACATATGCAAACTACAATCAGATAAAGAGATAAAGAGCAATGCTTTAAGATATGCACAGTACTTGTATATATTTTTCATTCTTCAGAAATTTGAATAAACGATCCATTTTCTAAACGCGTCAGGTTTTAAAGCATGTTAGTTCATTATTACAGTATCAAGTTTGTAATATTAATTAGTTTATCATGTAATGAACTATGTAATATGACTTTCGTGGTAATTAGCGGCATTTATGAAAAAAACATCGTATCTGACAGAGAAGTTTATTTTAAGAAGTAGCAATGTGGTGCTAAATCTGTATTTAGATGTTATAGAATTATCGTGGTAAATTAAAGAATCATTCACACTTACTGTCAACTTTTTAAATAATCGCGTTTTTGCATAATCGATAGAGTTGCTTAAATACAGAACACTTGCGTTTATTTCAAGAATCTAACCCATCACCAGCATCGAAGTATGGCGATCTTCATTCCAGAGTCGATGTTTCTTTATTAAATATGTCACGTGACTTTGGTCTTTTAAGCCTCATACGCTTATAATAGCCCAACTCTAAGATAATAAATGTGCAAGATAACATGGATTCAACGGTACCATTTCTTTTTCATTGTCCCGAAGACACAGCTGACTAAAAGCAAATACAGTGCTGTCGCCTCAATGATAGCCGGATCGTACGATTCGTGTTTCATGACAGGAACAGATATAGGATGTTACTTTAGAAGGGACATGAATTTTGTTACAAACCTTAGTTTTTCGAAAAGAATGTGCTAAACGACATTGCGATATCAGAATTGCATTTCAAACCAAATATAACATGAAGTATATATAGAGACTGATAGAATGTGCTTAAGCCTATTTAATTTTCATTTTTATTTAAATTATGTGTAGGTCTGTATGCGATCTGAGAATTTAAAGAGCGGGATGCGATATATCCGCCCCGTGTAAATCCACCCTGCATAATATCACATTAAATTACCCAATTCTGACACTGACTGCACCGGACGGTCGTCGGAGTAGACTTCAAAGGCTATCGTAAGTATGGCAACTTTATCAATATTAGTTTAGTTTGTTTGGTTTATACATAATATAGCACCGGCACATCTATAGTCATATTTTCAACGTTTGGCTACTTTTGTTGAAGAGAGACTACTGACAAGTGTCTGAGACACCGTGATGTCTGAGACACCGTGATAGAACATGTCAACAAGCAAACTTTCCTACAGAGAATTTTTCACCACGACCAAGGGAGTGAGGTTACAATGTTAAGACGAGCATATGTCTTCGCCGCTTTCTCGGTCTCATTTCCTCTTTTATTTGATTCGTCGTGAATATAAATAATATTCACAAGATCTAACAAACATGACAAGAAAACCGTTGATGCGAAACATCAAAGGCGACGCAAACAATTAAATCAAATTTAAAAGAAATTGTGGCATATATTTTAAAACCTAATTAAAGATGGTATCAGGCAGCTTTCTTTCTTCAAATACATGTAAATAAATAATACAAATAAAATAAAATGAAAAATAGAACTTTACGTTCCGAATTATGACCAATATTTCATCAGGGTTATGAAATTCTGCAAAAATAGACATTCCTCAAGTACAAATTTCAGTGAGCATTCCATCTGTAGGCGTCGCGCTCCAGCGTGTCTCCAGCAATATGAATAAACGTAAGTAAGGAAAAGTAAAACAGCGGTAATATTAAGAGTAAAAAAATACAAAAGACATCGTTCAACATCCTTTGACATCTTGAAGATGGCGTCTTATGCGACATGACGAAACGAAATGCAAGTTCAAGATGGTGCTTTGTGATAATAATGTGTTTGGAGAAACCGAAGACATATTTACAGATATATTACATCCGTACCTGTAGCCGACCCTCCACCCACTGCTTTACCAAGGTCACTAATTGCAAATTTAATAGATTACATCACAATAAACAAATAAAAATAGAAACATACGTATCAAGTGATGCTTCCCACCATCTATCATATATAACCATTTTGAAATTGCTTAAAACCTTCTAGTCATTGTAAAACCACCATCATCTCCCGGAAGATTTAATGTCTTAGTTTACATATGCGAGTTAATCGGCCTTTGTGAACTTCATTTTCAGTTTAGATGTTGTCTGATGAAAATATACGTTATGCTGGATGGATGTAGTGTGCATATGTCAAGCTCTTGCAGTCATTCATTTCATTGTTCTTATTGTTAGAAAAATAGTCGGACAGCGGTTATATGTGTGTTCTCTGCATGCTATCAGAGTGAAGGCAGTACTGCAAGTCTCGAAATATAAAATGGACTGTCGGTGGGGCTAGAAACCTTAAAAACAAAAGATAATGTTTGTTGATAATTTACCAACAGCATTTTCTTAACAAGTGATGCAGTGACCTTTTGAAAAAGACAACTGGACCTGGTAGCGCAGTCGGTAGGACATTGGCTCCAGGCAGGACAGGCTAAAGTTTAATAGCGGACCATGACTTACCGAAGTCGTTAATAACGGTAGTGGTATAGCTCTCTTGCTAACGCTCAAGCAAATACCAGGGTAGCTCCACTTCTGGTTGGCCCGGTGTCAGGATGATGTGACTGGGAGTGTTATCATGACCTGTGATTACGGCATCATGAACAGTGGAGGCAGCACTATATCTAACCAAACGAAAAACCAAACAATCATGGTGCTCGACTCGGGCCAACCAATAACTAATAGGCTGTTATTGTGTAATGTGAATTTTACGCAATCGCCATTTTCTGCGAAGTTGCAACAGTTCTATTGTTTTTCGAAGACAAAAAAGCGATGACATAACTATAATAAGTCGTCACAAAATCAATCATCAAGTGTCCGTAAAGAGTATCCAATTATCTGTACAGCATCCAGATTAATGTAAACAATGTATCAATAATGGGCCAGCGCCTGAATTCCTTAACGAATCAAACAAGTGGTACGTCATGAAAACCTAAGGCGCCGTAACACATCAGTAATACATCAGTAATTTGGCAAACCAACGGATATTTAATTACATTGGCGCTAAGGCAATTAAACAAATTAATACTATTTCAGTCTAAAAAAATCCATATTTTTGTCTCTTATTGTAATAATTTGTGTGCATTGTATGTGCTTTAAAATATGTTATGTTTTGATGCAATAAATATTTGTATATTGTAAAGAAAATTGTTTATATTGTATTTCAGTCTTTAAGGATATAGTTCTCATTTCCACCATTCTGGTACTAGGCCCCAGATAGGTGTAAAATGTGCTCAGTTTTTATGATTCATAACACGTGCAATTAAATTATAATTGATACTGGTGGACATTAATTGTCAAATTAACAACTTAATTGTTTTGCACCGTCAAATAACTTATTTAATTAAATTTGTCCTGAATTTTTAAAGGAGAACCAACATTAGACGTGTATATTTAATACACAATTTATATTTTACCATTGTCCTCACGTTCTTTCTGTTTTCACTTTGACTTCTCCTTTTAATATAATCGTCAGCATCATTAACATTGTCTTTTCGGTAAATTTTTCGTCTCGTATTTTCTTTTTTCCCTTCTTTTCCCAGAAGTAGTAGTAGCAGCAGCAGCAGCAGTAGCAGTAGTAGTAACAGAAGTACTAGCTGCAGTAGCAGTAGTAATAGCAGTAGTAGTAACAGAAGCAGTAGTTGTAGCAGTAATAATAGCAGTTGTAGTAGTAGTAGTAACAGAAGTAGTAGTAGCAATAGCCGTAGCAGTAGTAGTAGCAGCAGTAGAAGTGGTAGCAGTAAAAGCAGTAATAGCAGTAGTAGCGTTGTCGTCTTCTTCTGTCTTCTCTTCTTGTTCCCTTTTCTTCTCCAACTGGTTGCACCTTTGGGTCCATATGTTTCTTTTTTGATGTGTTGTGAGAAAGCGAACGAGAAAAAATTACTGTTTGTTGAGTATTCTTAATAACGACCATATCTTAATGGTTAGTTAATGGTGGTATTCGGCTGTTTCCATTGTTTCTCACATTCAACCAAGTAAATTATTGTTGCCTGAAAAAAATAGCGAAATATTGTTCTTGGAGCCCTGCATCCATATACCCAATTAATATTACCCCACTGGGCACAAAGATGTATTTCCTATCTGAGCCACACTGCACAGTTAGCTATTATAAAGTAAGAAAACCACATGACCACTGACTTCTGAGATCCAGTTACTTGATCATTCGAGTGATAAGCTGTGACTTCGATATTTGTTCCAATCTAAAATCCCATCTTGCTCATTCAAGATTTGGAAATAAGGGACATTTAATGCGATATATTTCACGTTCTGTTCTGTCTAACAACCGGGGTAATGTTATCAACAGCCTTACTTAAACTAAAGTGCATGCATCAATGATACACTTATTCTCTGGGACAGTAGTAAGAAGTTGTTACATGTATAAAATATAGACAAACTGTCGGGCATCACCTTTAAAACATTATGATGACAAATGTACAACACGTCGTTATAACTACATTGCCAAATTTTGTTTCATTGATGTCGACATATCTTTCAGTGGCGGATGCAGATGGGGCGCCTGAGGTTGTGGCAGCGTGGACATGTCTCTTCTACAGTCCCCCGATCGTACGGAAACAAAATGGTATTAAGTAAAATATCGTGTACCGGTAATTTTGTCCAGAAATATTTTAAACGCCCCATATCAAGTAAAAATCGTGTTTTGCTTCCGTGGTATGTTGTCCTTGCTCTTTCTTATTCCTTTAAGAACAAAACAAAAACTAGTTCTTTGATTTACAAAAGTAAATGCTCTTCGCAAGGTGGTATTTTATTAATACATACGCGTTTTAATTGCATTATTCAAGTCCAGCTACAATAAAAACCTCTCCAAAAGGGACCTCTGAGCAGCAACATCATCTAAGCAGAAACACTTTTGTTTCCCCTCAATTATGTTCAGTGCATTAAACTCCGAACAACACCATTACTAACTACATTACTTTGCAGCATGAACTTATGGTGACCGATCGTTGAGGCATTTATATGTTTTCACAATTTAGTGTTAAGTTTGAATTTGAAATAAGTTCTGCTTTATTAAAACGAATTAGATTTTACTAATAGGGATATTTATTGTATTTAAAATTACACTTTGTATGTTTATACGCCTTTTTATTTCTTCTGTTTCGACAGATATTATCTTTATTATTAATATGTGAATTCGACCACTTGCGATATTATTAAAACACACATGACGAATTGTTGAAATAAAACACACAACGTTTTAAATAGGGTATATGGACATCAATCATGGCCTCCGCACAGCAACACCTCTCAGCAACAACAGTTCTGTGTGCCGCTGCCAAATGCTGCTGTGGAGAGGGTTCACTGTATTTTAAACCCTTGTCACAGCTCACATTTGTATACAGAACGACAAAGGATCTCTATAAGAGAAAGTCCTAGATCCACAAATAACCTAAATTCTTCACATTTACCATAATATGTCTAGAATAATAATAAAGTCGTAGCAAAACAATATTTTAGTAACAATAACCTTGACCTTGACGCATCAACCCTACACCCTCCCTCTTAACAGTTTATCAACGCTTTATCTTCAAACAGGCTATGCCTATTCTAAACTTTATATCAGTATCATATCCTTATAAATAGTTATACGGCAAGTTCAATATGGACAACAGTCTATATTACCATCAGTCACCTTGACCTAAGAGACCTAAACAGCACATACACGTTTTTATTTACACAGAGGATGCAACTGCCATCTGACAAAAGAAAATACAATGCTGGAAAATACTAAGGGAAATACGGACAATAGCAACAACGATGCAATATTAACCTTGACCCATCAGACAAAAACATAAAGGTTTTGTCACCACACAAGGTGTATACGTCCAAAACTAAGTCTAGAAATCCTTTGACAAATGTTATTTAAGAAATGCTCACTTGAGGGACATGCTGATAGGCGCCTATCGCCTATCAGACAGTCATATGCAGCATTATGCAAATACAATGAAAATAAAAAGGTTGACGTGATTACCTGTCCGCCATTTATGGAACCCAGACGATGTACCCGACCTTCATTCTCGCCTGAACAGCATGGTAATCTTGAAAACCATGAGAAACGACTCATGACACTACTTCCGTTTGCCATGGTAGGTACGCGCTATAATGCAGACTTATGGTGGTTTGTCTGTGTTAAATTGTTGTTTATGTTGTTGTGTTCATAAAATATAAAAGGTAACGTAAAAAATCCGTATTGTAATAGATAGAAATGTTGCAATTTTGGCGCTCTTTCTGTACAAATCTTTTGTTGTTCAATTAACGCATTGTCGTTAGTTGTAAATACTTTTCGTAAACCATGCGGTACTATTGTTTAAATCCAATACGTGCATAAATTAATGTCTTAATAAGTCATGTGGCGTACATTTGCAATTGTTATTGATAACGCTGTTTAAGATTGCAGCCACAATGTCTTCTATTCATTGAAAACTGTCTTTTGCACTATGAAAAAAATATAATCTTTTCAAATGACCAAGTTTAACACTAGTTGATTCGGCACGTCATTTTACTGCAGCTTAATAATCTAATGTTCGAAACTGTCCTTAGCGTTGCTGTGATTTATAGGAAACTTTATATGTCACGTAATTGTTACGTTTGGAACTGTTCGTTGCTTTATAACGCCCTTAACCAAATCCAGATACGCTCTTTCTGTTTATAAAACACACAATTGTATTTCTTTACTGCAATTCAGCTCACTGCTGTTTCTCATGGTCGTTAATCAGCGTGCCGAAACAATACAGCAGTTGTAAAACAATGGCTAGAGCCGAACATTTCTGTCGCACCGTAGAAGACTCGTGTTTCTGTATTTGTTCCTCTTTTGCTGTTTGTTGCTGCTACTATCACTGAAGTATTGTTGCTAGAGATGGCAGATCGGATGTATGTAAAAGCTGTTGCTGTTGTTGCTGAAACAATCACTGGGTATTTGTTGCTACCGTTGGTGGATCGGCTGTTTGTATACTCTTGCTGCAACTGTTGCTGTTTTCAGAATGGCAGAATCAGTCACTTAGATTATAAGTTCATATCAAATCAACACAAGCAAATGAGTCCACACCTTAAACACATTTCTAACGAAGACTTTTGGTTGACACGTTTATGATACAACATATTCAGCAAAAAATGCACTTGCTCAACACAGGTCCTATTTTACACTAAACCTTTCTAAGCCGAATGGTTTCACTCATTTAGTTTGCATGGGATGTAAAATGACTTAGCTGCACGGCAAATCGGGATGATAACACAGTACTATGTCTATATATATGCGTGGTCTATTTGTGTGAGGTCGTCTTGTGTATATCACATTAATTACTCAGATAACACAACGCGGCCTGACGTAAACTGCCGAATGTGTAATCGAAATCGCTCGTTTGATTCCCGTGTAAAAAAATAAATCAATTTTTGAATAAGTAAAATTGACGTTCTAAAATAGTGTTACTTGAAATGTTTTTTTAAGTATAACATATCAGTAGGAAAGGAAACAATGCATACGGACAGAGAGATCAACTGACAGATAAATGGTCAAAACACATACATAAAACACATTCAGGCAGAAATAAGAACATACGAGTAAAAACATCTAGGATGTATACATGAAAATGACAGACATGTAAAATGGTAGACAGACAGACAGACAGATAGACAGACAGACAGACAGACAGACAGACAGACAGACAGACAGACAGACAGAAAGCGACCACAACGATATCAGTCAGACAGGCTAAAATGATTAGTGAAGACCTCAGAGTGTAATATAAGGATACTCGTGTTGAACAAATGGACCTAATTTACTTAATCTGGCGGACAGAATCGATGAAAAGACACAAATTAGATTTTAAAAATATCTCTTTGTGATATGTTTATCATTGTTTTGTGAAAGATGTTTCAGTTTACTAATATTTTAAAAGTTTAGTGCAAAAAACAACAACACACTATCCTTTAGTACTTAAAAGCAAAACAAAGGTGTAGAAAAAGTCGTACGTTGACATAATACTGCTTGGTCATATTATTCTTACTATTTTTTATATATGATCAAATAAAAAAGGCATATAAACACCAGTCAGTATTTTTAATTCACAAGAGTGGATTGTAGTTTTATTTAATAGAAATGAAACAAATGTAAAATAACAAAATATCGTTACAAAAATTAAATAAAAAGAAACAGCACAGAAAGTATCTGTATTCACTGATAAAATTCAGTATTTATTAAACACATACATGCAACCCTTAACATTTTCTTTGGCGTTTTACCGATGCTCACAGAACATATCCGTGCGTCGTTTGACTGAAATTCCGTTGAACGGGGTAATGGGTCGTGCGATAAATTGGTTATTTACCTCAAACTGATCATATGGCGTTATTTCCCCTGGAATGGTAAAATCGTCATGTGTTGGACTGAACATTTCATAAAAATCACTGTTAGGATCTGACGGTAAAACACAGTCGGGAGAAATTTGCCATGGTTGTCTGGTGTGTTGTTGATATTGTTGTGGTTGCTCTTTTCGTTTTTGTTGTCGTCGTAATTGGTTTTGGTTTTGAGGTGTGTCTTCCCCACTCATTATTTGTAGCAGCCTCTTAGACCTTTCTCTATCTTCTAAATGTGTCAAAAATAAAAATGTAAAAGGTTTAATTTCTTGTAAATTATATTCAAAGTAATTCAAACATGTTCGCAGAAAATAACGATATAATACTGAAATATCAGCAACCAGCCTTGGTGAGAAAGGTTGCTCTGAAACAAATAATGCATATGTCTGAAGAGGAACAAAGCAAACGTAACTAGGAAACAGGTAATCTTTGTTTGTTGTTTTTGTTGTTGTTGTTGTTTGTTTAAATAAAGTTACCAGGAATTTTAATTTCGTTTTTTTTTGTAAAGACAGTCTTTTTCGTCGTTCTGTAAAGAAAGATTTACTAAATGTCTTAAGAAAACATTTACAAACACCTTTAGAAATATAAAATATTTTTAAAATATAAAATCGTTTACTCAAGTACGGCATATTTGACTGGCGTTACACTTTCATCACGATCATGCCATGTAGCTTTTAAAACACTTTTCATTCAGTATTTACGGCTTCGAACTTGCAACTTTGTGGAAGTGATCCTTAACTACTTATATATAGTTACAGCACGTTACAAATTTATCCAAAATGTTCTAACCCCTACGATGCCTCATCAGGATCCGGCAGGTTGCGCTGCGCCATCGGTTTATGATGCGCTTCCGGTATCGTTCGGTTAGTTCCGCCTCCCGTCGAATTCTAGGTAAATTGTCTGTTGTGTCATTGTTGATTACCTGGGCAAGGCTCAAGCAGACGAAAGCGAAAACAGACAGTACCAGACAAATGAGACCAGGGGCACTTATACAGTAAGTATCAACTGCGAAACCTGAAGTTAGAGATTTTGGTAACTTTATGTTTTGTGTTTGTGGAACAGGTGTTACACTGTATTAACAAACGCAGCAGGGTCACAAACATTTTTTTGTAAACATGAAAAATCAAAAACCAATCCTTAATTGATTAAAATATTACCTAAAATCACTAGTTTTTTTTTATGCTGTAGTGCTTAAATTATTAAAATATTACCCACAAACACTAGTTTTTATGCTGTAAGTCAAAATTTTGTGTTGTATTTAGAATGAACAAAGCCACCGACCGCGTTGCAACGGCTTTTAACAATTTTTGTTCGTTCTTAAGGGCTAGTCACACAGCCGATCACGCACGAATCACTCACAAATCACGCACAGATTGAGTTTGTGCGTGCTTGTGCGTCGAGAAATTGACCAAATTTTCGGGGTGTCGGGGGTAAAAATCACTGACGAATCACGCATGAATCACGCATGAACCGCGCACGTATCATTTACAATCACTGACGAATCACTGACATATCGCGCACGTCGACGCATACGAGCAAATACGGTGCAGTATTTCACGAACATTCGACGCACGCCCGACGCACGAATCACTGACGAGCGAGTCCAAACACGCACGATTCGCAGACGTTCCACGTACAAGCACTTTGTTCCGCGCATGTCGACGCACGCCCGACGCATGAATCACTGACGGATCACGCACGGAATACTCACCCTCGGCGTCACTATCGCATCCGTTCCGCGCATATAAAAAGCGGTCCCCGACGCGAGTTCCTCAGTACCTTTTGCCAATCCAGAACACTTCACGTCGGTTGATGCTGTGATCCTGAGACCTTGAAGACTACTTGAAGAAAATGCCACCCAAGAAAGGTCGCTTGCCCTCAAAGACAAGGGTGCAGATGAAGAATGCTGCTGAAGAAGATGCACCGGAGGCTGCTGCTGCTGAACAACCTGCTGCTGGTGCTGCTGCTAGGAGGTCCCGGAGGTCGCCTACCCCTCCACCTCCTGATCTGTCAATCCAAGTGGAAGTTCATGCTGCTGATTCAGATGAGTCTGCCCCTCCTGCTGACCCTGCTGATGGTACTGCTGCTGATGAGACGTCTGAAGAAGATCCATGTCCTGGGGGCAAGGGCAAAGGCAAATCAAAGGGAAAAGCCATAGCCAAACGTGACTTTTCCCTTGAAGCAAAGGTGGAAGAAGACCTACTGGAGTGGATGGCCGAGTACGACGAGGTGTGGAGGCGGGGGCATCGTCTGTACAAGACCAGAAAGCAGATCTGGGCTGCCAAGGCTGGTGAGATGGGGCTGCCATTGGAGCACATCATGGGCTGGTGGAAGTCTATTAAAGATTGGTACGTCAGACTCATCAAGAACAAGTCTGGCCAGGCAGCAAAGAAGTACACTGACCGGGAGAAGTTCATAGTGGACAGTCTGCAGTTCTTCCAGACCCAGCTGCCATCCGCCAAGTCTGAACCCATGAAGAACTTGGCCCTGACTTCAAGCCAGGCTACAACTTCAAGGATGAGTGACAGTGAGGCAGACAGTGACATCAGACGGTCATACAAGCCCTGCTCTGGTCTTCTGTGATCCAGTTTCTGGTCCAGACAGCCCGGATCTGTTGTCTTCTCCTGCGTCTTCTTTTTTCTGGCCAACATCTGATGAAGTTGCACCATCTGAACATTCTGGTTCTGTAGCAGGAACACCATAACATATCTTCGTAGAGGGTTCATAGTTATATGGACCCCTTGACAGCAAGGTCTGGAATGGCAAAAATGCCCGAAATGGCTGCTTTTATATGCTAAAAAAATCATACGTGTTTTGTCAGTGATTCGTCAGTGGAACATCAGTGATTCATCAGTTTTTCCGTCAGTTAGTCGTGCGTCCATGTAAGTTATTCCTGCGTCGGCTGTGCGTGGCAATGCGTCGGAAATGCGTCCCCCGTCAGTGGATGTGCGTCGTTATGCGTTTCCCGTCAGTGATATGTCAGTTATTCGTCAGTTTTGTAAGTGATTCTCAGTGGATGTCAGTAGAATTAACGTGATACGTGCGCGGTTCATGCTTGATATGAAGGTGGGGCGTCCGTGGACGGACGTGGACGTGCGCGGTTTCGAACCAATTCAGACGCATAAGCAGTGACAGCCGACGCGTGTCCCGCGCATAGTCACGCATACTCGACGCATAAACTACGCACGCCGACTCATGAATAACGCACACCGACGCACCGTCGTGCGGCGAAAAGTTTTTGAACCGTTCAAAACTTAAAATCACGCACAAACCGCCTTCGACGCACATCCACTTACAATCACTGACGGTCCGCGTTCGTTCCACGGACGAATTACTCATACGACGCACGCTGCGCGCAGAAACGAAAATCTGTGCGTGATTCATGCGTTTTCGCTGTGTGACTGGCCCCTTAGCTTGCAACTTAGTGTAACGCGGGCCGGCGCACGCCATCTGCAGCTAGAGTAGATATCAATGTCAGAGCTGATCACCTGGATAATTATGTAACTTTATCTAAAAAATAAGTGGTCAAGTGGTGAACAGTTGCATTGATAAACGACCTTTGGAGCTACCTTCTTTCTTTAGTACACAAAATAATAACCAGTGTGTATATGATCTTATTTGGCAAAACAGACATTGTACACAGACACTAAGGTACATTGTGTATTTAGCACACGTTTGGACACTTTCCTGTTGAATGTTGATAAAATATAAAAATAATAAAATGTCTCAATTAAAATATAGTGAATTTATAAATAATGTAGACAGAAACAGTACTGAAATTGAGTTTTTCAAATGTTATTGGAAAAAAAAGTAAAAGTAAACGCATGATTCTTTTCGAAACATTTACGTAACTTTTTTATGTTTTCCCCAAAGTAATTTTATATAATGTTATTAAAGAACGAGCTAAAATTTATCAAATCGAATCTCCGTAGTGCTAAGGTCGAGTTCCAGGTCCATGACTCTAACCCTCAACTCCATCACTCCCACACTTTTTATAGAAAACGGAATGGATTTTAACAAAACATCAAGAGACATACCTATCATGCTTTTGCAAACGTTTGTTTCCTGACATACTTCGTTCCAGTAGCGGTACAGTGTGTAATCTGATAAAAGGAAACACGTCTACATAATGTTGATATACATATAAATCATGTTTTTTATTTAGGTTAAAAAAGACATTTACCTTTAAAATTATGTTATAGTAGAGATTCCTCCTATAAATGCTTAAAACAGACTCAAGACAAATATTTGAGAAGAACCGCTAAAGCACCACCTCACAGGAAACCATGATTTAAAACAGTTACAGTGTATACATCAGGGAATTAAGCTCAGTTTGGTTTTAGCGTTTAAGAAACAAAGATCCTTTCTGGTACGACCTTCTTGAACAGTGACCTATCGAAGCGTATAAATATAAAGATGGAAACTTAAATGTGTTTCTCTTTTTATCTGCAAAGATAACAAAATCTTGAAGTTTATTTAAAGACTTCATCCATACGTTACTTTAAGTTATCACTAATTTATATAAGGTCAACAGCAACCTGCAATTATTAGTTATTATTAATTTGCGAGACACGGGGAAAACGCCTGGATAAATTTATCGTGGGATAGAATCACAGTTTTTCTGATATCTCATATGAAAATAAAGATTTGTTTATGCTGTTATGCTAAATGTCGTATAAAAATGAAAATAACCATAAAACCTACTTGGGATATTTTCGCACACGAACTCTCCTCGTAGCCTGATGTCATTTTCGCGCGCATATGTTAGAAACCAGAGGTTTGCACATGCGCAGTGCCATGGAATGTTGTATAGAACTACTTCCGAGAGGTTGTTTAATCCGGCAAACATATTTTCTGGAAGTGATGTGAACATATTGTCGCTCAGGTCGATATAGCGAATCTCTTTGTTGTACAGAAACACGTCAAGTGATAGTTCTTCAATAGCTGCACCCTAAAATATATTTTATTTTATTCTTTAATGCATTCATTATGGCCATTATTGCGACGACGAGCCATACAACAGCTGTAAGGACTACTTTAATCACATTTTAGAATTAACAGGTACTCAAACCAATGCGATTTGAGGACCAGAAGAGTTATAATGTCTCTGAAAGGTTACACACATAAAACGTTTAATACGATATACTTACATACTTACAAATCTTCGATTAAAACATGGTCATAAATCCGACTACAGGTACAAGCAAGTCTTGTTTTTGTGCTTGTGTTTGTTGTTGTTATATATATATATCAATATGTTTTCACAGTTTAAGCATTATGTTACACACAACCAAGTAAAACAAGAAATACGAACCCTCATGACAACCTCTGTTAAAAATTTCCAGTTGTACAACAAACCAGGAGGGACCTTCTTGCTTGTAAACTTTGAGTACCAACTCTCGAACTTCCCGAGATTTCGAGGGAATTTATGTGAGTCAGAGGTCAATTTCTTCACATCGAGGCCAACCATGGCGTCTGGATTGACTGCGTCAATAATGCCGAATTCAAATCCGAGGTAATCCAACTCGCTCACGTCTTTGAACATGTTTGCAGGTATGTTGTAGGTGTTGCAGTTCTTAATCTAGAATTAAAAAGAAGTCTGTAACAAATAGTGATTATGTATAGGATGTAAAGGTGCCAGGCTTAATCAATATCACTTGAGAGGTTTTTATAAGAAAATAAAGGCACGTGTCTGCACATATTTCCCATAAACAGAAAAATATCTACTTTTGTGAATGACTTATATTAAGCGCAATACATCCTTTTCGACATGTGATGCGGGAGTGTGTGTGTGTGTGGTGGTGGGGGGGGGGGGGGGTATCTTGCTGAGCACTTTTGTGCTTTCACTTTATTTAACGTCAAGCTGCGCGTCTGAAAGAAATCAGTATGTAGCTATTCATACTAACTTCAGCTGTAAATAATATGGTACGGAAGGGGGTAAGGCTGTCATAAAAAAGTTTAGCTCATTTGTGTTTGGGGTGTGCGTATTAGGTATCCTTAAATTGTCTTTAGCCAACGTAGTACTAATCTGTCACAGTAATACCTCTGATGGGTAAATGCAAAACTAAATTACCTGCTAGTATGGATGTGAGACAGTAGGCTAGTTTTACACAAAGCCACAAACATTATTGTTAGTGATAAATTGGGTTGTTTACTATATGATCCCTTACAAATTCTTTATTGCATTAATTACTAGGTGTCAATTTTGTAACTGCAAGATTATGTATTTATTTCATAGCTAAATATTTAATTTTGAAAATACATGAGAGATACAAGTTTTAGTATTCAAAATGACTCTGAAGGACATTATTCTGACAATGAATGACTTTTTAAATTGCTTTTGTTAGAAACGTTTCGTTACATTTTACAAATCAAAATAAAATATAACTTTAAATATATATGAGAACTAAAAGAATGAAAGAAATAACAAAATGTATAAGAAATAACAAAATCAACCAACAAAGTAAGAAAGAAAACAAATAAAGATTTATATATATATATATATATATATATATATATATATATATATATATATATATATATATATATATATATATATATATATATATATATATATATATATATATATATATATATATATATTGGATTGCGTAATTGGTATATTCACAACTGTTTCCTTTACAAACTGTGAATGACTATGTTCAACCCCCAGATATAGCATACATACACTTGGATCTTGAACAATACCTGTGTGACAGACACATCGTTACAGACTGTGGCAGCCTGGCTTATCAGAAAACAGATGCCCTCACATGCTGGGTGGGGCAATAAATGGGGGGGTCACTTATATAAGGCTTTTGAGATGCCTTTAATTATACACAGAGATTGCATAGGGGGTAAGGTCGTTAACAATTAGTCACACTTGATGCACATATGCTTACTGAACTGTCATTGTGTCTATGTTATGCTCTTCAGTAATGGAGGTTAATAAAAGTCTATCTCTCTATCTATCTGAGGCTGTGTCCAGCTGGCCAGAACCATCACACCCCCATTACCTTCCCCCGACCCATTAACCTCCCACTGTGATCACAGTGTGAAGCCAGAGAAGGCCACATTCCAACTTTCAATGCCAAAGAGTCGGTAACTCTACCACTTAGCCATTGGCGCTTATGTATATATTTTAGTTGTTTACAGTTTTCCAGTATATTCCAATAATAACCAGTAGGTCGCCCGACCCATGCGACAATACCTATTACAATAAATGCTCACAAAAATGCGGCATTGAACACAGAAACATTACCAACATGAACAACAGTAAATATTTATCATCTCGCAGAAAATAATAAAATAAACGAACAAGCAAAAGAAAGAAAGAAAAGAAAGAGAAAAGAAATATTATATATCTGTTAGAACAGATCTAGAAAATAAACAGCAGTAAGTTTTAATGTGTTTATCAATAGATTTTTGTGTTGACCAATGCATGTGTATATATTTTATATATAATCGTTTAGAAATAATGGTAGCCAAAGTAAACACAGATACACAAAGAAACATACTATACAGATATATAGAAGATATAAAGTCAAATTAATAAAAATATTAAACAATTAAAATCAACCGATTTTTTACTTAACCTGTGATAAGATATTGATCTAGGAAATGTTAAACATTAAAGTAATTCATATCGATAGTGGATGGACAGAAAAGGAATAAGTTTGCTGATCGTGCTTTCTCAAGTCACAAGAAGACACTACAGTTCTTTATCTAAACAATTAGTGTTCATTGTGAAATGGAACCTGTATCTGGTTTAACAACATAGCTTAACTCTGAGTGAATTTATTTCTAATATTTTACAGAATGTTACACTATATTAGTGCAGTTTGTACACATTTTATTGTAAATTATAGCCTCGGGTGCGACTTTATGAAGCACACGGCAGACCAGGGTGTGAGCTCCTGGCAAAGCGGCTTTATATCTCCTCGGCTCCTCAAAGTAGTGGTTCGCGTATCAGTCGACCAGAAAACTCAATTTGGGATGGGGCGTCATTAAAGCATTTGTCAGAGATCATTATTTTCACCAAACGTATCTTGAAGTCAATAAAATAATCTTAATTGTGTCGATGCGATGTATACATGAAAGACATACATAGCAAGTCCAAATACCTTAAGATGTTGAACGTAGCTCATGTTATAGAAGGCACCGTCGTTAAGGAAAATACTGCCAGCAGACGGACATTGTACGGTGAGCATTGCCGGATAGTTTCCATCAAACTGGCTGATATTAATTGAACTGAAACTCTCGCTAAACATCCGCGTGTCACCTGAAAACAATGTTTAGGATTTTCTTATTTATTCAATTTATGGTTCTTTCGTTTGTTTATATTTAAAGAGTGAGGATTTAAACGTTGCTTCAAGAAGTTATCAATTTAAATAAAATAAAAATGACTGGAAAATTTTACCGAGTAGCTTAACTGAAAACGAACGGTTCAAAAAGCGTCTGCAATAATACAATTAAGACTGAATTGTTCCATACTAATGTTTTATATAATGCATGTAGAACATGTCATTTTAATCGCAAACAAATCAACTTCCGGTTCTCATTACAAGGCTTAAATTTGCTTGTGTTAAGTATTTACCTCGGCACTGACATTCTACCTAATGAGAAAACCAGGATCTAGCCTACTCCCATAAGCCGTTGATCATAACTTTTTGTCGGATTGTATCCTTTCTTGTCTCAAACGACACGAGTCTATCAAATAATGCCTTCATTGTACTCGCTGCCCCGAACAACCCGCTCACCTGTGTATGGCACAAAACCATTCACCGTTACCACCAGACGCTGAGGAGGAACGCTAAACAAAGCGTAATTTATTGGTCGGTCCGCAGAACCCATGGAAGCGTAGTTGCACGTAAACACGCCGTTGTCATAGTTACAGAAATTGGGCCCCGTCTGCGCCGAACATAGATGCAGGAAGATGATGAGTAAAAGCCGGGTACCAACTGATGTGCTTCTTATCGCCATTTTTAGTGGTGTGGGGTTTTACATATCCTGAGAAATAAACACATATATGTATGATCCCTTACATATGCTATTAATTACTAGGTGTCAATTTTGTAACTGCATGATTATGTATTTATTTCATAGCTAAATATTTGATTTTGAAAATACATGAGAGATACAAGTTTTAGTATTCAAAATGACTTAAAATGAGTCTGAAGGACATTATTCTGACAATGAATGACTTTTTAAATTGCTTTTGTTAGAAACGTTTCGTTACATTTTACAATTCAAAATAACTTAAAATATATATGAGAACTAAAAGAATGAAACAAATAAATAACAAAATGTATAAGAAATAACAAAATCAACTAACAAAGAAAGAAAGAAAACAAATAAAGATTTATGACTTAAAATGATATATATATGTGTGATTGCGTAATTGGTATATTCACAACTGTTTCCTTTACAAACTGTGAATGACTATGTTCAACCCCCAGATATAGCATACATACACTTGGATCTTGAACAATACCTGTGTGACAGACACATCGTTACAGACTGTGGCAGCCTGGCTTATCTGAAAACAGATGCCCTCACATGCTGGGTGGGGCAATAAATGGGGGGTGGGGGGGGTGGAGGTCACTTATATAAGGGTTTTGAGGTGCCTTTAAAGGCATCTCGAAAGGAATGTGGTATCCCACTGAGCCAGGCCCGACCTCCTGTGACCAGACCTGCTAATTACTGATCATCACTGCAGGGAGTCTTTAGCCAGCATAGTACTTATCTGTCACAGTAAAACCTCTGATGGGTTAATGCAAAACTAAATTACCTGCTAGTATGGAAGTGAGACAGTAGGCTAGTTTTACACAAAGCCATAAACATTAATGTTAGTGATAATGTGGGTTGTTTACTGTATGATCCCTTACATATTCTTTATTGCATTAATTACTAGGTGTCAATTTTGTAACTGCATGATTATGTATTTATTTCATAGCTAAATATTTGATTTTGAAAATACATAAGAGATACAAATTTTAGTATTCAAAATGACTTAAAATGAGTCTGAAGGACATTATTCTGACAATGAATGACTTTTTAAATTGCTTTTGTTAGAAACGTTTCGTTACATTTTACAAATCAAAATAAAATATAACTTAAAATATATATGAGAACTAAAAGAATGAAATAACAAAATGTATAAGAAATAACAAAATCAACCAACAAAGTAAGAAAGAAAACAAATAAAGATTTATATATATATATATATATATATATATATATATATATATATATATATATATATATATATATATATATATATATATATATATATATATATATATATATATATATATATATATATATATTTACAACTGTTTCTTTTACAAACTGTGAATGACTATGTTCAACCACATACACTTGGATCTTGAACAATACCTGTGTGACAGACACATCGTTACAGTCTGTGGCAGCCTGGCTTATCAGAAAACAGATGCCCTCACATGCTGGGTGGAGCAATAAATGGGGGGGGGGGTCACTTATATAAGGCTTTTGGGATGCCTTTAAGAGTGTCCAGCGCAAATGACGGTGCCATGCATAGGGAGCAAGGCCTGTGCCGCCCCGCAGACGAGAGTTATCATAACAGCAACGGTGTAACATGATCAATTCTTCAACTATTCGATAATGTAACCATATAAGAAATAAACTGTCCATTATTGAAATGTCACGCTGGATATACACATATTTTAATCCTCTTATGATAGCACATATTTATTCTTTAAGTTCAATAAAAAAAATTGACTTCTTATAAAAATCAGTAAAAATCATTGTAAAAGTCTATATGAAGTTATTATATTATATATTAGTTAGTGCGAAGGAAACAAAGACAAATAAACACAACATGGAGAAAAACAAGAATAATGTTAAATAAGAACAAAACGGGATAAAACATGTTTCCCATAATTAAACTGGTATATTAAGTAACAAAACGCCAACCATTTTCATTCCTGTCTCTATATTCCTAGTTAGCACAGAGTGGACCAACTTCCAGCTGACAGAGTTGTTGAATAACTTATGCACAATATGCTATAACAAATGGATTAATGGATTTAAATCATGAACCCACAGTGTCCTTTCTTAAATATACATAGACAAACAGTGACCCGAATATGCACTCTGTTAGCCGAAATATGTGTTAATCCAGTCTTAACATACATTGGCGGTTTACATGTGGTCATTTGAACTCGATTTTACTTTAGCAATTATGTTAGGCAATTTACTTTTTTCATGATACTTCTGTCTGCTGAATGTCATCCTTTGTTAGTGATGTATATTCACAACTTGACACTAAGGGTTGCTGAAAGACTGCAGTTTGATGTAGTGTCGGTACTTTGCTTCTTGTCTATAACTTGCCACTTTCAAACACACATAATAGTTTTTGTAAATGTGTGTCTCAGTTATTTTTTAAGTTCATTCAGAAACTTTGTTTACTTTGATTTGCACCTTACGATAACATTGCAGAGACACACAATTTGATATAAAATCGACACATATGACAGCACTCTCCTACACAGGCTCTGAGGACTTAAGGCGGCGTGACGCTGTATGACTTCAGATAAAACGTCGGTGAGGAATTTATATAGAGGGTTCAAAATCAGCTACAAAATTAAAACTATTTGAATATTATTAAATTTAATGATGACAGAAATTAATTCATTTAGTGTTTGTATTTACGTGTATGTTATAGATATACAGTGTTTTAGTTTATTCGCCTAGTTATTTGTCTTGCGTGAAAAATAATTCCATAATTAATTACTCAAGTTATCTGACGTTTCAGACCTAAACAAAATATTTTTTAATTTGAACACTTAAACAAAACAAATCTCTTTATCTTATTTGTGTCAACAATCTTGGAATTCATGGCAGTGAGCCTGTTGCAAGGGTATATGTGAGAATAAAGAACAATAACTCTGCGAAGGAATGATGATACAACAGCTCCAGTAGGTTCCTATCATACAATAAACGCACAGCACAATAATTGAAAGGCTTCATCAGATCAATTATTTTAGTCGCAATGCGTGTCTAATTGTGGAATCAGTTCTCAGTTGAATTTTAGCTAAATCCCATTTTTGAATGATCTTTTTACTTTTATTATCTCAAAAACACCTCTCTGTGATATGTCGATACCTTAACATTGCCAGGTTGTTGGTGTTTAGCAAATATGTACAGGATGTCCCAGGAAGAAGTACTTGGGAAGTCAAAATTTGAGCTTGAGCAAAACCTTAACAAAGAAACGATTTGCAACTGGGCCAGGAACTCGACCTCAGGGAATTTATGCGTTGTCAACCTCTTATCCATTGATAGACCACTAACGCCCCATATTGCGTTTCTTTTCTTGTTATTTTAACTGTTTTAATTGTTTCTTAAACCTTAAACATGATTAAACATGGCCGGGGACACTGGTGATAATGTTATTGCTCAAGCTGTTTTTGTCGAAGCTGTTGCTGCGGTGTTGGTGCTAGGTTGGCGGATGTCGTCATAACCGTTGAAAATATTGTAAATGTTGTCGGCTTTGGCTTTCTTGGTTGCAGGGTTGCTGTTGTTGCGGTGGTTTTTGGAACTGTTTTCGCTGTCGTAGTTTTAGGGCCATGATGAGGTATAGTACCGATACATATGTAAGACGTGTTTGCAGCGGTAGGTGATGTTGCAACTGTGGCGGTAATAAATGCAACATATATTTATGTACTTAAAATAGAGCAAATCTAACACAACATCTTCAATTTAAGAGTTTCCATTATTCTGTTAAAATTGCTTTGGAACTGGTGGTTGTACGTTCGAACGAGATTTCGGCTTACATTTGTTTGGAACTGGGGGTTGTACGTTCGAACGAGATTTCGGCCTACATATGTTTGGGACTGGGGGTTGTACGTTCGAACGAGATTTCGGCTTACATTTGTTTGGAACTGGGAGTTGTACGTTCGAACGAGATTTCGGCTTACATTTGTTTGGAACTGAGGGTTGTACGTTCGAACGAGATTTCGGCCTACTTTTGTTTGTCTGTTCTTGTTGCTCGACCATTATCTCAGTATTCCTTATACTCCTGTAGAAAAATAACGTGTTCAATTTTATTCTTCGTGTTTATAAGATATCAAAGGATAAAACATACTATATTTGATAATAAATATGCAACATTGCTTTTTCTAAAGTTAAAAAAACTCCGCGATAATGTCATTTAAGTTTGGCAAGGTCGACCAAAATTCCTTTTCAAAAAACTTGAAAATATATATTTATCTACCGTTGTTCGGTCAAATTGATCAGATAACTTAATAAAGAACTGAATAAGGAAATTACCCTCTTAGGTACCTTGGACTTGTTTCTTTCGGTTACTCTTCAGTAGATACTCATTTGTATTTAGTATTAACACTGATGCAAGGCGGTTTTAAGTGAACATGTGTCGACGATGATTACTAGAATCTCTAAATCAGAGGCAAATAGAATACATATCATCATCATTATAAAAAATATAGGTTATATTTAAAAAATCAATACGAAGTTTAACATAGGTCGTCTTCATATATATGGTTCTCTTGACACGTGTCAATTTCAAATCTAGGACTTCAAATGTTCTTTATCTGCGTTACCAATTTGCTTGCAACCAGTACAGTTCGTTTTTAACATATCATTTTTACGCATAACTAAAATAATGCATATTTTTGGTACGTAAATATTCTATAAATGTGCCAGACTCTCAGAATCTGTGTGATGCCACCTTGACAATTTAAAAAATAAAGACGATGCACAAGATAGCAGCCTAAATTTTAAGAAATTTATTCTCAACTTAACTTTCTCAACTCATCTTTATTGAACTCGTTACCGCTCTAAGCGGTGAATGAGCAATTTAGCATACAATACAAATATTAGACAATAACAAATTCCAGTGAAAATAAATCATGTACAAAAACACGGGAAATCAATGAAAAAGACTATAACATCTATGACGTAACGTGTAAACAAATTAATCTTGCAGCTTGTGCTAGTTTTCCAGATAAAGAAATTATATTACTATAAGTAAAAACTTTATATATGACAGTGTCTTGAGTTTTGTAATTTTGCCCGCTTCAGTAAATACAAATGGCCACGAAATAGTCTTGATAAACATTCGACCGGAACTCTGCACTTTTTTCATTTAAAGCAAACTTTGATATAAATTTGAAATTACTGCGCCACAAAGGAGTAGCAGCCAAGTTATGTTCCTGACAAGTAAACCAAACAAGGGGTGGAATACTTTCAATACTGAATAGACATGAGTTATGGATCTTGTGCATTGTAGATCCGATGCCCACAATCTGTCAACATGGATGTTTCAAGTTAAAGTGAACCTCCCGCTGTGTCAGGCTGTTTGCGCCGGACAGGCAAAACGAAGTGCTTTCGTCTTATATTAACTAAGTTTAAATCATAATATCAACTTGAAAAGAATAGCTAAATGACGTGACAGTCCAAACATTCGTCATAAATATGGCTAGATATTTTATCTTTGTAAAATATCTTAACTTTTAAATTTGGCAGTCAGTTGCTGTGATTTTGTCATAAGGTATCGAATGTATTTATTTCTGCAAAATTCATTATCATTAAATAAATCAAATTTTACTTACGTCGTGTTCAAAGGCTATTGCTACCTATTCGGGATTCGTCGGTATGGCTCTATTTACAATTCTATTTGTAAATGTAGCCGATAGAGGTCGCAGCGCTATCCATCCAGTACACGTGTTGCTAGCATGCAATCGTTTCCAGGTATTCAAGAACGACAACTGGCAAAGGCACGGTCTTGCTCTAAGTTACATACATCAATAGTAGGATAGTGTATGTCAATTAATACGTCTGGCCCACGCGATTAGATACCAAGTAAAAAGTATGATGCTATCCTGTGGCTTTAAACAAAACCAGGAACAACAAAACGCCAATAATTAGATTGAACCAACCCCAAAACTTTATTGGCTGAATTGTAAACATAATCGACAATACAATATAATACAGAGAACGTTCATTCTTAGTTACCCGATCAGGACAGATGATGTTATCTCTGAAAACGGTATAGGAATTAAAAACTTTATATATGACAGTGTCTTGGGTTTTGTAATTTTGCCCGATTCAGTAAATACAAATGGCCACCAAAAAGTCTTGATAAACATTAGACCGGAACTCTGCACTTTCTTTCATTTAAAGCAAACCTTGATATAAATTTGAAATTACTGCGCCACAAAGGAGTAGCAGCCAAGTTATGTTCCTGACAAGTAAACCAAACAAGAGGTGGAATACTTTCAGTACTGAATAGACAAGAGTTATGGATCTTGTGCATTGTAGATCCGATGCCCACAATCTGTCAACATGGATGTTTCAAGTTAAAGTGAACCTCCCGCTGTGTGAGGCAGTTTGCGCCGGACAGGCAAAACGAAGTGCTTCCGTCTTATATTAACTAAGTTTAAATCATAATATCAACTTGAAAAGAATAGCTAAATGACGTGACAGTCCAAACATTCGTCATAAATATGGCTAGATATTTTATCTTTGTAAAAAATCTTAACTTTAAAATTTGGCAGTCAGTTGCTGTGATATTGTCAAAAGGTATCGAATGTATTTATTTCTGCAAAATTCGTTATCATTAAATAAATCAAATTTTACTTACGTCGTGTTCAAAGGCTATGGCTACTCATTCGGGATTCGTCGGTAAATGTAGCCGATAGAGGTCGCAGCGCTACCCATCTAGTACACGTGTTGCTAACATGCAATTGTCTCCAGGTATTCAAGAACGACAACTGGCAAAGGCACGGTCTTGCTCTAAGTTACATACATCAATAGTAGGATAGTGTATGTCAATTAATACGTCTGTTCCAGACGATTAGATACCAAGTAAAAAGTATGATGCTATCCTGTGGAATAAAACAAAACCAGGAACAACAAAACGCCAATAATTAGATTGAACCAACCCCAAAACTTTATTGGCTGAATTGTAAACATAATCGACAATACAATATAATACAGAGAACGTCCATTCTTAGTTACCCGATCAGCACAGATGATGTTATCTCTGAAAACGGTATAGGAAGTAATATATCAGTGGTTTAAACTTTTACCAACGTCTACAACGTAATGGGAACATTAGGTGGGTGGGTGGGGGATTATAATTGTCGCCGTTGTCAGAAAATCCAAAGGGAGTTAGTATAGCTAGTATATTTTAAGAACGTCTTTTTTGACTGTGACTTTCTTATTTTTGCCTAATGAGTGCCAAAATACGTTTAGAGGTTATGTTATATTCACCAAATTATGGGCATGTATGTTGATACATACTTAATGTTATAATTTCTACGCACTCTAGATGGTAGTTTATGTATAAAGTAGATCGTTTTGTGTCTTATAGTCATATTTACATCTACATAAGGTTGGGTATATTTATGTGAATGTTTAATGAGATTGTGCTGCGACGGGATTTTGACTGAAATTCTTTCGTTCAAAGCTTAAAATGGAGACTCGAGGAACTATTTCTAGTCTCGCTGGAATAGTTTAACTCTGAACGGTAACATAGTATTCACTGCTAGACCAGTGAATGAAAAAAACGAAGTTGCATAGATCTAGAATTAAAGCAAAATAAAATAATGTTAAATAATAATGCTTTTTTAAAAGAAGTGCCCTTCGTATGAATTTTGTTATGGTATAGACGTTTAACTTTGAAAACGAGACAGTAAAAAATGTAAATCCTGTTGTTGTTTTCTTTTGATGATGATGATGATGATGATTATGATGACACACACTTACTATATTGGCATACTGCATAATGACTTTCTACGTCTATGTTAAAGAAACCTTGATGTCCGCAGGGGATGTCATCCCAGATACCGTTCTGGTATGGCACAAGGACCACACAATCTTCCTCATTGTGGTTCACAAAGTTGTTCAAATGTCCAGGCAACCAATGTGTATACGACACCTGGCGACCTGTAAAACAGGTAAATGTAGAAATTCAAATTAATTTCAATTAGTTTAGACAATCACATGCAATGTTTACTGGAACGGAGTTTAGATCATTGTCATACAAAAAGAAAAATATTAAGCGCATGCAATTTCGACGAATCCGGTAAGGGTCGACGCTTGTTCGATAGATCTTATTGTCTATATGTTGTTTACTTAAAATTCCAGACAAAAATGTGTATGAGTTTAACTGTAAAAAAACACCAAGGGCATTCGAAACACTTACTTTGTGCGTTATTCATAACGATAAATATATTGCCTAAACTTGTTTTATAAACGTATATTTCTAATACATGTATACATGTGCAAACAATCGATTTAATGAACATAAAAACACTAAACATTCAAAACACTATCTATTTTCGGAGGTGGAAGGTACCTGACGACCATTCAAAGCGCCCCTCGACGTTGACGTCATTCAGACCAATCCAGACCGCGTGTTGTGGCGAATGACCTTGTACGAAGTTTTGGACGTAATCCTGTTAAAGAAAATAAAACGAGCTTAAACTTACCTAATAAATAATTTTAAAGTATACGTACAAACCAGGACCTGTTTATTTTCATTTAAAATGTAATTCGTATATTTTGTCACAAACGAAGCTACATATAATACATATAAGGTACAGATGTGTTTCAATCAATTTGTATGCTTTAAATACAAAAAATCGCAACTGAAAAGTCTTCAACAAGTTTTTTTTCCCCAAAAGTCTAGCCTTATAGTCCGGTTTCTATGTATGGTTATCGCGCAGCTCCACAAACTTAGACTTTTTTCATGGGAACCAAAATGTTCGTTAGGGGTGTCTACAAACAGAATCTCCAATGTACTAAAACTAAACTCTTTAGGGCCATATGAAAACTACATATACTCTTTCCGTTCAACATTTCAGTCTTAGTCACTTGCTAGACTAGTGTTGATATTAACTTGCCACTGATATGCCTATGGTCGTTTTGGTCAAACTATTACCGGTTCTTGTGCAAAAAATACCCAGAAGAATAGTTCTGGATATAAACAATGTACAGGACTGCAGAGTATGAAGACCTACAATACCCTTTTTGTTCCTCGCAAAACAAATAAAATGCTATAAATAGTTCTGTTTGCATTTGAGGTGCTTTATAAGAAAGGCATCACAGCTCACCGTTTATAATAATAAAATGCATTTTTTCTGGAGGAGGACCCCCATAGGCCCCTCACCAGCAGGGGGGGGGGGGGGGGACACCACCTCCCACACCCGGTGCCCCCCACCATCTCCCCCCCCCCCCACCCCCCACCGTCCCGCCAACCCCACCGACGAGCACACCTTCGAATCCGTAGCTGAACACTTAAAAAGAAACAGAAGTGATGTGCACGCACCTGTTCCGTTTGGTCGGCAATGGTTACAAGATGGCCGCCGTTGCTCCGACATATTGCCTCGCTCTGGTCCCATGTATGTTTTACACCAGCAATAATTTCGTAGCAATAATGTCCGTACTGACCAAGGTTATAATGCGGAGAATTTTGAAGCACGCGGTTAGGGCAGAGGTTAATGTTATCTGAAAAGAAAGGTTAAGTAGATGAAAGTAGAGTAAATGACGGTTAATTAAATAAATTAAAAAAGGCGATGTCCTTTCGATTACTGACCGATCGACTGCCCCACCCCAAAAATACTTTTATCTGAACCTGACCAATCGGTGGTTGAGTTTCATTTTACCTACAGACACTTACTTGCTGACATTTAACAGCACCAACACATTTATAAATGGTAATAGCGCAATTCTGGATCAAGAGTCTCACGTGACATTGAAGAAATTCTAGATCTTGTCAAGTTCTAAAAATCAGAAAACTCTCTGCAAAACCTCGAAATATACCGTATCAATTTGCTACTTTGTTAAGACCGAAATAACTGTTAAAACTTATCTACGTTTGGTGAATATACTACATATGTGTATATCGTTATATACTAAATCACTAATACATGATAAGCTATTAACAATCACTTCTTATTGTCATTGCCAAAATCCGGTTATTTATATTTATTTGGTTACTGTACTATTATGCATCAGGATAGTTTTGTTGAAATAATAGATACATAGATAACTTAGATGAGATACCCATATATATTATGGATACTCAATGCTCTTCTGTACATGTTTGTTTGTGTGTTGTTGTTCTTGTTGTTTTGATGCTGTTTTTGTTGTTGTCGTTGTTGTTGTTCTTGTTGTTTTGCTGTTGTTGTTTTTGTTGTTGTTGTTTGCTTTCTTGTAACAACAAACGTTTGTCATAGACATGTTACTTTTATTGTGTTTGAGATAAATAATCTATTACTATGAATGTATAATTCAAAGGTATTTATATGAATGTGTTTATAACAGTTGACGAAGCCTTAGACGAATACATGTATTGCAGTATGCATTTACTGAATCTGGTTGTTCAGCGTATAAACTCGTATTCAACCTTGAACAAGAAGGGACGTTGTTCAACTGCCTTTAGCAGACCGGATTTGCGCCGGTGGTATAATAGTGTGACTTAAATATAACAGCACAAGCACAATGCGGTACCATGTAAACTTACTAACGGTGACCGGTTGCAGCGTTTGGCTTGGTTGGGTGATTATGACCGGAACAACAGTTGTAGTTGACGTAGGCGCAGTTGTCGCTCCAACAAGTTCTATTAAAAGAAAAAAAAAACTTAAACAGGTTTTACATAAAAAGGACATAGTTTAAATTTGAAACTAAAATGAAAAGAACGACATATAATCAAATTTATTTATAAAAGCGGTATATACATATCATTGCGTACTCTAATAAGGGAAAATCACTTTAGTATTGAGATATTTTACAATCATTTTACAGACATTTTTTTTAATTTCGAAAGGTCTTCTTGTACATATACATCAATTAAAAAAATGTGAATATTAATTTTCTAGAAAAAGTATAATCTGGCCCTGTATGTGACTGCGTTGACAACAGTCTTTGGAAAAATATCACAATATCACAATGTAGCAACATCGGTATTGAATGCACGTTACGGTCATTAAATACTAAAGGAACTCCGCAAAGGCGGTAAATGAATAAACAAAATCTTGTCATTTAGGCACAACAAAATAAGTATTGTTTGTTTTGATATTGGGTTTTCTTCCCTCCGACAATATTTCAGTTACCCGGAGACTGAGTCCACTTGAAGCAAATATAGTGCTGTCTTCACTGTGTATAGCATGGCCTGGAAACCTTGCTTGATACTAAACCAACTCACTTTTCCTGACAGTGGGTGGACCAGTAGCACTATTTAAATAATATTTTCTTACACCACTGGCATTTAACGACTTTGTTATGGTAAGGCCCGGATTAAAACCAGGG
This sequence comes from Sinonovacula constricta, assembly GCA_007844125.1. NCBI lineage: Eukaryota > Metazoa > Mollusca > Bivalvia > Cardiida > Solecurtidae > Sinonovacula > Sinonovacula constricta. The sequence goes on from CM017566.1 coordinate 32,568,273, forward strand.
GGGCCTTCCATACCTGGAGCCGATGCTCTATCTATTGCGATATTAAGCCAGGTAAAAAGAAATGATAAAGGCTAGAGAATCTGTTAACACAAACGATGTTCTAAATAACTCGAATTTGAGCAATACTGTCAGCAAATGTAAACCGTCTTGCCGAACGTTTGTTTCGTCGTCATATCATATCATATCATATTTAAAAGATGCCGAACTACAGCTACAGAAATAGCCCGAAGTGAAAAAAACACACGCGGAAATAATGCAGCGTTCTTCTTTCTATTGTTTTTTATCGCTCCGTCAATCAGATTTTGTAATCATAATTGCCCAGAATGGCAAGCATAAAGCAATGACATGAACACCCGCATTCCATTCACCGCCCGTGGAATATTAAGTTCACTTTTCGCCGTTTTTTTTTTTGGTAATTATATTTCATTGGTCGCTTCATAATCCGATGAAGATTTCAGTCCATTGATAAAGTTTGTTCGTTCATTGTTTCGACAGACTTGTTTAAATGGCGCGGCCATTGTTTTTATTTCTAGTCTACATGATGAAGAGAATGGATTTTGTAAACAGTATTATGATTGGCCAATTCCTGTTCTATTTAGTTCGATAAAACGACTGAAAATTTACCAATAAACTCGCGGTCGACGAATATAGTAAAACGGAAAAGTCGAGCGTGGGTATCCGACGATGGAACACCCGGTGCATATGAAGATTATTTTAAGCGCGAATTTCATTGTGACGTTGTCGATGTCAGTAAAGCATGTTCCTTTATGGAGACATAGCGTATTTGTAATGCTTATTACCATATTGGCAGATAAACTTGCGCTGGACACCTGTCTGCATCATATGGTCATCAATACAATCCGCATCATCCCACTGACCATTCAGTCGGCCTGGGCGGGGATCCGTAAACACGCAGTCCTCTGTACCGTGGAACAGTGGATCTTTCCGGTGGGGTGTCCAATTAGTAAAGGTCACCGGGTCTCCTGAAATGCGACGTAGTAATAAAGTCACATGAATAATAAAAAATATAATATATACATTATACCAGCAGAAAATAAGCTGTTTCTGTGCTGCTTGTAAAAAACAAAGTAAAATATGTGTATGCACAATATCAATTTATGTGATTTAAGATATTGTTTGTGTTATTAAGCATCGATAACACACACACACGGACGCAAACACACACGCACACACACACGCGCGCGCACACACACGCTCGCACACCCGCACACACACACACACGCACACAGGCGCCTGCGCATGCATAGGCATGCACACACACGCACGCGAGCGAGCACACACCTACCAAACAAGGTTTGCAGAATATGCTCTTATGGTCAAGTTGAATGCCACAGGTCGCAGGTCGCAACAATGACTACAATAATTATACAATTGGATATCTTATGACGATGTTAAGGCGAAAGCTCTATTTAAACGGTGTAGTTATGATCTCGACCCAGCACTTCACCCCCGCTATAAGAATGAACTGAAAGGCGGCATAGCAAAATTCAAGAACGACAACTCCAACTTACCGGAAGTCCATTCAAAATGCTCCTCACGGTTCCGGTCATGTAGGCCGATCCAGAATTCATGCTGAAGTCTATGATGCATCATGAAATTATTCAGATAGACTTGCTCCCCATGACTTCCTATTTGAACAAGATGACCGCTGTAGTATCTGCACCAGTTTTCGGCCGCCAACCAGAATTTGGCAAGAGTCACGAACTCGTAACATTTATGGCCGTACTGTGCCATATTGCTGGAATAACCGGAAGTGATCCGCTGGTGGATGCGGGGATCGCACAAATTTGTCTGACCTTTCAGAAGTGAAATGAAAAAAAAATGCAATTAGCAGGACCGGAAACGGTTAAACAAAATTGATTGATAAATCGCAAAGTCCGCAAATGAAGCTATACGAATAATGAAGCTATACGAATAATTTTCACCTACTTTTTTGTAAGTCAAAACAGACCCTTTTTTCTCACAGAGTCCTATTTAAAATAACAAACAAATTTATTAAATATATTGGTAGATATGGTCACTAAGAAGGTATATTTAAAGTTGCAATACAATCTATGCACTGGTCAATGGGATGTAAGCTTCCATAGTACTTAAACGCAAAGCTCTAGCTTTACCATTACAACGGCTCGTTCATTAAAAAGTCTAATATTATTTCAGATTCATTTTTTTAAACATACTATGGCTCATTTTTACAATTTGGGGTCATATCGGGGAAAGAAATACATGTATGCATTTCTTCTAATTTGAATATGCTAACTAACACAGCAACACAAGTACTCTTATAACGAATCACTCAATTTATATCACATCTTATCATTCTAGTCGATAATTTGCTTGCATTTTAATCCACGTTTTATCGTTTTATCCCAATTGTTAAACATTATCGAGTTAGACAATTCAAGAATTTTAGTAATTGCTAACAATTCTTAACGCACCAACTAAAAGCCCCGTTGTTGTTGGCACTGTTGAGGTTGTTGATGGTGTTGTGGGTTTATGTGGAGGCGTTGTTGAAGCTGCTGGCGTGCTAGTTGTTGATGTTGATGTTGTTGGCGCATTCGTAGTGACAATAGGAGTTGTCGTTCTTTGGGTCGTTGTAGTTTGGGTAGTCGGTGTTGGTGTTGTTGTTGACATTGTAGTCGTTGTAGTTGGTTGTGGCGTTGTTGTAGGTGTTGTCGTACTTTGTGTTTTGGGGGATGTTATTGGCGTTCCTGGGCTAGCCGTTGACGTGGCTATTGTCACTAAAGTTGTTGTTGTCACTGAAACAATAATAATGATGTACATTTACAATCCCGCATCTTCAACGCTGCATTTTCAGTGTTACGTCTGAGTTCGCTTTTCTTCTTAAAAATCTTAGGCTTTTTGATTTTGTCTTATGAACGATTTACATTAACATCGCTATTTAATGAGACCTTGTTATCCACTAAAATGTACTCACGCATCAAAGAGTAACAGTGCCTGCTGATTGCAGATCAACAATCGGAACCAACGGTAAATATTCGTTGTCACTACATAGAAATACCGTGGGTTTCATGGGGGAAAATCGTTCTCATGAAAACAAGCATGAAGCATTTGATCGGCTCGGTGTCTAAAACGGCAAGGAAATTAACACAATGACGTGATTACCATTTGTAAACAATAGTCGTCGTAGGTAAGTACGGTCATATGGACATTAAAAAAAAAAAGCTTGTTTGTTTTTTCTACGTTAATTCAAAAGTAGCGTCGACGTATCGCGCAGTTTCATTTAACCACTGCTTGCTATGAATATTCATGAAAACAAACTTTTACCAACCTACTATCCTACGGCCAACATGAAGCAGAGCGGTATGAGAGAGAGTTACGAGCAAATCTAGATCTACACTAAGTGTTTAGGACGGACTTGTTGGCATTTCTATCTGGGGTCTTATCAAAACTGTTTAGTTCATTCTAAGGTAATTGTAGGAATATATTAGATCCAACTCAGCCCGAATAACTATGCTTAAGAACATATTATAGATCCAAACCAGCGAAGCCATGTCCCGATGTGAGCCTTTCGATCGAAAGTAACCTGTAACTGTTCAAGTTTGTATTACCTAAATCATCGGTAGATGGTTCACCCTGGCACACCTGCGGAGCATAATTGGAACTTTTCTGGACGTACCCAACCTAGAAACACATGAAAGTAAATATTTGTTTCCTTTATTGCAAATATAAAAGCTATAATGAACTGAACAGCAGAATATTTAGAAACATACATTTATTTTCAATGATGCCTTGCATTTTTTCCACAAACACAAAAAAGCACAACATAAAGTAGAAATTTTAAAACTTAATAAAGTATTCAATAATCTCTACTTACATGGTGTTCATACGCAATTGCAACCCATGGCTCTGTTGTATGGACGTTATCAAGAATTTGCTTACAGTCGAACTCGTACATGTATCCATACGCCGATGATGTCACATCCGACTGTCGGAATCATATATGGGTTTTGTTTTAACATATATGGTATTTAAGAACTACTTTCAAAGAGCCATTAGTTACTAAAATGACATTGTATTTTAGTAAAGTTTTATATACTTAATGCACGAAAAGTAATAAAGAAGGATATTTAATATGTACGATAAAGAATGGGGTAATGCTGACAACAAATAACGGCAACTGCTCCCCTAATCCTCTAAGTATCAGCGGGTGTTAACGGACGGATGGAAGTGCTACTGCTCTATACCGTTATGACTGGACAAGTTTAAGTTTTGAGCAAGCTTTCGTTGTGATTATAAACGTTGTAAACACAAAACATTGTACATACGTACAGACGTGTGAACTTGCAACTCCACCTCATAGTTACAAAAACAGTTGTAATCGGCCTTGACCTCCCACGTAACTCCAAGAAATAGAACAACTTGGACAACGATAGATGCAACCTTTGTGCTCCCCATCTTTTTAAACCTGAAAAAACAAGGAACAGTGTTAAAATTGTTCCCACTTAACATTATAGTTGCAAAACATTGACAATAGGCATTGAACGTTGCGAAACATTGACAATAGGCATTGAACGTTGCAAAACATTGACAAATAGGCATTGAACGTTGCAAAACATTGACAATAGGCATTTGACGTTGCAAAACATTGACAATAGGCATTGAACGTTGCGAAACATTGACAATAGGCATTGAACGTTGCGAAACATTGACAATAGGCATTGAACGTTGCGAAACATTGACAATCGGCTTTGAACGTTGCGAAACATTGGCAATCGGCTTTGAACGTTGCAAACATTGACAATCGGTCTTAAAAGTTGCGAAACATTGACAGTCGGCCTTGACCGTTGCAAAACATTTACAATCGGCCTTCAACGTTGCAAAACATTGACAATCGGCCTTCACCGTTGCTTGTCCATTGAAAACCATTGACACTCGGTGTTGACCGTTGCTAAACATTTACAGTCGGTCTTAGCCGTTGCAAAACATTTACCGTCGGCTTTGACCGTTTACGCAACTCCAAGAATTGCGATACAGAAACAATAATAAACTCGACTTTTGGGCACCGCATTGTTTATTAACTGACTAAACATATAAAAGAAAAAGAAATTAAAACTATATATTTGATCTCTGATTAGGTGTATTAACTGCAGCGTCCAAATGTCTTTGTCACCATGATCACATTACGCAGATTGTCTAATTACAAAATTGAACAAAATACCATTGGTCTTAATAACATAAAATATACAATAAACTTACATATATCATACACTTTACATGCAAACATCTAAAACGTCATGTATACATACCACTGTAAGTGTTATTAAATCGATTTTCGCTGCATTTTCAATAAAACATGCGTCACATACAACAGATTTATGACAAAACAAAATGAAAGTTTTCTACACACAAAATGGAATCAAACTATTGACATTGAATACTCCCTGTGTGTCATGAACATACTCAGGATCAGGTTATTCCCAAGCAACACTTTTTATCACTTGTTAACACTTGCTATTTCCTGTAGTCTTGTAGACCGAAATGAAATATTAAAACTTTAGGAGGTCAATATGGGTCAAATAAAGATAAGGATATATAGTTTGTACTGTTCCATATGGAAGCACAGTTTATATTACTACGTCTAAAAGAGAGCATGACATTCGCCGTAAAGGTGGTATCCGACAGTTTTTGACCATCTTTTCTGAAATAGCCAAATAAGTCATTGTTACCTGAAAGGGTCATACAAATGAACAAGAACTGTGTGAACAGTGAAGCAAAAATCCCCACCCGTCATTACAAACAGTTATTTCTTATCTGAGCCACGCTGCAGAGATATTTATTTTTAAGATAAGAAAACCACGTGACAACACATTTTTGAGATCCTTTATATTGTCATCCGGGTTGTCCATGACGTATCTATTTTTAGCAGAGATTACTATCGAGCTTATTTATAGATTTGGAAAGAATGAACACTTAGAGAGACTTGTCTCGCATTTTGTAGCGTCTTACAATATAGGAAGTGTTCCAAATCGTCTTTACTTTGACTAAAGTATGAGTTTATCAAGAAATTATGCATACATTTCTGGAAACATGGAAAATACTGTTACATTCATTTGATATAGATAAAATGCCGGATACCACCTTTAAAAGGTGACAAGGAAACAATTTTGAGACAAGATCCGCCGTTAATGAATGTGACACGGTCACGATTAGCGTAGCCATAACAACAACAAGATCGCCACTCGTGGGTTTTTCCATGATATCTACACTCTCGAGCCAATCTGCCGATTGTTTATGAGAGACGTATATACATGATATACGGCATTCTCAGCTCGCACATACACTAGGTTAACGGGCTAAAATGTTGAAAAGCGTCGCGACACTAACTTTTTAAGAAAAGTACATTCGCACATAATCTTGATATCAGATGTTATATTTTTAATTGTTTATTGCAGTTCAACAACTTTTTCTCTTTTAAACGAAACTTTAACGGGTTTACTAAACGAATTTCGAAGAATTAACAGTTTGCATCTCTACTAATCGATTTGCCTTTCTATAAATAGCATTGCCACAACGATACATTTATGGATGACATCCAGTTATGGTTGGTGGAAGCAGATCAGGATAACTTGCCCATATATAAAATCTCCCAACCCGACCTGGACCCAGGGCCTAAGAAATTACACACCGGCAAGTCTTATTATGACGCCGCGGGCGCCCGTTGTAGTAAATTGGTTATTTCTTTTTTAAATTATTACATGTATTTTAATGTAAAATGTATTATCCAATTTAAAGAAAGTTCTCGGAAAAGTTGCTTGTTGATGCCCTAAAGCAATTGGGATGTAGCTCTGTATGAGGGCTGATTGACAAGATGCGAGTCTTATATATAAGGGTTTGATCTTTGGCGGACATGTTGTATTACTTTTCAACATAATCCCCTTAGGCATCTACACACTCTTGCTTGCGATGTTTACGGGCCTCATTGCCACTTTTACAGAAGTCCATTTCTGGACCTTTAACAAAGTCCTTCCACTGCATAGATGACGCCATAATCTGACCGAAAGTGGGTACCAGAAATGGTCTTAAGTTTGGATATAAATGAAAGTCTGATTGAGCAAGATCAGGAGAAGAAGGTCAATTCAAAGCCACAATCGTTAATGGCTGCTATGGCAATGGCAGACCTTTGAACAGGGTTTTGCCCTGGTGGAAACACACATTTACCGCGGCGCCTGTTATAGAAGTGATGCATAATATGTGCCATTGATTGTTTGTCCCATTTAAAGATAATCTACAATAAGATTAAAAACTGCATTCACTGTAGCATAGAGGGGAACATCATTTCATAGAGTTGCTACTATATCAGTAAGGATATCCTTAGTTGCTAGACCATTTATGCAAATACTGAATCAAAGCAATTTCAATGGTTTTGTACATTTTGTAAGTCATTTGCATTGTTTTCTTCATAGTGCCACCTGTTTGACATAAACTGACCAAATGATACCAGTCTTCGGATACACAGGCTTAAACACACAGGAAATAGTAGGGCTGTTAGGGGCAGCCTTGCTTACCTCCTTCAATTAAAGGCTCACAACTTAACAATCAGCACTAATAACTACACAATATTTCAGAGAGTTGAATAACCTGACAACGAGTTTCTTACTGCTTGACCACACAAACACTAAAAAAAATATTAATTTAACCTGATAAATAACTGGGTAAATGCTGCTAAAAATTCACGAAGTGATATTCTTGACATACAGATGGTTTGTACCAATGTTCCCTTGGTTTGTCATGAGCAGGTGACTTCATTAGTGTTTCAGTGTTTACAAGGTGCGCCAACTGAGGTGACTAAATCTAGCATCAACTAGCATGACTTCGATTTCCGACATTTCTAGAGGTGTCGGAGCTTATCAACCCAAAATAATGTGAAATCTTACGTCACTTCCTGGATCTCAGTCGGCTTTCTTACGATGGTCTCCTATTTCGGGATTTCGGACTGTCTAATTTTCTTGAACAAATAAGTTAGAATAAAAATTGAATAATACGATAGCATGTCAGGTACGAGATGAGGTCGTATCAAGCATAAATCACAACTGTGTTTAAAAAGGAACATATTATACAAATATTAAAAATCAAATTGTGTGTTTCGTGAATGAAATTGTGATATAAATCGCTTTTTGAAAAGACTTCTGCAGCCAGAAATCATTCACAGGTACACAAAAAAATGGTTTAATATCGTTAAACGTATTCGATATAGGCTATTGTCTAATACCATTTATAATGGCTTATATAGTTTATTGCATTGGTTCTGGTTATATAAAACCATTGCAGTAAGAGGTTTGCCAAGGTGCTTATCTTGTAGGCATAGTACATGGAAGAGTGTGATAGTTACTGATGACGAAGATGTCGTCCTTCCGTTAGGCCCGTCGTTACGATGTTTCACGATAAAAGTCGAGCTATAATGAGGTCAAACTGTTGAAGTACTTTATCTCTGCACGAAGTTGAACGTCAAGGCATTATTTGTTAGATCATTGGGCAGCGGATGTAACGTAAGCTTTGTGTTATTTCTTTTATAGAAATTGCTGGCACATTTTTATTGACAGAATATAATAAAACAGCAAACTGTTTCGGTTGAAGATTGTTTTGAAATATTGATCTGAAAGTTAAAAAGTCTTAGTGTTTATTTCATTTAGACAAAATGAAAATGAGTTCTTGATAATATTTTCGTGTAGAATTTATGCTGGAGAGCTTGCGACGGAACGGTTATACCAACTGGACATTACGTCAGTAATAGCATCCAGGTATGCGGGATGGGATGGGATTTGCCGGCATTTTTGCCGATACTGTGCTGCGATATTTCTATCCTTATAGCACAGGGGCACTTATGAGGTGCCCAGGGACTGAACCCGGCCGGTCCATTATACTGACACCGACGTGTCTCCCGATCCGCAAGCCGACGCTCTACCAAATGAGCTATTACGGCCGGTGCAAGTATGCTAAAATAATAACTTTAGATGACTATGAAAAGAATATATGTAGTTTAGTCCTTAAACCAAGACAATTTATCACATATACTTATGAGCAGGTCTGTTCATGTGCAAGTTGATGTGTTTTCAGAATTAACGGCATCATCATGCCTCTTCTACTCTGGGCCGTGTTTCTATTCGGGACAGTCGCAGTGACCAAGGGAGACTACCCATGTTTCTGTAATTATGAGGTCGAGCTGAAGGTTTTGCCTTCGGTAAGTATAAATATATGAGGCAATGTAAATCATCATTATCATCATCATCATCATCATCATCATAATCATCATTAGATGATTGACAATATGCGAGAAAACAGCAGTATATTTATAAGAAAACTGCGTTAATGTGTTAGTATTGATGACGATGATTTGATTATGGTATTGAAACTTAGATGATATAGATGGAAATGTTGTTTGTAAGATGGTGTTTATGGTGATGATGTCTGGCATGTAAGCAGAGGTGCTGAAAGCCGAGAGGTATTGTGAGGATGATGATGTTTATTGAAGCATTTTTATTCTAATATTGCTATAAATATTCAGCACGAATCTTGAATGTCTTATCAGCTAGACAATATGTCATGTAAACATTCTAAACAGTTCCAAACCTGTAAACGCATGCTAACTATAAAGATACCAGACGGTCATGATTTTGCCGTGGACTTGGCACGATGGTGCCAACAGCAGGTTTCGCAATCTTGACACAGGCATATGATATGTAGATGTTTTGTTGTTGTTGTTGTTGTTTTACGTACTACAATATGGTTTAGTATGGAGGCTTCTGTGTTTTAAGAATAATAATACTAGATATCGGTGGAACCGATGGATACTCCCCGGGGTATTATCCGGACACAGGAAAATACAGCATACGTACCTAAAACAATATGGCCATGATGGCCCGTAATAATCGCTCACCTGAAGACATAGACTTTTAGTAGGCCCATGTAGGCAAACATTCTGGCCAAGTTTGGTGAAGCTTCGCCATAAATGTGGCCTCTAGCGTGTTCATAAGGGTTGCTTTTTCTAAAAATTTAACCTAGTGGCATGTTTTTAACTCACGTAGCCCAGTTAACAACTGATTCAAGATTTCATGGAGGCAATCATTTAAAGTTAAGTGAAGATTGTGCCATAAATGTGGGCTCTAGTGTGTTCAGAAGGTTTTTCAAAAATTTTACCTAATTGAACTTCTTTCTAACCCCACGTGACCCTGTAACAAACTCATCAAAGAGTTCATTTAGGCAAATATTCTGGCCAAGTTTGGTAAAGTTTGGACCATAAATGTAGCCTCTAGTGTGTTCACAAGCTATTCTTTTGACCTAGTGACCTACTTTTTGTCCCCACGTGACCCGGTTACGAAGTCATCTAAGATTTCTTGCAGATAAACATTCTGATTAAGTTTGGTGAAGACTGGATGAAAACTGTAGCCCCTAGTATGTCCAAATGCAATTTGCCCCACGCGGCTCAACGGTAGAAGCGTATCACAAAAGCTCACATTGAGCATGTTGTGCTCAGGTGAACTTAAAAAGGTCTTTTAAAAAATGTTGATAGAGGGCAACACATAGAATTTGTATACCAAATATTCAAAGCTCTGATGCTTTACTAGATATCTCTTTAAAAAAATGGCCACGCACACCATTCTTTGAACAGTCTTTAAAAAGGGCCACATAAGGAACGTGTATACCAAATATTCAAAGCTCTTACTCTTGTAGTTAAGGGCAAGACAATTGTCTAAGTTTTACTATATAGCCATATATGGACAATATAGCCATTAAGGAAAATGACAATGTCCCTGGGGGCCAAGTTTTTGACGGGTCAAAATCGTTTGAACTAATTTTCATTCTTCTTGCCTACTGAAGCTTCTGATGACGTTTGGATTAATTGGGCCAGCGGTAATGTTGACCGACACGTGAACAATATATACAAAACTTAAAAGGTCAATAAGTACTGAAAAAACCACCAGACCAGAATGTGTTGCCAATGTGCACATCTGCGCTTGTTAGCGAATCGAAGTTACCCATAAAGTATCATTGAATTCCACCTGGTGCTTGCTAAGAAATAGCCACGAATGATCCTACACAGAAGTCTAAAACTCCATGAAAATTATCGAAACAGAATGTGTTGACAATATGTGTACTTCATTATTTTGGTGAAACGTCCCGAAAAGTTTCATTAAATTATTATTATTTAGATTATTTCTAAGGTAATCCAAAATAAAACGTGTAGTTAACTTACTTAAGGCATAATAACCCTGACGTATGAACACTTAGTGAGTCCGCCAGAAGGGCCATGGGCTGCCATACAAGAGGTTCGTGTCATAGAACCCATTTCTTGCTTCTGTTACAGTTTTGTCTGTTTCTTCCCATTTCACTGGGTAGTACTTTAGTGATTTATAGATAAACACTGTAACGAGTATGTTTTCTTTAAATTATACACAATTTATTATAAAGGAGATAAAACCAGTTTATCTGCCAGATTGATAATGGCTTGAACGACGATTTTCTTAAAGTAGGCAATGTTTCAGAGAAAACAAAGACATCATTATCTTCGTTCTCGTACTTTTTTGTTTTTAAGTGACTTTACTACCTAACCTTAATGACTTTATTATATTTAAGTCATTTTCAAACACAAACTCTTATTTAACAAATTGGATAACGACACATTTCTATCGATTGGATTGCACTCTTCATTTCTTGAATATTATTATTAACGTGATATAATCTCTGTAGGAAGAAAACGAATAACAGACATCCAATTTACAACACAGGAGTTATTCGATCAGAACGTATTATTCGGCAACATTAAACAGGTACTTATGGATGTTGGGTTGTTTTTATAAACGGTTAACGGCACAAACGATTTCCTTGAGTGTTTTTGTTGTAAAACCCAACAATCTTCGAGGTTGTGAAATTACATTGTCGAAAAATATTGTTGCCATGCTTAAGTAATGATAGAATAAACAATAAACAACAACAAAAACATTCATCTGTCTGAATTGTTAGTACTAAACAGTATGTAAAATCTATTTTCACTACAGACCAACTGCTTACAAAGAATAGATATGTTTTTTGCACATGCTGGTGTAAAGTAATGAATACATTCATACAAAGCCCACCGCTTAACCCCTCCGCCATAATGTATCAAGGATGATACAAAATATGCGCGGATTAATTTTACATACATAGCTAAATTGTTAATAAAATAACAGATAGTCACATTGTTAATCCCTTAGACGGATCCCTCGGCAAACCCGCTAGGCTACATGTACGAGTTCGACTGTAAACAGATCCTTGAAAATGTCGAAGCAGACCCGGGATGGGTGGCGATAGCATTTGAACACAACGTGTGTATACTTTATTTTTTATTTAGATTTGCGTGTTTGTTTTATGGGATACTATGCAATTGCTTTGTAGATTAACCCCTACGCTGTCTACTTGAAGCACATAAATGCTTAGTTTACTTCGTATGTCATGCCATTATTGCCCGACATATTACCATGCCCAGCCACATTATCCCAATAGTAGTGGTATAATCGGGATTCTAACCCACTTTTTGGGGAAAGATAGTAGGGGATCTCAAAATTCCACGTTTCAGAAAGAGCCCTTGGGAGGCTTTATAGTACATTATTTTTGTTCCCCAAAATTAAGATGCACTACATCTTTTTAGCATACCAATCATGCTAAATCGCCTTAAAAGATAGTAACCCAGATTTGATCTTTTAGCGGAAACATGCTCTGGCGGCCTCAAAAAGGGTCGCAAAGTCATTATTATAGCGCATTTTTTGCTGGGGCTGCCGCTTGTTTGGCTACCTTCTTGGATGGTAGACACCAAACAGACATGGGTAGGTAGGAACACACACGGATAGGGTAGAGACACACAAAGACAAACGCAACCCATAGCCACGACCACCTATACAAACGCAACCATAGACAAAGTCGCCCAAGAGGTAAAGAGCCACCAAGCAAACAGACATCGCAAAGTAGTGCTACCAAGTAGGGGTACACAGATATAGATTCCAAACTCACAATGGTTCCTACAACTAGGCCATGTAGAAGGGGTCCCCTGGTTTCGCGTTTTGCAGGGGAGGCGCGGCAGTGCGCCCCAGTTTCCAATTTTCTACGGTTGGCGTTAGAGGCATGCATCGTTTCCAGGCCCTGGCGACAAATTTCCAGACGAGCACCACAACAATAGAGATATAGGCCCATTTCTGGGCTGTTACCGCCATCTGCCCGATTGTCTGGAGGTCCATCTGTGTCTCTGCATGTTCGTGGGTCGCCTGCACCTGATCTGCTATCTTTTGTTGATCGGCAACAATCTCTTCGAGAAGATCACTTGCGGAGTCGTCGCGGTGCAAATCCGTAGCATGCTCCGCACGGGACTCGAGTCGGCCTAGGCGGTTGTAGAAGTCCGCGACAGTGGGCAGTTGGTTGTTCGGCATTACCCCTTGTTGCTTCACAACAGGAACAGATACCAGAGGCATCGAAACATGCATGGAACTAGGCTCGGAGGGAGCAAATTTCTACCGCCAAATTTGGTAGAATCTCGTGGACCCGATGCCAAAGCGCTTCTTCGCCTCGGCTGCTGGCAGCTGGCCTCGGAGGGAGCGGATTTCCTGGATCTGGTTCGGGGACAATTCACGTTTGGGAGGCATGGTATTTTTCCAACAAAGAGGCTATGACCTATACTTCTCCAGCTCTCTAGATGGGAAATCCCGGGAAAATTGCTTGGTTTTCGACAACAAACCGGGAAAGTTGATTCGTGTTCTAAAGCAAACCCGGGAATGTTGCTTCGTGTTCGACAGCAAACCCGGGAAAGTCGCTTCATGTTCGACAGCAAGCTAGAGAAAGTTGCTTCGTTTTCGATACCAAACCGGGAAAGTTGCTTGCATCTGCAAGGCATGTGTTGTCTATTTGCTTGCGATCTATAGCCAAGATATAGAATGGAAATGGAGCTACTCCGCAAAAGAGGCAGCGCGCCGCGTTTCCCGTTTTCCCTGTTCCAGAAACAGCAACGCATGTACGACGATAGCGATGCGAAACAGGAGTGGGAGTCTCTCGAAGGCCTACAGATAGCGGCAAGTCTAGTAGAGACCAGTGTGAGAAGACACATCGGCCGAGACACAGCCGAAAAGTGGTTGGCGTGGGAACTCGGAGAGCTCTACTCTGTGGGGTATCGCGGGGTCGTGTTGTTCTGCTTGCCTGGCGGGGTCGTCGTGGTCTAGACGACGGCACTCGCTTGCGACATCGCTAGGTTTGTATTTCTTCTTTTGTGGCGTCGTCCGCTCCACGCCCAGGTTGCAGAGCAAGGGAGCGCGCGCCTTCAGCAACGCCTCGACTCCTCCTAGCTCTTCCACCTTTTTTTCGAGGAAGTGGCCATAGGTTGGCGTTTCGACGTCGGTCGTGGGCTCTCCGTTCTCTCCGGTAGGAACCAGGTAGAGGAAGATGCGGGGCGCCGCGGAAGGTTGTCGAGGCATAGCGCCGGCAGATGTATTCGACCGGGGGCAGGTCGAGCCTCCCGTTGTGCTATTGGGTTTCGGGACGGGGGCCTCCTGCAGCGTGGCGTGTTGCTCCGCCTTTTTTTGTGCAGCAGCACAAGACAACGGTCGAGGCATGCGGCCATGTTCTCCCACTGTTTGGCAGGCGGTTGGACCACAAAAAGGTCTTCTTCTTGTTGCCCGACAACAAGTAGACCCCCCTTGGGGGAAGGCAGGGCTAAGGCCTCGGCAGCAGTGTCGGTCGAGAGGTCCCGCCCAAGGCAGGCGTAGAGAGAGACTTCGATACCGGTGCATCCACCGGCCTGCACATCGGGGTGCAAGAAGGTCTGCCGCAGATGCTGGTTCGGGCAGTCGACATAGTCGGCCAGGTGACCCCCGATTGGCTCGCGAACCTCGCCCGCTTCGAAGTTCGAAACGACCTTGTTGTAGATCTTCGTGCGGACCGTGTAGCCGGCTTCGCTCGGGCGGACCTAGGTACAGACGTGCTTCCCCACGCTATCGGTGTTCACCAGTATCGTGGGAGTGTCGCTTTTCTCGCGGAACCCTTCGAATGCACAGAGGTACTTCACGAGCGTCTTCCGTTCGAGGACCCCCGAGAAGTCCCTTGTGTAGTCTATGGAGAAGAGGCCATATCTATGGGCCAGAAGCTGGCGTTCGAAGGCTGGCAAGAAGGCCTGTAGCTCGGCCATAGGAATCTCGGACACATCTACCTTGGCCACAAAGAGGCCGGCTGGTTCGGCCTCCGGGTACAGCTCTCTCCACTTCCCCAGGGCCGTTTTGCCGGAATGGAACTCGATTCGGCGACGGTCTCCCGGATGACACTTCCCTCTGTGCATTCTCGGGCCGCGATCGTGTGGACGGTGCTCGATTGTATGTGGCCAAGGGCGGCGCCATCGGGGGCCTTCCCACGCTCTCGAATACCGCGGTAGAGATCCTGTGTACCTTGTTTTTCGCGGCAACGCGCTCTCCGGTCGTGCAAGAGAGGCGCCCGCCATTGGCTACGCAGTCTTCGCGGCGTAGGTAGCAGTATACGTATACGTCGTCGACGAATGTCGGAAGCCCCGGGAGGGGGCGCAGGTGTGTGTGGCCCAGGTTGCCGGCCAGGTGGTCGACCCTGACGATGTCTGGCACAAGACTGCTCTCGTGCGAGTTCTCCAGGAGAAGGTGGGCAGCCACGGCCTTGTCGAACCGCAGACCCATGGATTGGAACGTTGCTTGTACAGCCGTGTTCTTGGTTGCTCTACTTTGTTGGGTACCACTATGATTGCTTTGTATATCTTGGTCTACCATCTCTCCAAATGGAAGTTTTGGGCAACCCGGCCAACGGTAGAAAATGAGAAACTGGGGCAGAGATAGCAGAGCAGGTGCAGGCGACCCACGAACATGCATAGACACGGATTGACCTCCAGACAGTCGGGAAGATGGCGGAAACAGCCCAGAAGTGGGCCTATATCTCTATTGTTGTGGTGCTCGTCTGGAAATGTGTCGCCAATTTGTCGAAACGATGCATGCCTCCAACGCTAACTGTAGAAAATGGGAAACTGGGGCGTACGGCCGCGCCTCCCCTGCAAAACGCGAAACCAGGGGACCCCTTCTACATGGCCTAGTTGTAGGAACCATTGTGGGCTTGAAATCTATATCTGTATGCCCCTGCTTGGTAGCACTACTTTGCGATGTCTTCTTGCTCGGTGGCTCTTTACCTTTTGGGCGACTTTGTCTATAGTTGCGTTTGTATAGGTGGTCGTGACCATGGGTTGCGTTTGTCTATGTGTGTCTCTACCCTATCCGTGTGTGTTCCTACCTATCCATGTCTGTTTGGTGTCTACCATCCAAGAAGGTAGCCGAACAAGCGGTAGCCCCGTCAAAAATGCGCTATAATAATGGAGCACAGCCCCTCTGGGCCGGCGAGGGTGGTGGACCGTCCCCTAGGGCCCGAGATCCTAGCGCCCTCCGCAAAATTGGGTTTCTCGTGGGAGGCTTTTTTCTTTGATTTATTGGCTAAAAGATCCGATGATTTGGTATGCTGGCTCTTCCCGCTGCTCCAATACCATGTCAAAACGAATCATGCCATGAATGCCTGACTTGATACCACGCCAAGTCACATTATCCAATACCGTGTCAAAAATGAGTCATGCCATGAATGCCTGACTTGATACCACGCCAAGTCACATTATCCCGATACTTTGTCAAAAATGAGTCATGCCATGAATGCCTGACTTGATACCACGCCAAGTCACATTATCCCGATACCTTGTCAAAAATGAGTCATGCCATGAATGCCTGCATGATACCACGTCAAGTCACATTATCCCGATACCTTGTCGAAAGGTACAGGTCTCGGTATTTACCCTCTTTCTTGAGGTTACCAAGAAAGCTACATACGACATCTATTTTGACGACCCTAGTGTATCTCAACCCGGGATTTGAACCCATGGTCTAACGCACCTGTAGACGACGCCATACCGAAATCGTTGTCAAGTTCGGGTTTAAACTGTTGCTATAAATGTTGCATGAATATTGTTTGCAAAACAGATTGGTTACGTTCAAAAAGGGGACCGATTCGACGCCCAGACATGCCAAGGGCAACCTTCTGTTGACGATTTGGGTAAGCATACTGCTGTTGACTTAGGCTGTTTATTGGTGAAGTTTGGTAAATGTTGTAGAGACATTGTTTAGGCGCCATTTATTGAACGAATTGTTTCACCCTCTTATAATCATCATCCAACTCGAACTCGAGTTTGAGTCCAAATCCAAGAGAACATTTTGAATCGTTCGAAGAACCGAAGATAAACACCATTAAAATCATATATCGGATATGTTTTGAATAATAGATTTTTCGAAAAATAAAGTCCGACTTTACCCATTGCACACAGTTTTATTCACTATCGTGAAACACACACTATGTACGGGTCAATTCACTGGTTATTCGATTAATGTCTGGAACGTTGTATATTTTTCAAATCACGGGTTATTCGAGAAACAAATATTTGACTTATTCAGTGTATTTGGGTTGAGTCATTAAATATTTGAGAAAGGAAAGGTCGACTGCACACATTGTATACCGGTTTAAACCCCTGAATTGGAATTTAAATGAATGCACTGTATACAATTCAAATCACAAACTGTGGGAGAAAATAGATATTTGTTCATTGTATTCTGTTTGAAGCAAGTAAACGAGTTTGCTGTTGTAGTTAACATATAACATCTCTGATGAATTTCTTTAATCAAGTTAAGTACACATCTTAGATATAATTATTTTTTTACCTCTGTAAGATCATTTTTCAAACATTTTGAACATCGATTAAGACATTTGTACGATGTTTTTGTTTTGTTTGTTTCAGTAACTACCACAGCTGCAACAACAACCGCTGCTGCGCACACGTCTCACATACATACTTCACCAGACCACGGACCTTCAACTACAACTCCTCAACCGACAACGACTACAACAACAACCACTCCAGCCCCTACAACAACCACAACAACAACACCAAAACCAACAACGACAACGACGACAACACCAGTCCCGACAACAACCACAACGACACCAGCCCCGACAACAACAATGCGACCAACAATCGTTACGACGACAACGCAACTATCAACAACTTCTTCACCAGTGCCCAACCCCACGTCTGGTTTTGTTTCTGGTAAAATACATGCATTAAACGATTTAACATCAAAGGCATTTATGGGGTATCACCGACCATCGAGTTATGAGGACTACGTGTTCTCTCACCACGCAGAATCGAAACTCAGATGAGGCTAAACATTATTCAGTGAATATCCTGTTCATTCCAAGTTTCGCCCGGAAATAAGTTAGGTTCCTTCTTCGTCGTCAAATGTGCCACCTCGCCATAAATGACACATTTCCCGAGCATTGTATCAGAATAGTTACAGAGTTTGTCTGATTTCTACTCTATTTTTTTTTGTTTTTTTTCTATTTGCGAATTAGTTCATCTGTCTTTTTTATCTTCAACGTTTTTATTTTCTGCATTTATAATTGCAAGTATCGATGTTCCTAGTTTGAAGTTTATCTCTCTCAAAATGAAAGCGATATTCTCAGAAAACATAAATTTATAAGTAGGTTTATTACAAACATGATTTGCAATAGTTTTGTATTTATGCTCTGCCTTTCGTGTATTCCCATGTTCCTATACTCCGTGTCCGGAGAGAATCTGCCATGTGTTATAAGGTCTATATGAACTGTATGACAATATCGATAATCACATCTGATAAAATGCCACAGTCTTTAGAGTACACATATGATTGGAAACGTCCACAAAATTACCGACGCCACAATCGTAAAAAGGTGATATTGTGACGTCATCTATGGTAAATAAGGATTGCGAGTAAAATTTGGATTAACATTTTATCAATATTGACTATATTCAGGTGCGGCAATTTGTAAATATTTAATGGAGTTCGTGAACAAAAAAATTGATCGAATGTGCATGTATATTTATAACGCTGATTGCGAGCCTACAGTTGCGCCATAACGGTCGTTTGGCGGAAAATGTCGGACATTGAAGTACATTTTGATTTTGCACAACGGTGCAAAGCAGTAAGTCGTTTTTTACTCGAAGTCAACACTAAATACCTCCGTGCAAGGTTGTTCATCCTGTCTGTTATTCATACGGTACACCTCACTGAGAAAAGATTATACTGTCAACATATAGACCATTTATAGGTATAAAAATAGTTTGACGCAAGGTTAATGAATGTACCCTGGTCTCACGGTTGTTGCCAACCTCTAAAAATGCTGGATTAATGTGGGATAAATCAGCGATATAGAAGAAGCTTATAAAATGAACAAATGACCGATATTTTGTTTTCTATCTCAGGACACACGGGGCTTTGCCCTGCCAGCATCACTGGCAACCCCGCTCCAGGTCTATCCGTAGTCGCCCAATGGGGACACAAGTGTTACCAGTTTGTGGACAAATATACGGTCTGGACGGTTGCTGAGCAATGGTGCAACTTACATGGCGGCCATTTGGTAACCATAGAGAGTCAGGCCGAGCAGGATTATATCACTGGGTTCATGTTGAAGAATTGGCCACACCCAGTCTGGATTGGCCTCCATGACCGCAACCACGAAGAGATATTTGAGTGGATTTCGGGTATATTTAGACAATAATCTGCAGACTTTTGTTCTTTATTCATTATATAATCAGAAATAACCTAACGAACTAAAACAAAGTCACATCTCCAGCAATATAAACTTTAGTTCTACGAGTTCTATTAATAAACAAAAGGCTGAGCCACACAATTTAAATCTCGAATTAAAATCACCAAATGTAAGCATTAATAGGTCTAGCCTGTTTAAATAAGATGGAAGTGTGATTATAAAATGCTTAACTAAATGAAATAAGATTTTTTAATAAATCACCTTTCAGAAAGCACAAGAATATAGACTCTCCGAATTAATCATGGTGCATGTGACGTCACCAGTACAGCGTGATTATACTGACATACAAACCTACACTCCCATGGTAAAGTGAGTTAAACGGTGATGGGTTCTCAACCCATAAATTTCTGCTGATGTCCAGCATATTGGTTAAGCATCAATACTGACTGCCCAAGTGCTTATGCTTAATACGACAATATGGCAAGCAATAATTACAACATATTTGTACATATGAAACTGAAAAAGACAAAAAGGTATACATATATCAGTTAAATATAAAAGTGTCAAAAACTGTGGCATAACACAACAGTTTCCGCCATGGAATAGTCAGACAGTAAACAGGCTGACTGCGTTGCTTACACCGGTTTTTGAGAGCTCTTACGTCTCATTTCCAGGGTTGTCTTTATCAAATACAACAAAATGAAAACAAGGCTGAGCCATTGCAAGTTTTGTAAAGTAGTCAATCCTTTCAAACGCCATCGGACCACTAAAGCGTCGTGAATTGCCAAAACGGAAAGACAAAACAAATGAACCGTAAACAAGAAACTATTTTAGGAGAGGTGGAGATGAATGGCATATAATACATAAACAAGTATTAGTTGTGAGTACAAAGGAAGAAGAAACAGTTGCTATTTAATGAATGTTAGTGAATACAAACATGTACTCCAAACCAAGATTGTAAGCTGCAATAATCAATTGATGGTCAATTAAATTTTGATCATTAAACCCCAAAAGCAATAATAACAAATTAAATAAATATGTATGCCAAACTAGCATCACACTAAAATGTTGTCTAGTGGAACACTGGGAGACTTCAGAAAAATCAAACCATGTGTCCATAAGAATGGGGTGACTGTGTAAGCAGTTATCTGAAAGAAACATTGGCGCTGCATAAACAGAAGGAAACGCGAAATGAAAAAATGGTAACAGCAATTGTATTTAATAAAGTTACGTGTACAAGGCAAAATACTGAAACTTTTATGTGTAATAGACATTGTACCAAGATCTTGTCTGTTATTCCCCTGCATCGATGTTTTGACAAGTATTCCATTGTATGTGATATAGCCGTGTTAACGAAAATGTGGTACGATAGCTACAATGTAACATACTATTATTTTACAGGGGCGCCTGTGACGTATACAAATTGGACGCCTGGACGGAAATTAACGTTTTCACATAATTTCGACGACTGCGTCTACATGGACCCCCGGCATCCTTCTGGGGGGTTGTTTACGTCAACTGGAGGCATGGACGGCGGCTGGGATGATGTGGAATGTGCGAGTACTGGCTTGTTTGGAGAGCAACACAGATTTGCTTGTCAATTTGGTTAGTAGTTGGTCTTTTAGTAATTGTAAATGGAACTAATCGAAAGTTGATTTCTGTCTAATATTAAAACGAGATAAAACAAACAATTTCTTGTTAAAGGCACTGGACATGTGGCCCTAACTGGCTTCACTCTGTGTTCCCAGGAGAGATGTATTGGTCGGGGAGGGTACTTGGGCCGTGGTGGGTGTACTGGTCTGCACGTGTACATCAAGGGTGACTGTTGTACGCCATCTCATTGTGATATATCTGTATATAATATACGAATTAAGTTTTGACCTTACAACAACATGGTGTTTTCTTGGGTGACTTTGTATACGAGTCGTATCTATCTTTCAACAGATATTACTGGATATTCTCAGCCTCCGACAACAACCATTGACCCATCTATAATACAGCAATTCAGTGATGGTAAGCATTATTTTGCTTTATTAATCTTCAAAATAATTCACAAAATACTTTATTATGTAGTATACTATCTACAATGAATTATTGCAGCGGACTTGTTCTGGTCAATAGATAGTTCCCATGTGATGTTATAGGCATTGATAAGACAGTTTAAGGCAGCCATTTTGGAAGGCAGAAGCTAATGCAAGCCGAAATCTGGAAATATGTGCTGTATTAAACCCCTGTGTTTTAATGTTTCAGTGTATTTTACTGAGTTTAATATCAAATTTAACAGCTTTTATGAAGTATAAATATTAAAACTATATTTTGATCGTTTAAAAGGTAACAAATACAACCAAAAAAGATGCACTGTTCATTTTGTTTAAAGACCAATAATTTTACTTATTTCTGTGTATTAATTATTAATTTTATTATTATTATTTTATTTATCTATTTGCATTTATCAAATAAATATAAAAATATTTTATTCTATAAACATGAATTTTGAGAGCTTTCCAATGGTGTATAGCTTTAAATTTTTTGACCACAAATAAAGAAATTACAAGAAAATAAAATTTACGCTTCTATACAATTCATCTCAAAATCCATTGAAGTCACCATCCAAGATGGCTGCCAGGATAAGGGATATTCACTGATGTAGGAACTATCTATCGACGTAACTTCTTAACCGACTGTATATTAAATTAAAGGCAACATCAACCTTTGTCCGGGACGCCTGCTTCAGAATTCTCCTCACAGCAACATCGGGCAGCATGGTCATTACTGTTATGAGATATCTATCTACAAACATACGTGGGACAACAGTGAAACTGTGTGTCAACGCCATGGCGGACATCTTGCAACCATTAGTAACCAGGATGAGCAGGTGCGCGAACGTCATAATGATGACGTGATGACAAACTTTGTAATTTTTACAATATTAAGCGGGGAAAATAACACGGAAATAATTTAAATTGTTACATAAAAAATTCACGATTCAGTATTTACCTGTTTGCCTCAAAACCAAAACGTTTGTCTGTTTCCTTTTGAACTTCTGTCAAAATTACATTTTTTTCCATTGGTGTTCATTTTCTTACTAGGAAATATGTTTATTTATAACATACAGAAAAACATAACAGAAAAAAATGTAAAGAAAGAACAAGCATCCCCAAGATGTTGTTGACCTCCTTTTCGCGTTCCCTTCAGAAAATTTCATTAAATTGGGTGATCATTTGAAGGCTTAGAGGCTTCTATGGCACTTCTGGTGAAAAATGAGTCTCAGTTGACAACACTGCTTGCATCTTCTTGTTAAATCTGAGACACCCTGCACGGTGTTATTCCGTCGTGAGGCCTTCCTTACCGCATGCCCGGACAGGCATGGTTTGGATTTACTCTATTTGTTAAATGACTCATCACAGATTTGATCTTTTACATTTGGCTTGCATTTGAATACCTTTGCCCTGTGTCTTTTCAAATTTTGATATATGTTGCAATGCTCGTAGGACTTTATCATAAATTCTTATTGGGACCAGTCTGTGCATTATAAGGGTTAAGTTTGTGGTGTCCTTGGAATCATAACATGACAATCTTTTCACAGTTGTATGAAATGCATTTTGACTTGATTTCGCAGTGTATAATAGGCGTCCTGGATGGATTTCGCAGTGTATAATAGGCGTCTTGGATGGATTTCGCACTGTATAAAAGGCGTCTTGGATAGATGTCGCAGTGTATAATAGGCGTCTTGGATGGATTTCACAGTGTATAATAGGCGTCCTGGCTGGATTATGCAGTGTATAATAGGCGTCCTGGCTGGATTTCGCAGTGTATAATAGGCGTCTTGGCTCGATTTCACAGTGTATAATAGGCGTCTTGGCTTGATTTCACAGTGTAAAATAGGCGTCTTGGATGGATTTCACAGTGTATAATAGGCGTCCTGGCTGGATTTCGCAGTGTATAATAGGCGTCTTGGCTGGATTTCGCAGTGTACAATAGGCGTCTTTGATGGATTTCCCAGTGTATAATAGGCGTCTTGATTTGATTTTGCAGTGTATAATAGGCGTCTTGGATGGATTTCGCAGTGTATAATAGGCGTCGTGGCTGGATTTCACAGAATATAATAGGCGTCTTGGCTCGATTTTCTTAGTGTATAATAGGCGTATTGGCTGGATTTCGCAGTGTATAATAGGCGTCTTGGCTGGATTTCACAGTGTATAATAGGCGTCATGGCTGGATTTCGCAGTGTACAATATGCGTCTTGGATGGATTTCACAGAGTATAATAGGCGTCCTGGCTGGATTTCAAAGTGTATAATAGGCGTCCTGGATGGATTTCACAGTGTATAACAGGCGTCTTGGCTTGATTTCACAGTGTATAATAGGCGTCTTTGATGGATTTCACAGTGTATAATAGGCGTCCTGTCTGGATTTCACAGTGTATAATAGGCGTCCTGGATAGATTTCACAATGTATAATAGGCGTCTTGGGTAGATTTCGCAGTGTATAATAGGCGTCTTGGCTCGATTTCGCAGTGTATAATAGGCGTCTTGGCTCGATTTCACAGTGCATAATAGGCGTCTTGGATAGATTTCGCAGTGTATAATAGGAGTCTTGGATGGATTTAGCAGTGTATAATAGGCGTCTTGGGTGGATGTCGCAGTGTATAATAAGCGTCCTGGCTGGATTTCGCAGTGTATAAAAGGCGTCCTTTGTAGATTTCACAGTGCATTATAGGCGTCCTGGCTGGATTTCGCAGTGTAAAATAGGCGTCTTGGCTGGATTTCACAGTGTATAATAGGCGTCCTGGCTAGATTTCACAGTGTATAATAGGCGTCTTGGATGGATTTCGCAGTGTATAATAGGCGTTTTGGCTCGATTTCACAGTGTATAAAAGGCATCCTGGATGGATTTCACAGTGTATTAAAGGCGTCTTGGATGGATTTCGCAGTGTATAATAGGCGTCTTGGCTTGATTTTACAGTCTATAATAGGCGTCTTGGATGGATTTCGCAGTGTATAATAGGCGTTTTGGCTCGATTTCACAGTGTATAATAGGCGTCCTGGCTGGATTTGACAGTGTATAATAGGCGTCTTGGCTGGATTTCGCAAAGTATAATAGGCGCCTTGGCTCATTTTCGCAGTGTATAATAGGCGCCTTGGTTGGATTTGGTTAAGGTGAGGGAATTTATAAATGGAACTTCCTATTGGTTTTGAATTTTAGCTAGTGGCTCCTCTGTCTGCATACCTTGCTTTGTCAAGTCGTCTGCCTCTTCATTGCCAGCAATTCCACGTCGGACAGGAATACACTTGAACACATCATCATCTAGTGCACCGCCAATGTATTGTTGTGTACTGACTACTTTTGGTAGCTATATGTTTTGCATAAGACAACCATTAATCCTGATCTCTGGCAAAGCGATGCCCAAGCGATGTCCAAGAAGGCTCAGAACTTTAGATCGATTTATTTCACAGTCTGTATTGTCTAACAATTGAGGTAATTGACAAAAGTACAAGCCGATGAAAAGTGATTCTGGGATTCCACCAAACAGGGGTAACTGTTGTAATTAATATTTGATACGGTAAAATGTTGTAACTTGTATTTGATATGGCAAAGTGTAATCATCAAGTGCGTTCTTTAGAAGTCTGAAGACATGGGACGCATGGTCGTCCATATGGGTTTTAGTGCGTATTGGCCTAATGTTGTTCCTGACGAAGACGAAAATGCCGCTTTTGTTTCTCTGTTCTCAGGAATCTCTTGAGTTTAAAGGATTTTATGAGCAACCAATGATATTGCTTTTATAAGGGAGAGCTCAAATTTTGTCCTGCTGAAAACTTCCTCATTTTGACGGGATGAGGATATTGATTGGCTTTCTCTCTGGCATTAAACCATGTTCTTCTCCAGCTCTTGTACTTTGAATATTGATGGCGAGTAGCGGTACATTGAGTGACTTTGGTGTACTTTATTGAGACCTAGAGCCCGATACCCTGATACTGACTTTTCCTGGAGGGACCCCGAGATTTCGACATCAATAATTACCAGATGATGATGTACTTGTGTAGTAGAGCTCTAAAATCACGTGAATGCCATGCATTAAATGTTTTTCATCAAATGCTTTTAACTAAATGCAGGATTATATTACCATGATTTATTATTTAACTTAACTAATCGTGTTTTTATTTTATTTTCCATTTTAAGGATTTCATCAGTGCTTTTCTTCATCGACATTCACCGCAACACGCCGTCTGGCTAGGGTTGAATGACGTCAATGTTGAGGGGCGGTTTGAATGGACGTCCGGTAAGGGTTTTTAAGTGCATATATAGCGATTTTTTTTAAACATCTCAAATGTCTAGATCCTTTCTATACTTCTTTGTTGGCTGAGTGTATATTTGGTTTAGCATTTAGCGGTTCTCCGGGAACAGTCTTCATACATACGAAGCGACGCCTTAGTTGTGATTACATGTACGTTAATCTGCATAGGGCAAACAAGTCATAAGGCTGCTCTTGTTACCTGACCGTTATTGCTTTAACTGAACGCAAAACCTTCCGAAATTATAGCCAATGTTCTGCATTCATATTGAATCGGCTGTTCATGCTCGTCGGTTTCCTACTGCCTGCCTGTAAATTATGTAGCATCAAGAAATCACAAGACCATGAAATAAGATCTGTGGCGGCAGTTTTAGTAAAACATTTCAGGCATGCCAGTGAACTACACCAACTGGATTCCGGGGCATCAAGACAATTTCCAGAGTCACCGTACTGAGGATTGCGTAGCTTTTGTGCCTTATAAAAGCAACACTTGGGACGATATCCCGTGTGGATACGATGGGTTGTTCGACGAGACAGGGGAGATTCATTACGCATTCTGCCAATACAGTGAGTGGCTAGAAATAACAAAGTAATTAAACGCGGTCAGACAATATTCTCCGCGAACCTTCATTCGCGGTAATCGCGGTAACCTTCATTCGCGGTATTAAGTTTGACGACAAGAACAGAACAACAATTTAAGAAAAAAAAGCTCACTACCCTCATCAAGTGCACTTTAATTCTTCCATAATTCCGCTAAGAAAACTAAAAAAACAACAAAAGTACATTCAAACTACAGCAATCTCCGTAGATCATGTTACAGTGTCGTCCATTTGCAATGTTTAACCTTTAATTCGAGATAGTGACGTCACTGTCAATTCGCGTGAAATTTTAGGCCAAGCAAAAGTCAATTAGTTAGTTTTCATGTTAAATGTCAAACATGTGAAATGTCAAAATAAATGAACAGTTAAACTAACAGTTTTAACAGCAAGAAATGTTATGTGTTTTCAAAATATTATTTACTTCTCCACAGTTTTACAGTGGCGACAAAAAAATTTGTCACCTCTTCTCAGAACTGACACTTTGGAGCAATACTTAAGATGTACCCAATGCAAACATCGCTTTCTGTGGCATACCAACACACTGTGCCCACTTTGTAAATGAGATGTAGACCTCTTTTTTTCTTTTTCTGTGGAGTAAATAGGCCATAGTAGCAGTATGTTTCCTTATCAGGTATAGCATCATCATCTTCACTACTGTTTGACGTTTCAAGTAACGAATAATTGTGGGATGGTCCTTGTTTTGTTTTAACTGATGTTGGTTTATGGGTTCACAGATGATTTTCTTTGTCTTGGGATTCTTGCTAAGTGGGATTGGCCTTGTTTGACTCCTCTCATGATCTTTCAATGCTGAACACATATTATCACTGGTATGTTCTTTTCCAGAAACCAGTTTACTGACAGTCTTTCTAAGCTTTGTTCTAGCTTTACTCTTGATTTCTTTCAAACGCACTTCTTTCTCTTCAAATATATCAGCATGCTCTTCGTATGACTGAATCAAAACACCACCTTCTACTGTTGCGTCACTATCATATTACACCTGAGAACCAGCAACAAACACTTCCGATGGCACAATGGACGCTTTTGGAATGGCATTCCTTTCAGTCGGAAAAAATCCTGTTCTTCTAAAGACATATAGCAAGTTTTCTGTAGACAGAGCCTTAAAATACACATCACATTCTATTTCACAAACATTATATTTGCTGATGATGGCTGATGTTTGACGCATTAATTTGAGGCATTTGTTGTTGTACATTCGTTCAAACTGACCGTAGCAAGCAACATCTTATGGCTGCAGTAGGTGGTTTGTCTGTGCAGGTAAGATGAACATTACAATGTTGTTTTCTTTGGCCCAATTGGCAAGATCAAGGGCAATATGTGAGCGATGGCCATCCAAAATAAGCAATATCTTACTGTCATTGCGACCTGGAACACATTTAAGGAAATGGCTCTGAAGATACTTGCGAAATACTTCCGAGTTTGACCAGCCAGTCTCAGACATAGTAGTATCAGTACCAGGTGTTGCTCAGGGGTCATCCTCTTACCAGGAAACACAAAACGGGTGGGATTGCCATACCACTTGCACGTAATTGTTTGATGTGACTACCTGGGCACAGTGATCCATGCTAGCACCAACATAGGGAGGACGATGATCAACAGCGATCCCCTTTTCATCCACATTAAAGATACGGTGTGGTTTGTCAGATAAATCATGCTTCCTGATGCATTTCCCTAAATTGTCAAAATACTCTGCTATGTTATCTGCATTTGCCATTTTTGTTCTCAGATGTTCTATACCTTTAAAACCTTCATCTCTGGTCATCTTTCCAAGAACTATTTTATAGACAGTCGCTTATCCTTAGATCTCAATCTTAGCTGAACTGCATAATCTGAGACAATGTCCACACACTCCTATCTGGTATAGCCATACCCAGAGTCAGTCGTTTTCTTAAAATGGTTCACAAGTTTTGCCTCTTCAAACACACTAAACAAGGGCACTTTACCCATAAAAAATTGTCTAGGTCAGTTCTACCATTAACTCGGTCTCTCAGTGTATCAGTACATTTTGACGCTCTGAGTACTGAGACACCATCTTTCGTCACACATCTGTAGGCATTTGTCAGAGCACATGGGGAATACAGTCTGTATTTATGCTTTCTAGGCCTGGGATTTGCCTAAAAATTACAAGAAATAAAAAAAATACTTAAGCACTAAAAGTACGAAAAACAAAAAATGTATTGTTGGCCTTAAAGCTGCGTCTTGGTGGTCACGTGACTTGCTTTCATATTTATAAAAATGTAAACAAAGCAGAAGAATGTTTTTGGATATGAATTTTTTTTATTAGACAATAATTTTATCAGTTTCTATGGATATGATTTGGGAATAGTAAAAACATGCGTTTTTATGTAAGTGTGTAATAAAGTTCTTTTAATTTACCTCTTTAAATCGCATTTTCTCAAGTTTGACAGATGTTACGCTCGAGTCAACTTCTTATTCGTATTAACATCTTACGTCACTCGCTCTCGTGCATCTGCAAATCTCGCGGGATTGTTCAGGAAAACAAAACATCCGTGAATGAAGGTTGGTCTCGCTTTTAGGGACTTGAATGATATACATGTACAAACATTTTAATGCGAGAACAACTTGTTATCACTTTTAATGAGTACAGAAATTTTGTGATAACATGCAATAATAAGACTTATGTAATGTAGGGTATCGAGCCTTTACATTGTGTGATGCATGAATCGGAGATGACCTTACTTAATATATCGCTGTTATGTACTCATACATTGCTCACTTTATATTCCCTGAACATTCCGTGTCTAAACCAGTTTTTCTGTTTCAGAAATTTCATCGACGACTCTTATCGGTTGAAATCCGGAAATAAAATGAACCAGGTTATCTGTTCAAATAAAAAAAATAGTTCGCAAAATGTGTTTGTTTTAACATGTTCACTCAAGTCATTATGTAAGGAATAAATGCTTAATATAAATATGCTGGATTTGGTTTTAATCTCCTTCGCAAAGTAGTGAAGGGTTAAGCGTCCCGGCTTACGATTTAAGAAGCAAAAATGTTCACTCTGATAAATTCCTTCGAACTGACGATGTAAGTTCTTGTTAATCTTTAAGTGGAAATAGTGTCTACTCAATAAGGATTGATTGGCTTCCGTCCACTTACGTCCAATGCTAAAGAGGTCATGTAGAGTGATTTTGTTATGTCTGCTCTTGCAAAAACTATAAGGGTGTCAACTTTTGCAAAATAATAAAATAATTTTCTGAATTAACGAAGTAAGAAAGGGTGACGCTGTTTTTGCTAAGTGGTGTACGCTTTTGCAAATTGATAATGCTATTATTTCCGCACTTGTAGAGTAAAGAAGAGTTAGTTCCACTCTTGCAAAGTGACGAAGAGGAACTGTCTACTTTTGCAAAGTGATAAAAGTTAATAGTGTAATGTCCGCTTTTGCAAGTTGATGAAGCAGTGTTGAACTGGAATTTTCACACATACAAACATGTCACATGTGTAAAGAATTCGTACGAATTCCTCACAACTTGTGTAACAAATACGCACAAATATGTCACACATTTGTGAAAATACAGTTCAGAACCCATACCACTATTGAAAAAATACGAATTTCTCACATGTCCAAAAAAGGTGGAAAAAGTTGCTAAAATTTTGTTCATACGAAATTTCAAAACATTCTTAACATCTGTTTATGACACTTAGACGGATCAATGGGGATGGGGCGTTTTGAGCTTCTCTAAGAGAGGGAAAAATCTAGCCGTCTGTGCCGTCCGTCCGTGATTCAATCGGACAGTCGGTCAATCCGTCCGTCTGTCCGCCCGTCCGTCTGCATTCATTTATCTCCATCGGTTCTTATTGAGAGAAATTAAGTTACAAAGAACCATTAATCTGGATGGCACCACTATATTCATATCCCTTTATTAAATAAAAGTGAAAGGAGTATTACTTGAAAAAGTATTGAAGCCTGCCTTTGGGTGAATGACCCATCAACAGTTGATCGTGATGCTTACCTCTTTGTTTGCACGACGGTGGCAGGGGATTAAGAGTTTATGAAGGTTAATAGGGAAATCTTGTTAAATAACATGGAAGCTCGATCTTTCCTTTTATCATTGTCATCGTGTTCTTGCTGATTTGGCTCCAGGGGCTCTGGTATCGGTAAGGTCATTGACTACCCACCCTTTTGCTTGACAATGCTTTTAGCTCATTATGTTTTATATGTTTGTGTGCTTATGCATACAACATTTTCTAGTTAATGGGCGGGTCGTTACTTCACCGTGGCAACTTGTAATTGTGTGTTCATATGAGAACCTGTTGAGACAAGTGGGAGATTGGTGCACCTTAGAACCCGGTTTAAACCCCCCAGTGGCAATTTTTTTGCGGTAACCCCTATGGTCCTCATTTTCATTAATTGTTTGTGGTGTCTGTTCTGAAAATGATCATTTTGCAAATCATGCTCTCTTTTCCTCTCATATGGTGATAGAGTCTGATTAGTCTATATTTCTCTTGTTGCAAAGAAGTTTTGTCTGGATAAATAACTCTAAAGGTACCAGACGTATTGACGAGACACTTCACACAACACTAGAGTTTATCGAGCAGAGTACAGCAATAAACGTTAACTCTGTGTAGTCGTCTTGTTAATATTGTAAAAGACACTTTAACAAGAAAAATGCTGTTCTACAGACGGTTTATCCGTAATATGGCTTATTTCAATTATTAACCGCCTCTGTTTTTTGTTTTGTTTTTATTTTGTGTGCGTGTTCTTAAATAACAGTTTATGAGTACATGACTGAAAACCGAACATTTCGAAATCGAGTATAAATCCCGGAATACCGAACAGGTTGTATTTCGTACAGTGTGTGTGTGTGTAGAGTGTTTGAGATAAACTTGTTTTATGTTGGTAAACGTTTAAAACCGCGAAAGCTTTCTAACATATTGTATTTAATTAAATAATAAATTGTAACTTATCATAAAAATATCTAATCTTGATGCATTAATGCATCTTTTTACAATTCAAATAGCAGCAAGATTTTAAAGAGAAACATTAACGTCATACTATGTATCTCTTAGAAGGATTCATTGCAAATAAGTAACAAAACTAAGAACTATTGATAATATTAATGAAACATTGCACTATTTCTCCATATTTGCGCTTCCGATCAAAGTGACGTTTAAACTATAGACTTATAAAACTATACAGAATCATATGTATTTTCATATATACAGATTACTCCGTCACTTCTAGAAAACAACTTGAAAATACACGTTTTTATTATGTGTGAAATATTCGTGCAAATTCCTCACAGATTTATTACTAAAAGTGTGAAAAATGCGTACGTACTAACAGGTGTCTCCAAAAGGGGTTCGAAAAGTTCACAACACTTACTAGTGACAAATTCGTACGAATTTATCACACATGGTGATGAAGGTAAATAGTATGGTACTAAAGAAATGCGTCCGTGTAATAATTAACGAACAACATTTTACAAGCCTGAAAACAAATGGTTTGATAGTGATTGTGAATTTGCAAGGCGAGAGTTTCGTGAATCTTATAAAGTATACAGGGTCACAAAATCTGCCGATGATCTTAAAAAAAATAATCCTGAGGCGTAAACATTATAAAAGAATTATACGCAGATCAAAATATCTACATGATATGAAACAAAAAAAGAGAATTGCACAACATGGCAAATTCTAACCCAAAGCAGTTTTGGGAGAAGACTAAAAGGTTAAAAGGGAATTGTCACATGAATCATAGTATTTCTAATGATGATTTCTTTAAAAATTTTAAAGATTTGTTTTCAATCAATAATGCATTTAAAAATGAGTCTGTAGAAGATGAGTTAAATAATAGCAATTCAACAACATCCATAGAGAATCTTGATAAACCTTTCGATCTTGCAGAAGTTTAAACAGCAATTCTATCAATGAAAGGGGGTAAAGGTAGTGGATTTGATAATCTTATACCTGAAATATTTACTGATGGTATTGATGTTTTATCTCCTTTATTATGCGAATTGTTTAACCACATCTTTAATTATGGAATCGATCCTGAAAGTTGGACTAAAGGTATTATTGTACCTTTTCCTAAAAAGGGCAATTCAAATGATGTTAACAATTTTAGAGGTATTGCGCTTACAAGCATATTTTCTAAACTCTTTTCCAGTATAATAAAAACAAGAGATTAACTAATTGGGTTGAAGAAAACGAAATACTTAGTGATTCTCAATATGGTTTTAGAAATGATAGAAGTACAGTTGATTGCATTTTTATACTGAATAGTCTGATTGACAGAATTGTAAACTATGAGAAAAACAAGCTATACTGTTGTTTTATAGACTTCAAGAAAGCCTTTGATATGATTTATAGAAATGGTATATTTGTTAAGCTTATGAGATATAGTTGCTCATGTAAGATTATAAAAATTGTACAATCCATGTATTCGACTGTAAGTACTTGTGTACGTTCTAATGGAATTTACTGTGACTTTTTTGCCAGTTTCTCTGGGGTAAAACAAGAAGAAACAATTTCACCTCTATTGCTTTTGTTGTTCATAAATGACATGTATTCATTTCTGAATACTGATGAGTTATTTTCTTCTTCAGATGTGTTTAAAATAGATAGTATCAATCTAGTTGTGCTACTTTTTGCTGATGACACTGTGTTATTTTCACGATCTCGCGACAAGTTGCAATATTTTGTTGATAAATTGAATGAGTATTGTAATATTTGGGGCATTGAAGTAAATGTTCCAAAATCAGCTGTAATGGTTTTCAGAAAAGGTCATATTAAAATTAATTGCGCTGTTAAGTTTAATAATTAAACTTTGAAAGTAACTGACGAATTTATATATCTTGGTGTTACTTTTAAATCTGATGGTTGCTTTTATACCGTTCAAAAACGATAAGCTGAAAGTGCAATGAAATCACTCTATTCTTTAAATACGCTTTTTGAAACTGCTTCAATGTCTATCGATAACAAATTAAAGTTGTTTGAGGCAATGATTTTACCTATAATGTGCTACGAAAATGAAGTCTGGGGGTTTCACAATGCTCCGGACATTGAACGCATTCAATTAAAATTTCTTAAAAAGTGCTTTCTGTTAAACAGACAACAAGCAATGCTGCAGTTTATAGAGAATTAGGGAGGTTTCCAATTATAGTAATACGCAAAGTTCGTATCCTTTAATATTGGTTTAAAAATATGACTAACCCAAATGCACTGTTTTATAAATTGTTTAACATGATTCTATTAATCTTGGCTTATCCTATCTTTTCACCCGGGGTACGTTACGCACCCAACAATTAAACTATATAATTCAGCGAATATATGATCAACATATTCAGTGTTGGGTATATTCCATCGAAAATTGCAACAAACAAAATACATATTGTACTTTTAAAACATGCTTCCAATTGGAATCTTATTTGTTAAAAGTTGATAATCCTCGACATGGTAGAGCTCTGTCTCGTTTAAGATGTTCTGCTCATAGTTTGGCAATTGAAGAGGGACGATATAGAAATATTGATAGACATTACAGAAAACATATATTTTGCAACTTAAATGCTATAGAGAGCGAATATCACTTTGTTCTCGTGTGTCCATTATATAAAGAGCTAAGAAGCCAGCTTTTTACCACGGTATTATTGTTCTTGGCCAACACTTACAAAATTAAGATTTTTATTGCAAAACACTCAAACAGGAATTGTTAAAAGATTGGCAAAGTTTTTATATCTTGCATTTGAGAAACGTGAATCGATGTTGTAGTTAATAAAAAAAATGAAAATATTTCTCTTTATATAACTTTTATTAAATACTGTAGGTAGTCAAAGTGTTATGTTTTCTATGTATGTATAATTACTCTAATAGATTAGATAGATATTTTAAAACATCATAGTTAACTATGTTTATATGTGATCCGTTTTCTGTAGTATTCTTTCCAGATTTTAATGAATTCATACTTTTCTCATTACATGTATAAGTGTTTGTCTGTGACGCCATATGTATTGCAATGAACTTTATGTTTATGCCTTATAAAGAATTTAATTTAATTGAAGTCGACTTTTCCAGGCTCATAAAGGTTAATAGCCCACTTTCCTAGGGTGATGAAGGTTAATAGACCGCTTTTCCAGTGTGGAGAAGGTTAATAGTCCACTTTTCCAGGGCGTTAAAGGTTAATAGGCCACTTTCCCAGGGTGATGAAGGTTAATAGTCCAATTTCCTTCCTACGGTGATAAAGGTTAATAGTCCGCATTTGCAGGGTGATAAATGTTAAACTATTTCTTATACAAGCCGATTCTGCAATGACGACTTTAATCTGGAGTTCCATCCCCTCACCACTATGTGAAAGGGTCAGGCTCGGCGCCGTATGACCTGTTAAGTGTCGGTGTGCCGTAAAACCTAAATAAACAAGAAATGTCTTTAAAAAGACAAACGGCGTCGGATTAAAAAAAAGGAAAAACAAGAAATTTCTTTTAAAAGGCTATGCGGCGTTTGTGAAGCATTAACTTACACATTTTTATCGTGTTTATGTTTCTATTGAATATAAATTTGTGAGAAGAATGGCATGAAAATGGTGTACATTTTTAAACTAGTCGCTCGCTCCATCTGCGCCTCATAATTCTCACGTAATAGGCACTTAAAGTTATGAAGTAGTTAGATCGTGCCGGAAGTGAACGGTCTGCTTTGCGGCATATGACAGAGATGATGTTTAAACAAATGTAGGATCAAGTGACATTTTATACACTATATACAATAATACTGTAGGAAATGGGGTACATTGGTATACTGGAAATTATCTCCCTTGTTTGTTAATATCCGAGGTATTCCAAAGAGTAGGTAGGTCCTTTATAGTCGGAATTCTTGGACTTTATCGCCCGTTCTTTTGTAGATTATGCAGTTACAAACGGTGAAATTTCTTTTGCACAGATATAAGCTTAAAATCCATTTAAATACTTATAGAGATTTGTTATTTAAAAAAGAAAATGGAAGTGTTTATTGATGATGGTTAACTTGAAAGTCAAAGAAGTCAACATACACTCCAAAAAGAACAAGCATAAAAACCGAGTAAAACAAATGAAAGGACCTACTTGCATTTAGGGGTTATTCAGGGGAGACTATTCATTAATGTCACTCATTGATATAGACTTGTTTATGACTTAAATACCTGTATAAATAACTATATATCGCCACCCCGAGGACGTTTATTAGAAACACTACGGTATATGATGCTATTAGGAATTTCTACCAATGGGAATCGCTCTGATATTCATTCAGGCTAGCCTTGAGTCAGCATTTGTAAGTAGGTCAAAAGTGAGGTTAGACAGCTACGCCGAAAAAAGGTCAGGCAAACGCAAATAATGGCGGCCTCAGTGGTCTATAGTTTATAGAGGGAAAGACGTTTTGTGTAGCTCACGCGAACAATTATTTTCGCAATCGATAGATACAAATAGAAAGAAGCTAAAGATGAAATCGTTTTCCGGGACCAGTAGTCTGGGCTAAAAAATACGAATAATTTTATTTCCGACGGCTCTTTATTCCGTATAACTATATGGGTGAACATAACATACTTACGATCTTTCCCCAACTCTACAGACAAAAATGCCACGTGATCGGCATTTTAATCAAATTTAAGCCAAAGAAAGTATGAAAATTAGCATATTATTCAGGTTTCTAATGATTGAAGCAAGAGAGGGGGATGGGACAGTGAAAAATAGCAGGCCCTGTTCCAGAACCTCTCAGCAAGGGTGGGGTGGGGGTCAAAGACCGATTTTGACGTACGTTCTATGTGGGCATCCTCCCCCTACCTCCCTCCGAGAAGTGTTTGTTTCTAGAGTGTAGGAGATGCGTTCTAAGTGTATCAGGACAAAAGAGGAATCTTTGTAATTAATTTACTAAACTGGCCATTCAACTTTGAAAAAAGGGCCAAGACATAATTTTTTGAACAAAATATCTTCGCTGTTGACCTGTTGATATCTGATTTGATATTCTTCACCAAAATATGCGTAGACAGGCAAACACATAATTCCCTTTCTGATACTAAACGATTGGAAATATACGATATCATCCAGACACGGTAGACTCTCTCTCTCTCTCTCTCTCTCTCTCTCTCTCTCTCTCTCTCTCTCTCTCTCTCTCTCTCTGTCTCTGTCTGTTTGTCTCTCTCTCTCTCTCTCTCTCTCTACCCCCTCTCTCCCTCTCTCCATCTCACTTAAGTGTAAACTCTATATACCTGCATACTCCTCTCATTTAAATTTAGTATGTTTATATTTGTCTAAAACTGTAAATTGAAACTGTTATTCGAAGACCTAGTACTTATATTTTCTTGCAAAAGTATGCAACCACTCTATTTACATGTTGTTTTGTATTTTGATCTAAGGAAATAAACATTGTAAGCTTTGCTTTCGTTCAAATCCTCTCTCTACTTGTATGTATATCCCGTGTTTGTGTACTGCAAATGTATTGTAAAATATGAGAATAAATATATTTAAGTTGGACCCTACAATGCAACTTGATTACATTTCTTAGCTATGTTTTCCCAGCGATCGCCGTTTGCATTTAAGAAAAAGGCTAACTTAGCACATTTTTAGCAAACTCTCATTAGAGTACCATGAGATCTTCACAAATATACATTAATATTGCCTGAATTAATTTAAATTTCCGTCGTGTGTTCGAGAAGTTGCTTTGCATAATTTCGCAAAATAAGCTATATTGCCCAGAAAGCAACTTATTACAGTTACAACTAAAACACGTCAACGCAATCTATGCACAGGCTTAGCCTTAATGGGAAGTTGGGCAAACGATATACAGCTAGCAGTAAATAGTATTGAACATTTTCGCAAAGTTCAATCAAAGGAATGTTTGTTAAAAAATATAGCATTTTTTAAATTGTTTACCTTAACAATACTTTGAAGTTTTGGTCCAAAACGTATTGTTAAATTAAATCTCCAAGCAAAACGTTTATTTAGAATAGGAAGTACTGTTTGTCATATCAGTATGCAGGGAACCAGACTATGGTCTATGTTGGCTTTTGCAAGGTAGAAGTTAACATCCACTTTTGCAAGGTGGTTGTGCAGTTTCCACTTTTGGCAAAGTATTGGAACAATGTTCGCTTTGGTAAGAAGATGAAGGTGTAGTATCTGTGGGGGTTTTTTTCAATGTGATCAAGGAGAATGTTCAGCTTTTTCATGGTAACATGGGTTTAATGCCCGCTTTAACAAAGAGGATGAAGGTCCATTTTGCAAGGTGAAGAAAGTGAGGAGTCTGATAAGGCATGGCGATGAAGGTGCAGTGTCCGTTGTTCGAAGGTGATGAAGATGAAATGTCCGCTTTGCATGGCGACGGAGTAGCAATGCCCGGTTTTGAAAGATGGTGAGTGTAAAAAAAAAATCCGTTCATGCAAGGTGATGAAGGTGAAATATATTAATTAAAATGTTGAAGATACAATTTCAGCCGTTGCTTGGTGAGAGAGGTGCGGTTTCCGTTGTTGTTTTTAGTGTGATGACGATGCTATTTCCGCTTTCGCAAGGTGATGAACGGTGATATACTCGCTCTTGCAAGGTGATAAACGGTGATATACTCGCTCTTGCAAGGTGCATATATATATATAATTACAAACCACGCAATGTTTTTTATGATGTATAAGCTGAATAAGATATTACATTTAGTTTCGTTAAATGTTTCAAGTTAGACCTTTACGAAAAACACCGTAACTAAAATGTTGCAAGTTAAACATATTCTAGCTTATCTTTGTACGATGTTGAACAAGACGAACATTTTCAAACCTAGAGCAAAGGTCTAACGTAAGTGTATCTTCATTTCTTGACACAGCTTTAAAAGACGGAAATATTTATATAATACAGACAATGTTTTTGGAAGTTGTTCTTTTTTAATTAGTGTTCCCAAAGGTTTGTCTTCTCATAGATTTTTACTTTACAACCCATACAGACAAGGTACGCTTAATTGTTCCGACAGTTTAATTAAGAATCGACTATTTGCCAATCTCTATTTTACGCGGAACATCTCTGCAATTTTTACGAATCTTCCGAAAGTCATTGAGTAGTTACGAATGCCAACGTTTGTTGGTCATCGTCACAATTGACCATTCGTCAATGGTACGTTGATTACTTGATTGAGGGTACGGTTACTTATTCACGCAGAACAAACGGAAATACCATGTCGCTCCTACTTTGGGTGCTGTTTCTACTCGGGATTGTGACAGTGACCAAGGGAGACTATCCATGCTTCTGTAATTATGAGGTCGAGCTGAAAGTCCTGCCATCAGTAAGTTTCCATATCACAGACGAGTGTATGAGCAAGTTAACATGTTTCTTTATATATGATGGTTTAAATGGTGATAGTAATGGTAAAAGTGGTGGTGGTGGTTGTAGAAGTGGCGGTGTTGTTGCTGCTGATGCTGTTGTTGGTGTTGCTGTTGGTGTTGCTGCTACTGCTGGGAATGATGTGGAGGAAGAGGCGAATAATAATCACGAAACGACCGAAAGCAAGTAATATTAATTCTACTGAAGCATTTTAAAAGTTCCACATCTGTTATCACATAATTCGAGCACTTTTAAAGTCTTATCAGCTAGACAAATGTACTATCCGACCACTGGTGTAGATAAAGTCTGTGACATGTGAAGGTTATTGTGTAAGAAACAGAGTAATGAAACGTTTAGAATTGGTATTCCACTGTCCCAACAAGTGGTTTCTGAACCCTCACGTCTAACTCACGCTATATACATGTTCATATATATAAAGAGATAAAGAGAGAAAATGAGACAGAGAGACAGACAGCCAGACAGGCAGACAGACAGAGAGGGAGACAGAGAAAGACAGACAGACAAAGAGAGACAGACAAACAGACAGAGACACAGAGACAGAGAGAGACACACACAGAGACAGACAGAGAGAAAATGAGAGAGAGATGAGTGATATTGACGTAAAACTGGCCTGATTTATTAAATATTTAAATACAATTAGTGTATGTAAATACCACAAACTCCTCTCTTTACTCCCTTACAGACGGACCCTTCTGCGAATCTCGTAAATGAAGGGGCTCAACTGTAACCAGATTTAAAAAAAGTGTAGCAACCAAAAACATGCACATTTTTTCATATACATTAAATAACAAACTTATTAAATAATTAGTAAAGGTAGTCTCTACCTTTTAAGACGGACGCCTCGGCGAACCCTCTGGGCTTCATGTACGAATTTGACTGTAAAGAGATCCTAGAAAACGTTCGAACGGACCCGCAGTGGATAGCCATAGCCTTTGAACACAAGGCGAGTATAACATTACTTTTGTTTAGGTATATCGTTGCTTCTGTGCTTTATTAAGGTTCGAATAAAAGTACTATGCATATTTTGCAATTTATTTAGGAGACCATTTTAGTCAGTCGGAACTCCTCGGGTAATTCCACCCTCGGGACAATCATCCCTCAGATGTATCTGGTGCAATGCTACTTAATGAAATCACGATCGTTTTGTTCGCCGGAAGGCGGAAGCAGAATATATATAAAATGTAGTTCGCACAAAACATGAACAAATGCAGCCATTTGACAGCTGCATGTCTGCTGCGCTGGGTAAATTAAAATTAAACTATAAATTTACATTTTACAGGCATCGTACTGTAGTGAGCTGTCATCCGAGCTGCCATCTTTGTTTTGACATCTGCCACAAATGTAGTCCTATTTAGAGAAATGGCCGAGATGATCCGATTACCTAGATACATCCGAGAGAAGATTCGTGAATTATCCGAGGTGTTCCGATTCCATTTTAAGTATTACGCCTTCAAAACGTCATTTTGGTTTCTTTGTGATTCCTGGATGAAAGTGGTGTCTGGTAGGTGGTTAGACAAAAGAATGTGTGGCATCACTAACATAATCATACTTAATGCACTTAATTCCCCATCGACTTGGTCAAGCTGGCATATTAAATATGCTTTTTCCAAAAGCAAAACTTTGCTGGGCCGCAATATATATCTTTATTTCCTCCAGTATTCAACTCTTTGTCTTCTGTAGTGTTCAGTGTACCAGTATATCTCGTAGCTGGGCATGCGATAATATATGTCATGTGTATACCTCAGCCATACACAATACAATGACAGCTCGATAATGACGCAATAGTTTGAATGCCAATTAGGAGCGTTTCCTGTGATGTTTTACCTACTTCGCAAAGCTGTTTAACTCAAGCATAAGGCAGACATTCCACTACCTATCGCCTATGCGATCTTCTAATAAATCTTCGTATATTGTTTGCAAACAGATTGGCTACGTTGAGAAAGGGCAAAGGTTCGATGCCCAGACGTGCCAAGGACAGCCTTCTGTTGACGATTTGGGTAAGCAAATTAGCGGAGATGGTGGTAACGGAACTAAGTGGGTAGCTGGGAAATAGGTTTTTAAATGTACACAATGTATACGATTCCGATTACTGATTGGTCAGGATC
The DNA here is from genome assembly GCA_007844125.1 of Sinonovacula constricta. NCBI lineage: Eukaryota > Metazoa > Mollusca > Bivalvia > Cardiida > Solecurtidae > Sinonovacula > Sinonovacula constricta. The sequence continues at coordinate 32,609,208 of CM017566.1, forward strand.
AGGCAAGGATGGAGCCAGGGAAAGGTGGGGTTGGGGGTGGGGTGGGGTGGAGGAGGCACTTTTAAAGTAAATTTTGTCTGTTGACTGCTATGGTCAAAGTTAGGGTCCCTTACTGTTTTTGTATATATATGATCTGGTGAGGTTTGTACGCGAGACGTGTGTGCAGCAGTGGAAGCATTATTTATATATAAATGCATATAAATGCACACATTCTATACAGATGGAATCACTTGTTATAATAAAACAAACATTTAACATACTTTCCATTTGAATCACGGGTTACCGGCGCAAAGTTTTTTTGGGAAAAAAAGACACGATATTCTACTGCATGGTTCTAACTATCGGTTATCTGAGATAAGAATAAATTCTGTGTATACTTAAAATGTGGTTCGAAACATGCGATATTCCAGAATCATGTTTTCAACTGTATAAGGTTCGAATCACGGTCTAGTTGTTAAAGGTATATTCTACTAACAGATAATATACTCTCCACCTTGTAACGTTCATCGAAATACAGAAATGTGTGCTTACAGAAATGTGTGCTCATATTTTTTTAACGTTTGATTCACCGGTATTTCGTGATACGGATTTTCGATTGCACGCATTGTTTACAGTTGACATCACCGGCTACATGTACATGAAACTGGTGAATTCGACTTCATTCAAATATACTGCAATTTAATTTAGAAGATAGTCTTCTTCCTAGAAAATAAAGGTCATGGCGAAAATATCATTTCTACTTCAACGAAAATATACTTTATTTATTTGGGTTTTACGGCACTTCGACTCTTAACAGGTCATACGGCACCGAATACAAAGAAGTTTAGTGTGAATAGAGAATAATCAGGTAAAAACTAACCTATGTCAGTAAAATAGAGAAAAATACAAAAATCTATCAGGTTAAAATATTGTGAACTACAATCGAAAATAGGTCAATATATTAAACGGTTTAAAATGTATAACGGTTGGTAAATAAACCGTTTAAAAATGTATAACTTATTAAGAATACTAATCTCGTTCAAAAGCAAACAAGTTTAGAATCCGACACTGTCCTAAACAGTTCGTACATGTTATTGACATAAAAAATACTTCGACCGAATGTGTTCTGTGCCGATACACTGTAATAAAATATTGTTGACTGTCAGTGGTTCCTGGCAAGGTACACATACAGGTTGAACTTCTGTTTTAAGAAGAAATGAATGAGTTAATATAGTATGTCCAATGCGACAGCGGGTAAGGGCTACGTCTTCCCGTCTACTTTCTCTGCAAGCAGAGACATTGGCACCGACGTTAGGCTTAATTACGTGTAATTTGTTACAAACAATACTCTCCGAACTTGTTTGCCACTTGGTTAAAACATATCGGTTAATAAGTAATTTAAAATCAGTGTGTGGGATGCAAAGATCTGTCTCAGTGAAGGCTGTGGCATATTTTGCATTCTTGACTGCACCCTCGTTTCCTCGGATGCCTACATGACTTGGAAGCCAACAGAAGGCGATTTCGTTCGTGTCATAAAAACTTTGAAGTTTGAACAGTGCGAACGTGTGGATTTGAATAGTTCGGTTAATTTATGCTCTGCAATACAGATAATGAGTCTTTAAATATAACATATTTTTCGCCTAAATGTTCTGAAATGAAATCATTGCTTAGATTTATAGCTTGGAATTCAGCGGTGAAGATAGAGTTGTTAGAAAGTCGTTGTGTAATGCAGTGGCTATTACTTAGGAAGGCGCAGTCAACGTAAGTGTCCGTCTTTGAACCATCAGTATATATCAAGGTGATCAGAATACTTGTCACGGAGTTCGAGAAATTCAGATCGTAAATTCAAAGGATTTGTGTTAGACTTTTTTTTACAGAGTTCTAAATTCAAGTTCAATTAAGGGTTGAAAACAATTTAACGTTGGGTTATCGGGGGTAGATATAAGTTTAATTATATACTGCAAAGAAAGTTTCTCGCCACGCAAGTATAATGATGTTCGTTGTCTTCGGCGTAAAGGCTCTGCACTGGTGAGGTCCTGAACGCTCCTAGAGCTAGACGAAGTCCCTGGTTGTGAACGACGTCCAGCATCTGGATACAGTTCGAATATATAGGGTATTCGAGTAACGTAAATACGAATGCATACACTTGACACACTCAAAGTGCATATTGTCGCAAAAATAGTTATGTCACTGGTATTTTTAAGTAAAAACAGGCCTTTGGTTATAAATGTCTCCTTATTCAAGTTCAGTAATCATTGTGGTTATCCCATTTATGACATATGTAAGATAATTTTTAAAACATGTCGAACCTCGTTCACAATTGTTACTGATAATGTCGTTTTATGTTTCGTTTCAGTTACTACCACTGTTGCTTCCACTGCTGCACACACGTCTCGCGTACATACCTCACCAGATCAGGGACCTACAACTACAACCGCACCCATGACAACGACAACGATTCAAACAACATCAGTTATAACATCCCATCCTACAACAACGCCAGTATCGACAACGACACCAGCTCCTACAATTACTACAACGACACCAGCACCTACAACAACGACAACAACACCAAAACCAACAACCACAATTACAACGACATCACTAGCCCCGGCAACAACCACAATCAGGCCATACCCGATAACGGGACAGAAAATAGTACCGACGACCATGACCCCAGCACAGACAACGCAACAACCCACAACAGCTGCAGCCACAACATCGTCACTAATGCCCAACCCGACGTCTGGTTTTGTTTCGGGTAAAAGGCATTAACCAAACGTTTTGTGAACAAAAAGCAAGGTTCTAAAAATATAACAATGGGTTTATGCAAGCATCGCTTCAAAGCTATATTTTCTCTGTTTCTTCTCTTTTGGGGATCAATAGTGTTTTGTGTTCTGCGTATCGTTCCGGCATAAGCTACCAAATTTCTAAACAAAGTCTGAACCATGTCTACCACATAGAAGTCAAATAATGTTCCAGATAAAATGTAGAATGAAATTTCAGACAGAAAAAAGACTATAAGTCAAAGATAAAAAAGTACCAACATCACCACATTATAATCTTATGTTATGTTTTCTATCCCAGGGCACACGGAGCTATGCCCTTCCAGCATCCATGGCCACATTGTTCAAGGTCAATCCGTTCTCGCGCAGTGGGGACACAAGTGTTACGAGTTTGTGGATAAACATGCGTACTGGGGAGTTGCTGAGCAATGGTGCAGCTCGAACGGCGGCCATCTAGTCGCCATAGAGAGTCAGGCCGAGCAAGATTTTATCACTGGATTCATGTTGAAAAACTGGCCACACCCAGCCTGGATCGGGCTCCACGACCGTAACCACGAGGAGATCTTTGAGTGGCTCTCAGGTCATATTCAATTAACGTTTTCAGTTTCTGATTGGTTACTTTGTTCGTTGATTCGTTTATTTTCAGAGAGAGGACATAGAACAGAGTGTTAAAAGCTTGATAACCAATAAGGTAACAAGACAGGGAAACAGTCCAGAGCGATGGGGAATGTGTAACAAGAGAATGCATTTATGTGCTGGCTAAATACAAGTTATACGATCTGTATGTGACAGAAGAGTTCCACAAATACAATGTACACAAATTGAATATAAAAAAGTCCTTAGTCTGGTCCACTATCGTACATAATTTTGAGATTATGACCATGCTTACCTTTGCAATAAAGGTAACTAGCGCGGGCATCAGGCGGATATCCCAGGTTGAACAAGATGAAGCTGACAGTCAAGAGGTCAAGAAAATGGTCCCTTTTGAGTTGTGTGGACATGATAAATGAAGACAGTATAAAAGATGATCTTCGAGAGAAGGAACTATTAATGATGATTTAAAATGCTGGCGTGGAAACTCCGTATAAAAAGAGTCCAATGGAGAAAACGAATTGCTGGCTTATTAGAGGAGCTTGTCTAAATACCAGCCACATGCTGTAAGTGATAACAACACACTTCTAAGAACAACCCGCTGCGATTCTGTGACGTTTTCCAAGCTAATTACGGTACCGAGATCTTTTGAAGTTGTGTGTGGTGTTTCGATGGTGTGATCAACCGACCTTGTCACGTCAATATATACGGCATAGCTTATTTGCATCACTTAGAGTACAGATGTGCTCGCCATATGCCAAACGGTCAAAGACGATGGTAAACAAAACCATCGACGTAGAGTACAATTCGCTAAAACGTCCCAGACAAATAAATGTCCGAATTTCAAATAAAGTTTATCTAACCCAGTTTTAAGGACATGTGAAATGACACACAGAAATAAAAAAATACTATCTTTTAAAGAGAAGAAATCAACAGTCCTGCGACAATCATCACGTGTGTTTATTTTCACTAAGGTCGTCAATTATGTTTTGTTCAAAGGTTCTATAATTTCTCTTGGTTGTTCAGTTCACTTTGACGACATTTTGTCTCCAAGACAAAGCTCAGAAACGTTTCAGCACTTTATCTCTGTATCGAAGTGTCCAAGACATTCAGCCAAATGAGTAGTGGGTTTATAAAAATCATTGAGAAATTCGCATATCCATGCATTATCCAGGCAGAGTTACGATATCATGACGGTCAATCTGCAGGGTACGTCCGTGGCTAAATTGTAGACTTGTTACATTGAAACTCATCTCACTGGTTGTCTCTTACTGCGTGTGATCGAGACTCGATCTGGGCATTGGTTGTCTCTTACTGCGTGGGATCTAGACTCGATCTGGGCATTGGTTGTCTCATACGCCGTGGGATCGAGACTCGATCTGGGCATTGGTTGTCTCTAACTGAGTGGGATCTAGACTAGATCTGGGCATTGGTTGTCTCCTACTGCGTGGGATCTAGACTCGATCTGGGCATTGGTTGTCTCTTACTGCGTGGGATCGAGACTCGATCTGGGCATTAGTTGTCTCTTACTGCGTGGGACCGAGACTCGATCTGGGCATTGGTTGTCTCTTACTGCGTGGGATCTAGATCCATCTGGGGAGAAGAATTAATGTCTTCCTGCAGGGTACGTCCGTGGCTAAATTGTAGACTTGTTACATTGAAACTCATCTCACTGGTTGTCTCTTACTGCGTGTGATCGAGACTCGATCTGGGCATTGGTTGTCTCTTACTGCGTGGGATCTAGACTCGATCTGGGCATTTGTTGTCTCATACGCCGTGGGATCGAGACTCGATCTGGGCATTGGTTGTCTCTAACTGCGTGGGATCTAGACTAGATCTGGGCATTGGTTGTCTTCTACTGCGTGGGATCTAGACTCGATCTGGGCATTGGTTGTCTCTAACTGCGTGGGATCTATACTAGATCTGGGCATTGGTTGTCTCCTACTGCGTGGGATCTAGACTCGATCTGGGCATTGGTTGTCTCTTACTGCGTGGGATCGAGACTCGATCTGGGCATTAGTTGTCTCTTACTGCGTGGGATCGAGACTCGATCTGGGCATTGGTTGTCTCTTACTGCGTGGGATCTAGATCCATCTGGGGAGAAGAATTTATGTCTTCCTGCTGCCCTGCGATGCGACAGTGGCTCTACTAAGACATCTGCTGTTTTCATCCAATACACAGAGAAATACATCGCTATAATAACCATAACTGTATACTGAGATGTACTTTAAGAACAACACAACTCAACAATAAATATATCAGGTTATCGGATATTAAATGTTTAAATGACAAGAACGGATCATAAAGAAGAGTGATATGTGCTGTTGCTGAATAAGCTGACAGAAACAAGAAATTTAAGAGGGGCTGAAGAAATAATGCTTGTTTTGTGGTTGTTTTAATACAGTAAATACCTATAATGTTTATTGGTTGTTGTTCAAGACAATTAACCCGAAAATTCGCCACTTTCGTCTGCTATTCGTTACTTTCGAAATTTTGACAGTAAAACTGTGTTTTGTTTGTTGTTAAATGTACTAAATTTAGCCAATAGTGATAAAAGGTGTAACGATATTAACATATTATTGTATTGTTATAATAGGTGCACCAGTTACGTATACCAACTGGACGCCTGGTCGGAAATTGACTTATTCACATGAATCTGAAGACTGCGTTTTCATGGACCCCCGTCCCCATCATGGGGGTGCGTTTACGTCGGAGGGTATGGATGGTGGCTGGGATGATACGGACTGCGAGGATACTGGCATCTTCGATGTGCAATACAGTTTCGCGTGCCAATATGGTAAATATGGGCATATACTTGATGCAGTTTCTCTCATATGTTGACCCAATAGAAACAGTTAATTGTCGAAATAATTGTTATATAGAAAGTCATGTAAGTCGCATTTAAATGTATTGATAATGTCTTGTTGGTGGCGGTGGTGTTTTTGTTGTTGTTTTTGATTTTGTCGTTTGCCTTCACTAAGAAACTAATTCAGCACTTAATAAATTTTCTCATCACAAATAGTAAACACATTTTTAAGACTTACTGATAATAAAAAACAAACATTTTATATTAATATTTTCCAAACAGATATAACTGGTTATTCTCTTCCACCCACAACAACCCCGGACCCATCAGTAACCACCAATCAATCATATAGCGATGGTGAGTATCCTTTTCCTTGACCAAATTACCTGCTATAAACTCGTTCACAACAACATAAGATGCCATTTTCAACCATGCATTAAAAAATAACTGAAAATCATCCCTTAACTGGCTGTATCTTAAATTAAAGGCAACATCAACATGTGCCCAGGACGGCTGCTTCAGAATGCTCCTCATAACAATATCGGACAACACGGCCACTACTGTTACGAACTGGTATCTAGCAGCAAACATACGTGGGACATAAGCGAAAGTATATGTCGGAACCATGGTGGCCATCTTGCAACAATTAGTAACCAGGATGAGCAGGTTATAACTGCATCATATTTATAAATTTGTATATATTCTTTAAAGTTAACGAAATAACTAGAAAGCGTCAAGTTGTACAGCTAGAAAGATCAGCTCAATGATATACCATAAAAATGATCAGGCGGATCGGGATTTTGAAAGTTACTCCTTCCCTACTGCTGTTTGTGTGTGTATTCTTGAACAAGTGTCGGCAACAAAAATTACTGATCTTTTAATTAATATAGCCAGCATTTAACACTTTGATTTGTTGTTATACTGCAGAGAGTCTGGTATAATTTTGAAGGTCGAGTAATGAATTTGGGTTCCGTGGATAATTCAATACATGAAAACAGTAGTGGACGCATGTATTTGTTGCTACTAATGTAACTCCTGACTATAAAGTACAAGTTTATATCCTTCACTGGTTAAAACAGTTTGTTTTTTCAACTGTTTACAAAATACTTAAGAGGTAGTATTAAAAGGCTACGTAGCATTAAAATGGAAACACACTGTGTAAAATAATAATTTTATAAATAGATTATTTACTTACTGCTGTATGGATGGATTGGATGATTGAGTGATTAATTTCGGTTGTTGATGCGTGAGTATTATAACAATAATATACAAAATAACACAAAATTTGTACATTCGACAACATAACTACAATATTTTAAAATATAATGCCATGAAAAGCATCCAGCACCAAGGATAACACACAAAAAATTCGTAAACTCTCATTTCCAATGTAGTGGCCATCTTGCAACCAGGTGAGCGAAAGTCATAAAATGGCGTCATATTTAAAGATTGCAAAAACATCTGTTTAAGATTAGGAAAAATACCTGTCAACTTCTGGATGCTTGAAAACGAACAATAAACCATACTGTGTTCACAGACATATAACAAAATTAAGTATATGTTTAATATGAATTGTAATACGACATATTATAGACAAACATATGTTTTGCTTTTCTCCCATATTGCTATTTTGACAGTTTTTTACCAAGGCCAAATGCTAATGATTAGTCTCAAAAAGAGCACAGTTCTTTTAAAAATGCATTCAAACAATTTAAACCATGTGTTTGACAGTTGTAATAATTTATAGTTCGTGTGTATATAAACATAAGTTTACGAACATGCCATACATGTCCACCTACTCATGCACATGACTGTTTTCATACACCCCAAGCGAAGGTACAGGTTAAAATGAACACAGCAATAGTATCGTAAATAAATTTTAAATCAAGTGATTTTCAATCACAAAATACACTTAACTCAATGCCGATGATAAATAAGATTTGTATTGTATACATGTATGTACGCCGATAGTCATTATCGTAATTACAAAATGCTTTGGTTAAAGGTATTATCCTTACTACATGTAATTGATCTTTTTAAGAATTTCGTTAGTGCATTTCTCGATCGTCATTCACCGCAACATGCCGTTTGGATAGGCCTGAATGACGTTAACGTGGAGGGGCGGTTTGAATGGACGTCTGGTACGTATGGATCTTAACAGCGTTTATTTTCTTGCAACTGTTATATTGTTGTTGTTGTTGTTTTTTTGTTGTTGTTGTTTTCCAAATTGGGAAAGCTAAAAAGGTCTTCCAATGACAACTGTCATCCGAAAAGGCGTTGACTTGAATCAGACAGTGAATTCATGGTGATGCAATGTCTCGAACATTTCACCTAGATGCGTTACTAAGCCCTTGACTCACCTGTCTTTGAGTTGCCCCTTACTTTCTTATCCTAAGCAAAACATCTATACCAATGCCATATTTAAACTTAAATGTGGTGTAGTGGAATAATATTAAACTGCGCATCTAGTGCATGGAGCAGTCGTTCCTTCTTTACATGGTCGGTGACGTCACTAACTAATAGTCACCTCTTTACTATGACGCGTTTGGTGATTTTTGCATCCGCGTTGTAATATAGTTCCGTGTAAAAATATATATAATCATACTTATACAAATAAATAAATAAACGTTTATAAATAGCATGTTAATTGGTTAAAGTGCACACAAGCATTGATCATCGTCTTTGTACTGTCAGCAATATTTCAAAGTAGTCCGTACCTAAAATCTTTAGAGCGATTTTACACAGACTTTTTAGTCTGCCGCTGACACATCGAAAGACGGTTGTTTTACGGTGCACCTCCTCAACTTTTACTGCGTAGGGTTTTTTTCTTCTTTTTTTTCTAGCGTTAGTTTCTATCAGCTTCGTGTCATTTTGAACTAGGTGGCATCGACAAGGCATAAGCTCGTAGAAATGCGTTAAGTGACTGCAATGTTTTGCCAAACTATTTCAGGAATGCCCGTTAACTACGCCAATTGGATACCCGGGCACCTAGACAATCTTGAAAGTCACCGTACAGAGGACTGTGTGGTGTTCATACCTTATAAAAACAACGTATGGGATGACATGCCGTGCGGACATGATATCTTTTTCGAGATTGGGGAAATTCACTACGCATTTTGTCAATACAGTGAGTATTTTGTGGTAATAAAGTTAGTAAAATAAAACTGCGCATACAAATTTGATGCTTCGTAACTAGGGACGTCCTTTGCCTAGCTAACTCCTAAGCCCCTTATCTTGTGGGTTCGAGTACCTGCCGAGTTTTATAATGTCTTCCAGCTTTTGAGTCGTGCAGATATGGTTTTACCCAGATTTGTCCAGGACTAGAATTCCTTCAATGATATGTATTGGATGTCGCCACTATGGCCATAAGATGTTTCCATTACTCAAATTAAATCAAATAATTACGATTTATTAAAATTACATATCTAGGTCATCACATTTTGAAATATTGTTTTGGACGAATTACACTAATTAAGCATATAATTGGGTACAGACAAAGTTATTATAATGCACGGCATTATTGAAACCTTTGTTAAATTATAAGAGGCAAGTTTTGGGTAAGAAAGACTAGCAACGATCAGAAGCTTCAATCTGTAAATATGAAGCACATAGCAAGTATTTTTAAAAAGAATGTGTTCACTTAAGATAAACATATGGATATTTGCAAGTCTATATCACATTATATAAGACTTTTATTTACATAATTTTCCGTTCCGATAGGTAAGTGTGACGTTACTTTCTGTTGATATCACTGAATAACCTATAATATCATCTGTTTGTTTTCTTTTTTCAGACATTTCATCGACGGCTATTATTGGTTGAAGTCCAAATAAGATATGAAAATAGTTTACCTGTTGAAATAAACAAGCAAAACGAACCCGCTAAGAGTTTGTATCTTGTACACTTTTCACATATAAGTCATTTGACAATCTATATGTTCCATTCATCGTTTGAACTAAAAGCAAGAAAACTTCTATATCTTTGACAATGACGCCTATCAAAATGTACGCATGACGCAGGGTGGGGGTGGGGGTGGGGTGGGGTGGAAGTGGAGGTAAACGTGCACTTTCTAGTTCTAGTTACTTGAAGGATAGGGGTATACAACCCCACCACCACCACCACGTAAATGAGAAGAATTGTGAAAACACATACGTGTAAGTTTAAAAAATACTAAACTTTTAAAGTAAATTTTACTGTTGACAGCTTACGTCAAAGTTTGGGTCCCTTACTGTGTATATATATTTAGTATTTACTGCGATAAGGTTAGGTGGGTTTTGATACATACTCCAAGTCAACAACCCCGAAACTGACCACGTGATGTTAGTCCTTGAGCAAGACTATTTACTGCACATTGCTCCAGGTATTCAGTACCTGAGTACTGGTTCTACCCAGGAAGTGGACAGTCGAGAGGGACTAATATAAGTTAAAAAAACTTGTTTCCCAATCGACTATAAATAAATAGGTTTAAACTTTATGCCACAACAAGTCAACATTTTCCGGTCCGCCCCTTGCATGACGTCATTCCGGCTCTTACATTTTACATTATGATATGCTTAATTTAGCGTAGAGTCGCTATAATACAATGAACATCAGTTCCCATTGAGGGTGAAAGCACGTATTATCAACGTTCGATATGTTACCTATCTCGAGTTGAGAGTTCACGATAACATCCTCCAAAGGATATGATATTTATCTAACTTTGCTTTTATTCATTTGAATGATCAAGCAATGTATTGAAGTGGAACTGTCATTATTTGAAATCCTTAAGTGAAATGTCGGCTTTACAAAATACTAAAGGAGTAACGCTTGCTGGTGCAAAGTGATAAAACCGTAAAATAATGTCTGCTTAAAGAGTGATGCTTGATTGGCAAGTAACGAAGAAGGTAATACATCGCTAAATATATAAGGGGTGGGGGCATTATATCTTTGGAAGTCGGGGCCAATAGCGATACTTAATTAATAATATTCAATTAGCCATTGCTTAGTTACATATATGATTAAACAGATAAGACGCGATTCAAAATGTGTAAATAGCATGCACTAACGTCAGGTCCTCGATTCTTAACTGATGTGCATTGAAAGTCTAGGGACCAGTTTCCTGTACGGCTTTGCAAGTTTGCCTATATCAGTTTCATGGACAATAACTTACCGTGCGGGCATTGAGGCAAAATGACTAAAGCAATTTTATAATTGGGTTAGTGATTAGAAATCGCATTTAATAAACTAACTTATGCGTTTGGATAAATGTCCATCACTTCCAAGTCAATAAATAAAGACGATGAGGATACCCGCTTAATATAGTAACAACGTCATATCCCTTAAAAGGTGGTATCCGACAGTTTGTACTCAGTTTGTGTTTCCCAAACAACCAAATAAATTAGTGTTACCTAAACACATCTTCGTCCATTTATGCTATAGATCTGTGTGAACAGTAAATTCCCACTCGGCATTGCAAACGGGTATTTTCTATCCAAGCAAGAAACACGCTCTCTGACTGGTAGGTAAAAGAGAATAGTTTTGTTGACCCTCACCTTTTATCTTGCGGTATGTTGCGGAGAGAGAATAGTTGTCTTGGGGTAGCCGCATTTTATACATAGCCGGTGACGTCACTCGATTTTTGTTACCTCTATACTATGAGGAATCACACTCACCTTTATTTCTTTTTAAAAATGCGTATCAGTATTAAGTAGAATGTTTAATAATATATAACACTATAAAATAGCCATTTGTTGATTATATTAAAATCTTACGACAACATTAAATATGTTTTGAAGCCTACTTTCGCTTTCAACGTACATGGCCACGTTTGTTTGACAGATTTAGAATGGACGATATTTTGATATCAAAGGTTGCTAGGGGAGCAGGAGTAACACATGTGGTCAAACCATATCAGCCAAACTGCCTAAAACGGTTAATATTCAAAGAGATGTCATGGCTGTACTATCCATAATCCTTTGAGTACTTTTACAGAAACTATTCTTTTAGTCTTGTGTCGACACATTGGTGATGGCTGTCAATCAGTCAAAAGCCATGACATATGCCGCGGATAACCCATCAAATCACATCACGTGATATCAGAACGTGGTCATGTGGTTTAATCAAGCACCTTTTGGAAAAATCAGTTTGATTTAAACGGACGGATATCACTTTCACTTTCTAGTAAAACATTTGAATCACAACTCCTGGTTTCATTTGCCACACGTGATATCTCTAGTATAATGATACATTGATAATTGTATATGATTTTGAAGCCTGTAGTGCCTCGGTAATGTTTTTAAGCAGTATTTATTTACCTGGCGTCAAACGACCATATTGGTACAAATTCTAAAATGACCTCTCCCTACACCTTGCATAATGCTGCCCTCACACATACCTCGCGACCTTACTGCGACCTGAAAACTAGTAAAATAGCATTTTTCTTTCGAAAATCGTTTGGTTTTCTTTCAAATTTCCAAATTTCTCTCGCAGACGGTCCGGGGCTCTGCAGTCTTGTGTTCAGTACGTTTTCTCTATGTCCTCAATACGACCCTTCTACGTCCATGGCGTTTCCACTGCGACTATATTGCGTCCCCAAGGCGACCCCACGGCGATCATCGGCGACCCAGATGCGACTGTGCTACGTTCTCTGCGTCCTTACGGCGACTCTACGGCGACTATTGCGTTTGTCCTGCGACTGTCCTGCGACTGTACGACGACCCTGACGTGGTAAGGACGCAATAGTCGCAGCAAGGACGCAGTAGCGTCGCCAAAGGTTTCCGAGCAATTTCTTGTAATTTCATCGGCGACTCTACGGCGTCCTTAGTACGAGTGTACTACGTTTATTGCGTTCTTATTGCGTCCTTACTACGATGCTGCTGCGACTATGGCGACTCCACTGCGATCCCACGGCGACCTAACCAGGACTCAGCAAGAATGCAGAGTTTCTGCGACTGTTTTGTGCATGTTCAAAATATTCGCCGACGGTCTGCGACCTTGTGCGTCCTTGGGTTCCTCGCTACGACCTCGCTGCGTCCCTGCTGCGTCCATGGCGACTGTGCTGCGTCCTGGGTCGTAGCAAGGTCGCAGTAAGGACGCAGTAAGGTCGCGAGGTATGTGTGAGGGCAGTTTTAGCGGACATTTTGGCTTCGTTATAGATCTGTTATCAACGACATTGCCTTCCATACACACATCTTATGTGAATCAGAGTTTGGCAGTATGTATCGATCCCAGAACGTGCATGACGTAAAGTTCCTTATTATTCAGAGTGTTCATTTTAATCTAAACATTACAATAATAATATATATCCAATATACAACAATCAATAATCTAAATATTAAACATTATGAATAAATGGCAAATTATAGAACATAGGAAACTAAATTGTAACTTTTAACAAAATGGCAAGTGCGTTTTATTATAACTACCAAACAAGTTAAAAATGTCAGAGGGCGTCTGAGTAGCTGGATCAGACACCAGTTGCCTGCCCTAGGTTGCCGGGTGGAATATGGAACAAGAGTTCCTAGGTTGTGTGGTTAATTCCACGGCACATAAAGTAAAACAAGACATTGTTTCTATCGAGCACTCAAGTAGAGATACAGGAAAAAAGTAATATGCACTCTCATGCTGCAGTGGGTATATCCAATATCAGAGCAAGTTTGTGTGTGGAAATGTCATGTTTTAGCCTTCTCACGCAGTCCGGGGGGGGGTCTAATAATGTATACCGTGAAGCAAAACCAAAAGTTACGTTTTAAGGATCCATATAACCTATGCCCTTCTTTGGATTTTCAAGTGATTGGTATCATAGAACTGAGAAATGCTGTGAAACCCAGTCAAGTCATGCCTTATCTCCATACGTAAACATTAAAGCCTATGGGGAAATGAATGTTGTCCGGCCACTGGTGTTTGTAAACACACACGGGAGATAATTTAACTGTCTTGATTTCCTACAGCTAAAACAGTGAAGCATTTATGTATCATCTTTTTTGCATAGCTATACCACGCCATTTTGACCTACTTCGAGATGCTGGCGCATGGAAAGCCCGAAAGAATATCAAAGCGGTCCGCACTGGTAGAAATAACTCATTGCATCACAACATGCATTGGCGTATACACTACGTATTGGAATACCACATTTATAAGGGACGATAGTGTAGCAGGCAATTGCAGCTGTTCGGTGAGACGGTTTCAAGAGAAAATGCCGAGTATGCCGCGTTTAAAAGTGAAGCATGCAATTATAAAAAGAGTAGCAGGCATTAAAAGAAATTAGCATCTGATTACTGAGGTCATATTTAATGGGGGTGATATCTAACTCACGCAAAAAGAAAGTATGCCGATAATAAAAATTCAGATTGTAAATAACAAATATGCAGACGACAACAAGTAAGGTAACATAGTAGGAGACAGTCTAGTTGCTATTCTCCCAGTTAAGTTATAGTTCGTTAATTTTACACGATGATGTATTTAACTGACAATGTAAGTGTGTGTCTCTTAATTGTTAGACACTAGAAATCGTGAAATACATCGCTTTCAGTGTCCATTATTTCAAAACTTATAAATAAGCATTATGAGTTTTCAGCTAAACATAGATATCGCCGCCAGAGCTGATTACCTGAATGATCATGCAACGTGATCTAAAAAGTGAGCGGTCCCATGGTCTTCGTACTACCCTTTCACTGCCATCAAGACGGGCTGACCCGTTCGCACTAAATGTTATGTACATACTGCCATCAAGACGGGTAAATCAGTTTCGGGAATTTCCCCAATATGTTAAATAATCCAGAAATATATTGGCGTCACGCATTTTATATATATTCGACGAATGTTATTTTGTTATGCAGATACGTGGTTAAAATTGCATACTGGAAATTTAGTGCCATGGCAGTTAAAGGGTTAAAAATAGTTAACTCAGCAACGTTGTTCGGAAAAGAAATACATGTTTGTACCGTGGGAGTGGGGTGTTATGCTCCGCTTTTAACATATATATAGTACATCAATAAGCAGCATTTTAGTGATATTTCAAGGTAAAAATAATTTATTTAGTAGCATGAGAAATAAATGATGATCCAAATTGTCGATTGCCACCTTTAACCAACGACTCATATATATTATATTATATTATATTATATTATATATATTTAAAGTTACATCGAAGCAAAACAGAAACACAAACAGCGGCAAAAGTTGTTAGCATTTGGCAAAAAATCTCCGAGACAAAATCCCTTCCGTTACGTTTAGCATAAGCGGACAAAATCTAATATTTAACAAAAGCAGACAAAATCACTCCGGTAAATTCATTAACATAAAATATTTCTCGAAATTGGAACTTTACAATAAAAAATACGATGCTATGATCATATTATTTACGAGACTTAACTATGCGAACCAAATAAACAATATTGCAAAATACAGACAATTTACAGGAGGGATTTTACAGGCACTGAAAAAATTATGGAAGGGCCCGCCTTTGCTAAAAGTAACCGAAGGAATGTTGCGTTGGAAGGATTTTGTCTGTACTACGGTTTTACCAATCTTTATAGAATTTGTATCTGGCTGCAAAAAGAGAACAGGGAAGAGATATTGCTAAGTTGATGATGGTTTTATCTTTTTAGTGATCTGCAGCTGTAGGAAGCACCATGCGTAGCTTCGTAAGGTTTTCCTTGCAAAAAGTATAAAGTATATATGCATATATGTATGGGGAAAATGTTGCTTGTTTGTTAATATTTATCGTAGTTATATTTTCCTTAGCTAATACTGTACTGGAACACGGCGGTAGTTTGACGATGTGTGCACAAACGCTTTGCATTGTTGAGGTGCCGATAATCTATTGAAATGTTTAGGAAAATTATCTTGAAAATGCTAAGTTAAATTTTGCTTGTTCTACAATAGTTACTGATAGCTGTAAATTTTGTCTGATCCAAAATCTAATAAAGCTTTTTCAGCAAATCAATACTGTTTTGTTTGTCACGCCATTTGTTGAAGGCTCCGGTGGAAATTTTGGTACTTTTTATAAAAAGAGTTTTAGTTGTAACTTCCATAAATGCACTTCGTTGTTGTTGTTTTTTAATAATAATGATAATAATAATTATAATAATATTTGTTAATTAACCATAAAATCCGACGATAGTGCAATGCTTGTTTACTGACAAACTAAGATAGCAATACTATTTTGTTTTTCCCCTTCCTATTATATATGCCAACGATGTAATTTACAGTTCAACTCGAAATGAGGTATGTGTTCGCCTGTATCGGCATATGAAGGTATAAGATGAGTAATAGTGACTAAATTGAACCCTGAAAAAAGATTTATCACATTATTCAGCATTGTATTCTGGATTAGTTTCCAAATTTTAACAACTTTTCACCTCAGCTAACTTAAGTTTTGCGATTTTTATGTACTAGGTCGACGTCCTCAAATCTCATACATGTCAAATTTGGATGTATAAAACATAAAGAAAACAAAGTAATGTCATGTGTTTTCTACATTTTTATTAGAGTTTACTTTTCTGAATAAAAATACTCCAAAAACATGTGCTTTAATTGTGCTTTTTTTTTTTTTGACGACTCTTCCTCGCTGACCAAGATTCCTTATCGTTATTTTGGAGTGAAGAAATTGGCGCGATTTCATTGGATGAAATTGGAAACTAAAATTAGGTGATTTTATTCTTGGAAGGCCGAGTGTTGACGTGAATGATCGAACATGTAACATCGTAAAAACGCTAAATGCCGACATTACACGAATATTCATAAGATCTCATACCTTCATTTAAAGAATTTGAACCAGTTTTTACAACAAAGTTATGTGGCTTAAGGTTTCTGTCTTCGCATAATTCAAACTTTCAGAGTCAGTTTAATAAAACCATTAATATAGATATATTTTCTTCACTTTGTAATAGGCTTGGAGTAGGCGATTTGTACGAAAACGACGAACTAACACTGTCAGTTTATCAACTTTAGGTATTGCTTATCTTTGCACAAAGTTGAACGACAGGGCGAAAAGTGTCACACATAGGCCAGCAGATGTAGCGTAAGCATAATTTATTTCTTTACACAGTTTTTAATGACGGACATAGAATAGAATTAAGCAAAGTAACGAACTGTTTTAAAGGGATTTTGGTTTGAAATTATCCCCAAGGTAAGTCTTAGAACATACTGATATAAGAAATGGTTATTATAAGTTCGGTATCAATATTCTCGTCTGACATATATTATTAGATACATGTGTTCAAACCAGTAAACTTAAACATAGTGTTATCCCTTCACAGCATGGATTTGATTTCCTGTCGAGTCAAACATTCTGTGAAACGTTGTTGTTGTTTTTTTAAACTAACCTGCATTACATTAGTCGTCTTTCACTGCAATTCTCCATAGGACATACAGGCAAACAGAAAACGTCAACAAAAACAACAAAAACAAAAACCAACAACAAACAAACAAATTGATACATCGAGGACTGACAAGCCAACAAAATACTTATACATACGTTCCTGAAGATGGATTGGATTGTATTTGCCGGCATTTTTTGCCGATACTGTGCAGCGACATTTCTATCATTATAGAACAGGGGCACTTATGAGGTGCCCAGGGACTGAACCCGGCCGGTCCATTATACTGACGCCGACGAGTCAGGCGTAATGTTGTTCCCTTAGCCCCGAACGTTAGGAGGGAAGCCACTACTACCAACTTTAAAGTCTTTGGTTTGACCCGGCCTGGGTTTGAACCCACTACCTCACGATCCGCAAGCCGACGCTCTACCCCCTGAGCCAGAAGATGAAATAGCCTTAAATATGACATTGATCTTGACTTTGGGGGTGTTTTTATCATCATTAGCGCAACACACAAGAGTCACTCGGAATGCTTTATGTGTATACATGTATGATGGTGATGATAAAGTTTCATTGAACTACTGTAAATATTATGTGTGTTATGGTTAACACACAGAAAACCATTACACACAGAAATGGAACGAATAGGTGGACGTACATGTAGGTAACGACGTACAGACAGACGCTCTGACGGCCGGACAGTGCTACAGCGATATTCCACTCTTAGCGGGCATACAATACAGATAACAACTGACAGCTAATTTTCAAAGCAGCACACATTTAAATATGTATGTGTATTTATATTCTTTGTTGTTTTTGTGCGTACTTTTTTACCCAGACCAAAACGCATCACCATGGAGCTCATATTCCGGGCCTTGTTTCTATTTGGGACGGTTGTCGTGACCATGGGAGACTACCGATGCTTCTGTAATTATGAGGTCGAGTTAAAAGTTCTGCCATCAGTAAGTGTTCATAATGGAGACAATCAATGCAAATGCCACTATGATGATGATGATGATGATGATGATGATGATGATGATAATGAACATGATGATAAACATAAGGATGATGTTGTTGATGATGATGATACATATACTGCTACTGCTGTTGCTAGTGGTGGTGATGATGATGATGTTGATGATGATGGTGATGATGATGTGATGATGATGATGATGATGATGATGATGATGATGATGATGATGAAACATAAACTGCTGCTGCAGCCGTTGCTGTTACTTCTGCTGACAGTGTTGATGATGACGATGATGATGATGATGTGATGATGATGATGATGATGATGATGATGATGATGATGATGATGATGATGATGATGATGATGATGATGAAACATACTGCTGCTGCAGCCGTTGCTGTTACTTCTGCTGACAGTGTTGATGATGACGATGATGATGATGATGATGATGATGATGATGATGATGATGATGATGATGATGATGATGATGATGATGACGACGATGATACTTCAACTGGGGATTTTCCTAGCATATATAATCTAGCAATTCCACCTTTGCTGCACTCCTTCACAGTCTTATCAAGTAAACCAACGTCCTTCATGACATTGCATGCTTGTACACTTATACTGTAAAGTTAACATCCTAAAATTATTGGCGCCTTATGGAATGCAATTCTATAGGGAATATAGTGTAGCATACAATAACAGGATATCGCTGCTGTTCTGTTAGACCTGTTTTTCAGAGAAACGAACCTCGTATTCCATCTTTAACAGTGTAGCTAGCATAGCTTGCAATTAAATAAATGGTAGTAGGCATTCATAGAAATTCGTCACTGTTTGAGGTAGTGTATCAAAAAAAGAAACCGAGTATGCCTCATGTTAATAAGAGAGCTTGTATAAAAGATGTAGCACACAACAAGGAAGAAAGCAAAGTAGCAGACAATTTTGTTCCCCTCAGAGTTATGGTTCGTTACTCTCACATATTTATGTAATATATCGACAATTGATGAGAATGTTTAGTTTCCAGGATAGCTATCTTCTCGTTCAAAGCACATGCTCTGCGGCGCCATTAATGTCTCTAATCAGTGCCCTTTCTTGTTTAGCCATGGTCTGTCAATAAAATTCTCAAATACCTGGTTTTAGCATCGGACCTCCAAGTCAGACGACGCCAAAGCTTATGCATGTGTGTATTTTAGGAGTGCAGAAATGTATGTTTTCTGCGATGCTATTGCCCTTGACCTACTTAGTGATGTTTGCGTAAGATTTGTCCGAATGAATAGCGGAAAGCTTTCCATTTATAGTAAGTGATAATAGGAATGGAAAGTTAATTGACACAGTAATTTAATTATACAAAATTTCTTTACCCTCACTCCCCATCCTTCAGAACTACCTCTTACACACACACACAAACACAGATGCGGACACTTCTGTAAAAGCTTTCGAAGAAATCGACTGCAAACGGGTTCTTGTAGGAACATAACCAAAACGAAACATAGATTTCATATAACGTAGCCTACACACATTTATCAATTAAAACATAAATTAGATACTTAACAAATAGCCTCCTCTCTACCGCCACAGACGGACCCCACCGGGAACCCCATTGGGTACATGTACGAGTTCGACTGTAAACAAATTCTTGAAAATTTTCCGACGGACCCGCAATGGATAGCCATAGCATTTGAACATAACGTGGGTATATTTTCTTTTTTATTTTGTTACGTCGAACCAATACGCTTATGTTAATATTGGCGAGGTCCAGCTTATCACCGGTGAAGGAAGACCCCAGACCTATGTCAGCAGGTCAGGTCAGCGGGAAAGGAACGTACTCGCACCGATTGGTATTCGATCCCACGCGAGGGGCTGGGGAGCTACAAGTCGGTGACTCTAATAGTTCGGCTATGGGTTTCCCTGTATCCTTTCTATCTATCTGTGTTTAAACAGACGTTACATATGAGAGCTTAATTCTAAACCTAACCAAAACCGCATTGTTTAGGAAAAAAGACCTTCGCTTTTCACCACTATATTATATATAACTCTGTCACCATAGAGAAGATATCTTCTTGACTGTATGTATTCTAGGTAGAACCAGCACTCGGGTAGTATTTACTTGAAGCAATACATAGATTGAAAAAGGCCTTTTTCTAGACAAGGTACCCCATGCCAGTCTGTCATTCTTTACTTAAAACAGCAACATAATTCATGTGGCGTCGGACTGAGATATGGCCTACAAAACAGGGAGAAAACATCACCGACCATATCATACTTAATGACTTGGTCTCAGTGTTTCTTCGATGCATCATACAAGGACCCACACAATATAACTCAACACACGTATATATACTGTAACATTTACACTGCTGGGTCAGGGTATTGTTTGTTATTGTTCATGAATAATGACACGTGTACACATGACTTATATAACCGCAAGTGCAGTTCAGATAAACTATTCTCCCTACACAAAGACAAAATATTTTTTAAAAGGAACGCATGTTCTTCGGGGATCAGAGGTATTATTTTTCCATTATGCATGTTGCTTTAACAACGTTTTCCCTTTTAAAAATAGTCAAGGCGTTTTTAAGAAGTATACTCTATTCTCTTTTTATGCACAAAACACAATTAATAAACAGCATGCAAGTTCATTATATACTACTTAAAACAATACGTTTTAACATAACAAAATAAGATTTTAAGTATGCGTAAACGCCATTTGTATGACAGCTTAAAACATCTGGGTTGTAAACAGATTGGCTACATAGAGAAGGGTCCGAGGTTCGATGAGCAGACGTGCCAAGGGGATCCCTCTGTTGACGACTTAGGTAAGTGTTCCGGAAGTGGTAGTTAAAAGCGGTTTGGTTCGCCAGCATACCAAAATCGGGTGGGTTCCATATTCTGATGAGATGAACGTGTTGTTTTTTTTCATGATAATCGAGAAACAGTCCTTGTTGTGAACAGTAGTCCGTTTTAAAACTATAATCCTGGGCACAGGGATTGACAACCTGCTGGTGAATTGCTGGTTATTCGAGAAACAGAGGCTTGCGGTTGGGTTCAGTTACATGTCTTTACCTTTCTTAAACCCTACCAGGAATGAAAAGACAATTAACACTAGCGGCTTTCAACCAACCGAGGCATATTATGTATGTTAGAACAATGGCAATATGATGTACATGAGCGGGTAACTCTGGGGAGAAAGATACATTTTATGCTGCAACGCGCCGTCCAGAAAAAAACAAAAAACATAAATAAAACATGTTCTTATAAAAAGCTCTGGAAACATGTGCCGTCAAATGCCAGTTGCAGGGACGCATTTATAAAATGGGTCTAAACTCATAAAAGTGTTCATTGCATTTTTCATAAATCAATTTAACAAAAAATAACAAATAAAAAAACATTCATAAGAAATGATAAACAATAATTTAACAGGAAATTTATACGTCCGTTCTTTTTGAAGATGACTGGCGTTCGCGCCAAAGTGAGTCGTAATAGTGAAGAACCCGTACAAACAACATTTTCACGCTGTTAATTCGAATAGCGTGAAAATAATAGAAATACACTGTTAAAGCAGTCCAGAAGGCATGAACATTTTTGATATATTGATCACAGTTCGAAGTACATAAACTTACTATCGACTTTTAAACATATTTTGTTCACTGTTCAAATTACATAAACTCCGTTAGATGTTCTCTTTGTACAATCATACACCTGGGCAGCTGTATACATTGAACACAGTTCCAGTTTCAGAACAAAAATAGTGTTTAACTGTTCTCCTTGTATACTTTTGGAACGTATAGGCAGTTGTTTACATTGCACACAAGTTTAATGATATACGTTTGTAACGGTGTTAAGATTGTACTCTATTGGAATTATATCAACGTATAGGCAGTTGTTTACATTGCACGCATTTCGACTGATATTTTTGTGTGAATATATTCACATAGTACACTGTTGTAAATACATAAATGTATAGGCAGCATCAAATGTATGGCTGTTTACATCGGACGCAGTTGAAATAACATAAACGAGTATAATGATGTTTTGATGCTTACACTGTACATAGTTCGAATAACATAATCCAATATATAGACTGTTCAAATTGTACTCAGTTCGAAGTATATAAAAGGTTGTTCGGCTGTCTTTACATTCTTTTGCATAACTTTAACACAGTTTAACTTATTTGTTAGATTTCAAATTGCGTGAAGAGAATTTCCGTCTTTACACTTTTGTATTTATATTTTAAAACTTTGTTTCAGTGACTACTACACCAGTTGTAATTACAACCCCTGGTTTACACACGTCTCACGTACATACTTCACCAAATCACGGGCCCAAAACTACCACCGCCCATACGACTACAACAACCCCAACCACACAAATGCCGACTACAAGACCAACGCAACCAGCAACAGTAGCTACGACCACGACGACAACAACAACACCAGCACCAACAACGCAACAACCCGCTACAGCTTTACCAACAACATCTTCACCAGCGTCTGGCCTCGTTGCAGGTTTAAGTAAAATAGTTTTATTAAATAACATTTTAGTGTTAATGAGACCACTCAATGGCATTATACCACGAAACATAAAAAATTATAACAGACATACAAAAACTACGAGAAAATCTGTGCGAAAGAAGTACATGTATTCATTAAAATAACTTAAACAATTTGCCGCTTTTCTTCCAAATTGTAAATGCTACTGTGTCGTAACTTAAATAAACATATTTTTGCGTTGTATGCGCTAGCATGTAACCTAATCAAAATCTTTACCTGAGATTACCAGTTTGAGAAAGAAAAATAAAGGTATATAATCTCCTTGATGTTCTTGCTATATGGATGCATTATACTGATAACTAATTATACGTGTATATGCCTTTAAAAAAACACAATTTGTTTAATTATTTATGCGTCTAGACAATCTATAAAAATATTAAGTAAAACACCAAAGATATTGAATGAATCCTATCTAGTAAGTTGTTGTTTTTATCCCTCTAGCAGGACATACAGGAATTACAAATGTCTCCTTTTAGTAACAATTACTTCTGCTTCGACCCACTAGACGAAGACATCAAATGAAAGTTGTATCTCTATAAAAGGTGTCAAAGCCTAAATTTAGTCAAGCTTGGATGCTCACGTATCAATTATTTCAACGAACTTACTCTTTTGGGGGAGTGGACAATAACAGTGACGTTAACCTTGACCCATAAGACCCTTACATCTAAAAGGAAGAAAAATAAAAAAATGTAATTTGTAACTGTGCACCCTATACATACAATAAATATTGACTTGAACATAGTTATAATTAGAATACAACATAGCACTCATGATATTATACCTCATGCTCATCATCATCAAACAATGCATAATCAAACCTCATTTTAAAATTTAATTTGCTCGAAGCTAAGCAACATTTTTAACAACAATATCATGAATTTTTAACTCTATTTACAATTTTAAACACCACAGCTAAGAGCAACCCTCACGCCATTAGTAACCATCTGTGATATTAAAATTTTAACCAACTTGAAACTAATGCTCGCCAAATAATTCATAATTAACGGCGAGGGTAAATAAGTCCAAATAAGCAACCCTTACATCTAAAAACAGTTGTGTTTTTTTTACGATACGTTTATACAAGTGTGTATTCAAAACTTGATAACGATGTTTATCATTCTTCACACTAAATATTTTAAGTGAAAGAAGAAAAATCATCTTTAGAGTCGGTGACCTTAACCACGATATTTAGAGTCGGTGACCTTGACCATGATATTTAGAGTCGGTGACCTTGACCATGATATTTAGAGTCGGTGACATTGACCATGATACTAAGAGTCGGTGACCTTGATCGGTGACCTTGATCATGATATTTAGAGTCGGTGACCTTGATCATGTTATTTAGAGTCTGTGACCTTGACCATGATATTTAGAGTCGGTGTCCTTGACCATGATCAATTAGATCAAAACGGACACCATAGCTTTGTTTAAAAACTGATTGCAAAGTATCATCATTGAAAGCTTGTGTTTTTGTTGTTGTTTTTTGTTGTTGTTGTTGTTTTATTTCATCATGGGTACTGTTAGCAACAATAAACATATTTTTTCCAGAATTTTGGTATGCTGCCATTGACAATAATTATTTAAACATTCCTTGACAGACGAACAGGCCAACTGACAATCTTATGAAGGTACATAACTTATGTAAATATGTTTCTACTTTTATGTCGACAAACTAACATATATTTCAACGAAAGATAAATTAAAGTCAAAATATCAAAACAAGATAATTTCATGTTTTACTTCAGGACACACGGAGCTGTGCCCTATCGGAGTTGGCGGGCACTTCACCTCCGTTCAGTCGGTGTTTGCCCAGTGGGGACACAAATGCTACGAGTTTGTGGACAAGTATACATCCTGGCTGGATGCAGAGCAATCGTGCACTTCGTACGGTGGCCATCTGGTC
Organism: Sinonovacula constricta; assembly: GCA_007844125.1. Lineage (NCBI taxonomy): Eukaryota > Metazoa > Mollusca > Bivalvia > Cardiida > Solecurtidae > Sinonovacula > Sinonovacula constricta. The sequence continues at coordinate 32,634,099 of CM017566.1, forward strand.
GCCATAGAAAGCCAAGCTGAGCAGGATTACATTACTGGATTCATGTTGAAGAACTGGCCACACGCAGCCTGGATTGGACTCCATGATCGCAACCATGAGGAGATCTTTGAGTGGATCTCAGGTCTGTTTGACAAAACTGTGCTGTGTTGTTATTTTAAACATGTAATACCTCCTGGATGCATATTAACTCTAGGCACTGACATCTGAAAACGTCACCAATACCCCAAACGGATAGTGACGAATGTCACTGGCGGTACTGATTGCGTACTCATCGCTGTCTAATTCTCTTACTAATACCAGTACAAAACTAATATTCACGATAAGCTCTTAGGCCATTAAACCCACATCCCCGCATTGTTTAAGTAAAAAGGGGTCGCCAATGAGCTCGACAAATTGCACACCCCAATTTCGGGAAATATAGTTCACTCTATTGTCCTTGTGACCAAACATCAAAACTAGAAAGCTAAGTATAAAACAGTTCAAGAAAGAAAAGCGTCACCTTTTAACAAATTAACAGTCAGTTAAATTATCGCATCTTCATTCCAAGAAAACAGTTTCTGTATCACGTGCCAAACTTTAGTTAACGTGCTTCACGACAGCTGTCTAAATTAACGTGGTGGATCTCAACAGTTTGCAGACACTGATGATGCTTAGTGCTTAGAACTAAGTTCTCCAGGTTGTCGACATATTGTAGTGTACACAGACACTTGATAGACCACACGGCACCGAATACAATGACGTTCAACGTAAATAAAGTATTAATAGGTTTAAATTAAAAATACGTAGGTAGAAAATAAAAATCAATATAACATGTGTACAAATAAAAGAATGTGAATTATGTCGACGATTTGTTTGGCATCTATGAAGTAACTTGACATCCTAAACATACTGTGATCCTTCAACGTTTAGACGAGCATTTTTGAAACATGTTCAACTGAGCCACCTCACTGATGAAACGGCGGTTCTACTTTTGCAAGCGTTAATAAAATAGCTGCTTGATCATGCTCCTCGGCGGCAATCGGAACTCCTCGGGTAATTCCGTCATCGGGACAATCATCCCTCGGATGTATCCGGTGCAATGACTGAAATCACGAGCGTTTTGTTCGCCGGAAGTCGGAAGAAGAATATGCCTAAAATGTGGTTCGCACAAAACATAAACAATGCCATCGTTTGACAGCTGCGTGTCTGCTGCACTGGGTATATTAAAACTGGATGATTTAAAGTTGAAGTCGCCACAAATTGAAGTTTTACAGGCATCGTACTGTAGTGAGGTGTCATATGAGCTGCCATCTTTGTTTTGTCTTCTGTAACAAAAGTAGTCCCATTTAGGGAAATGGCCGACTACCTACAGACATCCGAGAGATGATGCGTGAATTATCCGAGGTGTTCCTATTGCTCTGCCAGTTGAGATCAGGAAAAACAGTAAAGCAGAAACACCCATCCTTGGAGTACAGAGAAATCAAGAGATCGAACCCAATCGAACCTCCCCTAATTAACTCAATTCTCTCATATTATATGTTGCAATAATATGTACATAAATGCGAAATTTGGTTCGCCGGAAGAATGTGCGATTATAATATACGATAAGTGTAGAGTTAAGGATTAGTTCGATCTACAAAGTGTCATTTTCCATTAGTAGATACAATTGTCACAGTACTATACTCGAGAAGCAGAAAATAATAATTGTTTCTGACTTATCGTAGGCGCTCTTTTTTTAAATGAACACATGCTAATGGAGCACACACAGTCAGCATATGCCACATACAACAACAACTTTATAAATTGGCGTGTAACTCATGTCTAAAGCCGGAATATTGCTTTACTCAGAAGTCAGTGTAACTGTAAACATTGACTTTGTCGGTCGCCAGGTCTTTATAGTAAGCTTCACACATTAATCGACGTGTCCGGTCCGGCACGGTCAGGAGATAGAGAATGAATGAACAAAAGGTGTTCGGATTCTCCATCGAGTATACAACTGCAGTCAATCATTTCAAAACGAAATGATGGAAAAGGACTTGGAAGATGGAGTATGCCGCAATCTCATTTTGAAAAATGTTGAAGGGTGTCGGGACTAGCATGCAGCTTTATTTTGCCTCGAGCCAACAGCAAAAATGTAAGCAGAAAAAGTCACATGTCATAGTTAGTAGACTCATCACGCATGAAAACTGTGAATTGTAATATAGTGACGGCCACGTGCATGGATTAAAATAATATAACATTCAGTAATTACAGGTGTCCGAACAGATCTTACATGCATGCACACACTCTTATCAACTGACAGGAGCACCTATGACGTACACAAACTGGACGCCTGATCGGAAATTGACGTTCCTGAACGACTTCGAAGACTGTGTTTACATGGATCCAAGGCCACAGGGCAGTTTGGGTATGAATGGGGGATGGGACGACACAGGGTGTGAAATTTCCGCTACAGACTTCATAGGAGAGCGTCACAGATTCGTTTGCCAGTATGGTTAGTATGTGGTAACTGTTCTCTAAGAGTATTATACACATCTTATCATCGTTTCGATGTAACGCATCTACTCACAGAAATATAATTAACATTCTGGGGGTCCTTTCCTTTTTGTAGAAAATGTTATTCACTTTTCTGTGGTATATTAAGAAACGCACTTAATCGAATTATTTCGGGAGTAATGGTAGATGCAAAAATGGCTTAGCTTCGTTTTTGATAGGGCATCATTTCTTGCAAGGATCTTTAGATTTTACTGCATTGATAAGGGGGCGAAATCAAAAGAACCAATCAGTTGTAATAGTTATAAATTTACAAAACATATTTTAGTTTAATGATAAAAAATACATTCTTTAACATTTGTTTCTAGTTTCTGCAATAAGACTCATTTAAACATAAGACATTTTAATCGTTTTGTTCACCTGTTCACTTAAAGTACATTGTACATATCTTCACACATATAACAAACAACCAAATCAGTATGTTGTAATTAAATTCCATACAGATTTAAATGGGTATTCTCCGCCACCGACAACAACCCCTGACCCGTCTGCCACCACCAGTCAAGCTTTCGGCGATGGTAAGCAGCCGTCTGTCCTACGACTTATTTCCCTTCATGAACTTGCCATTTGACTTTAAGAACAACCCTGAACGAAAACTTCTCTGTAAAACGGTTCCCAAGCTGACTGACCTGCGACCCATTTCTAGATTTTCTGCACCAACAAGCTGAAAGTCACAAATCATTTCAAATAAATTCATCTAGTGACTTCTTTCATCACTAAGAGACGGAAGTTAAAATTACTTCCGCAATAGTGTCGGTAAGACGTATATTTTACAACAATAACAACGGATTTATCTTTAAAACATGTCTTTATAGGTAGGGTCAATATGTGTATCCATAGAACAGTACAATCACTCTGCTGTAAAATAAAATACATTGACTTTTTAAACATTATTTAATGATGAGCTGAACATTGGCGAGAAACATAATACTTGTAACTTTGTTTCTCGTATTGTTTGAAGAAGTTTGATAGTTTCTGTTTGATTGCACATTAAAGGCAACATCAACATGTGTCCAGGACGGCTGCTTCAGAATGCCCCTCATAACAATATCGGACAACATGGCCACTACTGTTATGAGTTGTCCACTAACAAACACACGTGGTTCAACAGCGAAACTCTGTGTCGAAACCATGGCGGTCATCTTACATCGATTAATAACCAGGATGAACAGGTGCGACAACGTATTTATGTATAAGAGCTATGGCACAGCGCCTATCTACATAAAGGCCAGCGCCTATCTACATAGAGGCCAGCGCCAGTATGGAAATAAACGTACAACAAACTAAAATCGTACGGAACAATGCTGTAATTCACCACGAGGTCAAAACCCAAAACAATAGCCAACTGAACCAGGGAGATAACCTTATTGTAACACTTATCTACTTCTGTACATACAACCAATACAATGGCGCTATCCTTCTTTCTTCTTTCTAAAATAAAAGCTACCCTGAAGTAGGAACATTAAACACTTCAATACACCTCAGTAGTTCGTGAAATCATACATAAACACACATTTAACAATAACTAACTTTAAGAAACTGTGCACACGAGTCAGTTAACTGAAAAAAACGCATATCAACATTTAATCACTCACATAGTCCCTGAGGTATTTAGGGGGATTTCTAGTGCGTCTTGGACGAGAACTGCCTATTATCTCTGGAGTGTCACTGGAGATTTACAAAAAGCACCACCATTAATGTCACTAGCAACTACACACTCAGGCGACATGTCGGTGTTTGTATTGTCAACATTAATGGGTAAATCAACACCATTGTCCGGAATAGATGGAGAATTGTCTTTATACGAAGATTCAGTCTTATGTGCCTCGTTCGTCATCTGCATCTCGTTCACTTCTTCCTCTTCGTCTTGTGAAGAACTATGAGGCCAGCGCCTATCTACATAGAGGCGCTTTTTATAAGACAAAGCGGCATCCACATCGCACATATGTCTATTGCGAATCCCTTTAACACGCCCCAACAGTTTTATTAGTAGAAACTTTAATGCAAGGCACTTTATATATTTTCTCAATTCTTAGTATATCAACGATAACCAGTTTAACCAGTACAATTGTACGGCTAGACAATTTTGAAGCTGTGTGTACCGTATCTGTTTAATTTTCAGGATTTCGTAAGTGCTTTTCTCCGACGTCATTCGCCGCAGCACGCAGTTTGGTTAGGTCTAAATGACGTCATCTCTGAGGGACAGTTTGAATGGACGTCAGGTAAGTAAGTCATACTAATCAATCTAATGCTAGTTTTATATTTTGCCAATTTGGTTACCATAACGTCGGTTATATTTCGTTTTTGAAATGATTTGATATTGCACTAAAACTAACTGTTGTCCTGTAATGAAGTTTAAATAAAAAGCCACAGCTGCATTGAGATACACACGACATATCTGTAAGAAAGAAGTTTGGCGCTGGCGTTGGTGAATATTTATTGATTGTTTTTAAAGCAGTACACTTGCAAGAACCGGGACGCCACAAGATCATACAATTTCTGACACCGTTTACTTACTCTCGTAAAATGTTATTCCTGCATATCATTTTATACATTAAACTATAATTTACAAGTCAAATTTGCAACAAGAAAAAGTTGATGCAGAGCACCGAAGTCGCCGGTGAATAATGTAAAAAATGTTGTTTACAGGGCATTCAACAAAAGAACATGTTTTTGCAATGCATTTGCATAAATACATGTAAGCCTTGATTTTCACAAGTTTTTGACCAACAATAGTTTACCTTTAAATACTTAAGGAATGTTCCCGAACTGTTAATCTATGCCTGTCTTTGTTGGTCATTTTCTGTCATTACAATGCTAATATGCTCTAATATTGTTCCATATATCTGCTCACTTACTTTAATGTATTGATGCAAGTATGTACTTCAGTGTGCATTTAAGTTGTTATTACTGGTCATTAAATGTAGACATATGTAAAACCATATAAAATGTATCTCTCTGTTATCCATAGCACATCAATTCGAAAACTAATTGCACCAGGTATATATCTGTAAATTCATATTCGGCACATTTTACATAATCACCGTTTATTTATTATTTTAGTTCAAGTTGTAGTTGTTTAAGAAACATTAGAAACCAAACACCATTATAGATATATAACAATGTGGTCATTTTACTGCTGAAATAGCACAAACAAAAACCTGATAAAAATACAATCGCCTCTTAAAGCTGTGATGTTATTCCATAGACATCTCCAAAACAAATTACAAATATACGGGTGTTTAGCTTTGTGTTTTGTATTTCCACTGATCATTATTGATATGGATAAAACTAATCCTAAGTATTTCTGTTTTTAACAATTTGCAATAGCTATACTCAATCTCAAGGCACAAAGAAACATGCCAAGTTAATTATTAACTAGATCTTTTAAAATAAAGAAGGTGACAATTTACTATACACGCAGTAACGTGGAGGATGAATGGGGTTACGCAATCATCAATGAGCGGATTTGGATAAAAAGTAGTTTACGATAAAAAGTAGTTTACTGATTCTAGCGGACAATTGTCGGACTTAGCACACTGTTTGCAAATAGATTGTCAGTAAAGTGTCGAGTCTCTTGTTTAAATTGAGTATATTAATGCATTGCAATAGTTAATTTCCAACTAATGAAGGCCGCGTCGAGATATTCTTCTGGGCTTGCCTTACGTCACCATTTCTAAGAAGGTTAAAAGTGAGGTTAGACAGCTACGCCTACAAAATAGTACTGGACGAACTGTTCCAGGCATGCCAGTGAACTACACCAACTGGTTAGCAGGCCATCATGACAACTTCCAGAGCCACCTTACTGAGGATTGCGTGGCGTTAGTGCCTTATAAAAATAACGTCTGGGATGACGTCCCATGTGGATATGATGGAATTCTAGACGAAGAAGGCGAGGTTCATTACGCTTTGTGTCAATACAGTGAGTAGTTTCTATCATAACAATTGGCAAACAGCATGGTTTTGAGTCCAATTCGGGGTTAAGGCTTACCTGCATATCGTCCATGGTTTATTTACACTTGCGCCAAAATAACAGGATGAGGTCGGCGAATTACCCCAAAACTTTCACACCAAAACTTTCACAAACATGTAACAAAAGGTAGACTGACAATAAGGCACTACAGGGGGTACACTTAGTCAATACATTAGGCTTGTACCTGTAAATACACTGTATATATAACTAGAGAGAGAGAGAGAGATAGATGATAGATAGATAGATGATTAGATAGATAGAAAGATAGATACATAGACAGATATAGATAGAAAGACAGACAGACAGACAGACAGACAGACAGACAGACAGACAGACAGACAGACAGACAGCGTACAGAAAGAAAGAAAGAAAGAAAGAAAGAAAGAAAGACAGACAGACAGACAGACAGACAGACAGACAGACAGACAGACAGACAGACAGAAACGATCAATACAGTGAGCAGACACGTTCAGTGCAGTGAGTAGACGCAGTCAATACAGTTAGTAGATACAGTCAATACAGTGAGCAGACACGTTCAGTGCAGTGAGCAGACACGTTCAGTGCAGCGAGTAGACGCAGTCAATACAGTAACTAGATACAGTCAATACAGTGGGTACACACATTCAATACAAGAGTTGATATAATCAATACGGGGAGTAGAAACTGTCAAAACAGTGAAAAGATACAGCCAATACAATGAGCAGAAACAATCAATACAAGTACACTTAATAAGATCATCAATATAGTTATCAAGCTCAGTCAATTCAATGAGTAGACACAGTCAAAACGATGTTAGACACGGTCAATACAATAAGTCTAATCAGGCAATACAATGAGTATACTTAGTCAATACAATGATTAGACACAGTCAATACGATGTTAGACACGGTCAATACAATAAGTCTAATCAGGCAATACAATGAGTATACTTAGTCAATACAATGATTAGACACAGTCAATACGATGTTAGACACGGTCAATACAATAAGTCTAATCAGGCAATACAATGAGTATACTTAGTCAATACAATGATTAGACACAGTCAATACGATGTTAGACACGGTCAATACAATAAGTTTAATCAGGCAATACAATGAGTATACTTAGTCAATACAATGATTAGACACTGATTAGACACAGTCAATACGATGTTAGACACGGTCAATACAATAAGTCTAATCAGGCAATACAGTGAGTATACTTAGTCAATACAATGATTAGACACAGTCAATACGATGTTAGACACGGTCAATACAATAAGTCTAATCAGGCAATACAATGAGTATACTTAGTCAATACAATGATTAGACACAGTCAATACGATGTTAGACACGGTCAATACAATAAGTTTAATCAGGCAATACAATGAGTATACTTAGTCAATACAATGATTAGACACAGTCAATACGATGTTAGACACGGTCAATACAATAAGTCTAATCAGGCAATACAATGAGTATACTTAGTCAATACAATGATTAGACACAGTCAATACAAACTCTGACTCTAAACGGTCAGTAGTAGACTCAAATAACACGAAGTGTAAGCTCTGTACATAGAGGTAAGAATTGAAATATCGAAAACAGTAACTGGGCGCAGGTAATCCATAACATTTAATACATTATCACACAATCTATGTAAACTTTAAGCCATCATACATGTCTAAATTTCTGAACCAATAGATTGCTTAGTGATATTTCAAACCCCCATTTAAAACTGTTAAAAGTAAAAGGAAATCAATGGGCCTCCCAAAGTTATTATGACCTTAAATATAAAAATATCAATGTAGCTAAAACTGTATTTAACAGATAATCTCGTTTATATCTTGAGATTAATGGATCTTTTGGGCTTATTCTGTGTATTACTGAAGTCATTTTTGTCATATCTGTCATTACTTATAACTTTCTTTTCCAGAAATTTCTTCTGCCGCTCTCATCGGTTGAAGACATTGAAAGATTGGATGTGGAGAAATGTTGAAGTGTTCTCTGAGTGTTTTATATTACTTGCCTATTTTTTGAGATACACACTTATGGTGTAATTATCATTTTCAAAGGAAGTTATATAAGTTCCAGTTTTTGTTTGTTTACTTTATAATACATCACACAGCCAACAAATTGGCCATCATAAATCGCAACAGAGAACAAATATGTCTGCTCTGTTTGAGTTTTGATTAATAAGATTTCGCTTAGAAAATAATTTGGGAAGGAGAAAGTGTCCGCTTTTTTACAGGTCAGGTGTGTCAAATTAGCTTTTCATAAACTTCACAGATTGACGTTATTCTTCTTTTCTTAAATAAACAGAATAAAGTTAACTGTTTTATAATTACAAAATAATTATAATCACTAAAAACAGAACATCTTAACATGCATCAAGAGGGTGTTTAAACATGCGACCTTTGGTATGAAAATTGAGCTCTAACCACTCGACCATGCACGGAATGTACAATACGGTTGCCTTTCCTAAATTGTGTTCAACTTTTTTCACTCGGAATACCTCGACCATTTCTGTTGAAAGAAATTCAAAGAAGACCCCTTTTTACTTTACTCTAGATCTGGTGTCCACTTGAGGCAGATAGAGAGCCGCCTTCACTGTGTATTATTCTGACATAGAGCCCAAAATTCGTGGTACTACATGTACCCTTATAAATTCCTTGAACGTTAGCAATGTGGCCTATACCACTACCATTTTTAACGACTTAGGTATATGTCGCGGTCATCTCGTACCAGTGGTCGACGTTCTACCGTTAGAGCTACATTGTCCTATTTTCAAATAGAATAGTTGTGATATATTTCAAGCATTTTACGTTTATGTCCCGTTTGCAATTTGTCCATTATGTTTAATGGAGACGATGTCCACATTAAACGAATTTGATGTTTTTCAAGGTTTTCTTTTTAAAAAGACGTGGGTTTTTTTTCGACCAGGTTGGCTGTTTCTTAGAAAATGTATACTCAATTTGAGATCGTTACATAAATACGACAATATCACAACGACGATTGAAAAGAAATAGATAGTACATTTGTTTTTCTTTATTCAGATTTTTTTTTATTTACAAACTGTAAAAGTTTAGTGCTTGAACTTAAATGAAAAGAAAACAACAAAACGCCCATATTTTGCACCGATGAACATGGATTTCACTTAATTACATCTAGTTAATATAGGAAATATAAAAGGACAAAGACCACAAAGATTAATCATACGTCGAATCTGTCTACTCATTCACGCGAACTGGTTGTTAAACATATTAATCATAGTTTGGTAGGAAATAGAAGAAAGTAAATGTTAATGAAATAACATAAGTGATAATAACATGTACAATAACATGTACGGTAGGCTTGTTCTTTGGTTTAAAGTCACTTGTTTGGATTAAAAGGACAAATGATTGTGTAAACATTATTGCCACAATAGTAACTATGATTAATATTTGGGTAGAGTTGGTATGAGGGCGTGCCAAAAGAATTTATTTGAGAAAATGACTGAATTGTTCCGAATGTTAAAGGGCGTATCGGACAGTTTGCCTATATCTAAAACATATAACATCTTACACCAATTCTGTGGCGTGTGTCCGTAACTGCTGTATTATACTTTAGTTTATGTTAACGCCATGCTTTTTTTAACCACAGTTGTTGACATTACACATAGTGAAATATACCCCGTTAAATAACCTTTATTTTTTATAATTTATAGATAAGCACGATGGGGATTTCTGCTAAAATTACATATAGACGAGAGAAGCGGATTACTAAAAAGACCGTGTAGCGTGATCTCAGAAGAAAGTGGTCACGTGATTTTCTTTGTTAAAAAAACTAATTGTGTGGCTAGGATAATAAAAGACTTTTTGTTATAACTAGTAACATGCTTTGCTTTTAACATGGATGAAGGGCACCAAAAGACATCATTTCGCAGGATCTGTTCGGAAGCAATTGCTTGAATGAATAAAAAAACTGGTCCAAACTGTCGGACACCACATTTAAAGCAGTATTTGTGAGTTAAAGGAATCACATTGGAGAGCCTAGAAAATAGAGTGGTTGTTTTGTAATTCCTCTGTCTCCATGGCCCCTCAACGCGTGGGTTCGTTTCCCGGTCGGCTCGAGAACTTTCACGCGGGAAGGTCTTTCAGCTGACCTTTAGTCAGCGGCGCTTCTATCCAGATATGTGTCTTGGGCTTTTATCTACCTCAATAACTAATCGCCGTTATAGTCAACATAATAGTGTCGCTGCGATCTTAAAAAGACATAAAAAGACATTTTGGCGGAAGAATTGTTAAAATGATTTACGGTTAAGTAGGAGTTGTTTCGAATAAAGCACTAGGGTTAACCTTGTGCGGGGCACAAGTTTCAGAAAAATGCTAATAAAATAGTGAGCTTAAACTTGTTTTTTGTTTTTCTTGGTATTTTATACACAATACACAATAAAACTTTTAATGTCCGAATAAATCGTTATATTAATAATTTAATTGTTTTTGATAACAGCATTATATTAGGTATTGTTTATAGTATATAGAAATGTTGATAATAATTAAACATCAAGTTGCACAAACCTATCACCAGACTAACACCAAGACTTTTACGTCACGACCGCATAAGTTTGTGGTAATCTTTTAACAGTTTTCTAAATTAACACAGTGGAAAAATGTCCTCTATTTTGTTTTTCTAAAAATTAAATCAAACCAAATCTATTTAACGCAATGATTAATATATAAAATAATCAAAGCGGTCAGAAGCGCTGTTTGAGCGATGTAAGTTTATCTCTTTAAGCGATTACATGTGTGCAAACAATGGTCATAATTATTCAGTAGTAAATCAAATGAACAACGCAATGGAAATTGGAAAGCTGGAAAGTCATAGTATTGTATGCGTAGTCAATGGAACACTTATTCTAATAACCATTTTTTTAGTCACTAAGTGATATTCCTGTGCAGTGATATTCGTATGCGGCATTATTCATTCATAAATCTGCATTTCATGTTTATCAGAATTACAAATATAATGAACTTCCAGTTTAGTTTAAACAGATAACAAAATTAATGTGAACATTTGAAGAATGCCTAGACTCAACTCACATGTCTAGTCTACTTAGACACACATATTTGTTCTCTACATGCACTACTTCTTCCCAGGCATAAATAACTGACCGCGAGTAGTCAAGGTCATGCAGGGTCAATCCTGCATGCTTCCAAAATCCAGCTATCTTATAGCTCTGGACGTTGTCACAAGTGACACAGCCCCCGAAATAACAAAAGAACACAAATGGTGTCACCAAGCAGGATTCAAAACCAGGGTTCTCAAGTATGAGAAGCTGTATAAGAATAATGCTGACAGGTAACAAAAGGAGGCTCTTATCTTTCCGTTTTCTTTAAAGTTATGAAATTTCTTTTTATAGGACAATATTGCCAATTTGAAGCGTAACCTTAAACAAAACAATTAGGACGTAAGATGGCAAAGTAATATGCAATGAGGAAATAATATATTTAACATGACTTTTTTTGCATTTTGAATGAAAATTACATTTTAATAGTTTAATGCATCATTCAATGACGATCGTAAATATTTAGCCGGTTTTGGTCATAATGACAAACCACACGGTGATGAAGATAGCTTAATGATTTATTGCTTAATAACTTTGTCCTTTTGTAAAATCACGTACGCAGAGCCTTTATAAGAGGAACTGGCCAGCAATGAAATCATTGTTGTACAGCTAGCTGTACAGTTGCCCATTCTCTCCGACCATCATGAATGTATTAGTGCTAGCGGTCGTTCTTCTTCTGGCAGTCGTTTGTCCTAACCCGGCACAAGGTAAGTTTGCTTCTTTTATGTTTTATGTTGTTAAAGGTTTAATTTCTTTGTTATTTTAAATTTTGGTTTACTGTGATGACCCAAAATTAATTCTTAACATTTTGACGGGTTTTACTAAATCGCGTTTGCTGCTTCCTTTACTATGCATACATTGGTCACCTAACATGATTCCAGATTGTCTGACACGGGTCCAGCCAACTATGTGTTAACACGAGTCGGCAATGACATGTATGACTGTGATTGAAGTTTTATGGGCGCATACTAATTTTACACACTGCTGACATTGCTACAAAATGATGGTGATGTTTGTATATTCAATACTTACCATGCTATAGTCAAACCCAATTAGAATAACCGGATCGGTCGAGCAGTACTACCGGTCCCTGATTTTTACCTTACTTTGTAGACGTAAAGTCCTAAAAGTAAAATATAATGTTTCTTTATTTATACACAGATAACTCTTATAATGCATAAAGACAAAACCTCAGAATCGACTAGTTTTGAAACGTATTATTAAATCTAATGACTTCACTATTTATGTGGGCCAAATAACGACGACCTTCGTTATACTAACCATCATTGGTCAATGAAACGTAATTCAAAAACAAAACTATTGTTGCCTTTTTGTCACTTGCTTATATATAACCAATGTTTGACAGAAAGAATTGAACGATGAGAAATGAAAGCGTTAAATGTGAAAAGTACATTTAAAAGAACAGATCTCGGAGAAAACAAAACAAAAAATAATATTGGAACATTTGTCGAAGCAAATAGTAAGGCATATTTTCGAGTGCACCGTTATTACTTTAACACAACATAGACTACTTCTCTGGATAATTTATATATTAGCTGATAAGATACAAAGGTGCGAAAACGCAGTTGTACTACGTACATTACTTAATATTGATTCTAACATTTATGTTTTATGAAGCTTTAGAGCTGTTAGCCTTTTGTTGGACAACGTAAACAGCTGAAGTATTCAATGTAAAACATATTATCACCTTTGCTAAAATAATCTGTAATTTATCAATCGTTCTAAACCTTTTAGGATGGCGTTGGAAGTGTAAGAAGTGGCCATGCAGTTACGGATACGGTGGAATGAGCGGCTTGGGAATGGGAGGAATGGGAATGGGCGGAGGGGGAATGGGAGGAATGGGAATGGGAGGAATGGGAATGGGAGGAATGAGCATGGGTGGAATGGGCGTGGGTGGAATGGGAGGAATGGGAGGAATGAGCATGGGTGGAATGGGCGTGGGTGGAATGGGAATGGGAGGAATGGGAATGGGAGGAATGGGAGGTATGGGAATGGGCGGAATGGGAGGATATGAAATGAGTGGAATGGGTATGGGTGGCATGGGAGTGAGTGGTATGGGAATGAGTGGGGTGGGAATGAGTGGGATGGGAATGGGCGGGATGGGAATGAGTGGAATGAGCGGGATGGGAATGGGTGGAATGGGAATGGGTGGAATGAGCGGGATGGGAATGGGTGGAATGGGAATGCGATGTCAATGCCGACATCGTTGTTACTACAACGAGATATACCGAGGGAGATGCCCATGGTGCAAGAAATGTAAACTCGTCTTGTGCTGCAAAAAATCAAAGAAATACTACTAGACAGGTAGGTTTATATTACTGTGAAGTTTCTCATTAACACTGCGATATTCCAATTACAAGTTAAAGGATGTGTGTCTTAACTATGCCAAATGTATAGGGATTCAATTAAGTAACGTAGATGTTAAGGATGGGTTTTTCCCGCAATTTTGGTAGTCCGAGACCATGTTCATATACATGTCTTTGTTTCCTTAAAGGCCGAATCTAGATGTTCATCATATTGAAAAAAAAACAACGGTTATAAGATTGAACTTTTTTTTAATGTTAGCATGAGGCAGTAGTAAATTATCTGTTTCATTAAAATAACTACTTTACACAGGGTGTTTTTATTTTAAGGCTACGTAGCATTTAAATACTTTTTAGATTCCGCAAGGTTTTAGCAAAGCGTATTTGGAATGTCGTCTGACGATTATTACTGAACTGTCAGTACAACCCCAGTACAGAATGTCGCTACTGTCAGCCATTTTGTTATTTATCTGTATAGTGAAAGTCACAAGACCACGATAAACCCAATAAACAAAGTCACAAGACCTTTTGACGCTTCACTGAACAGAGGTAAAAATAAGTGCGGCGATTCCTTTATTTATTCTGTAAATACTAAATAAACGCGGTTTTAACCAGAGAAGGACGTCAACATATGCTTGATAGTTATACACGTAGCAAGGACTACATGTGTCCACTAATTTATACATATTGCATTATCCACGGAACTCAAATTTACGTAGTAACTCACGTGAAACATTGTGATGGGCGAAAAACAACTTCCAACAAGCAGCATATGGCATATAAGATTGGCCATACCAATAGTTATTGAGCCCTTCTTGGGCTCGCCTTTACTATACAACGCTTTTAATCTCAAATCTCTTTCACAACGCTTATAATCTCAAGTCCTCTTTTACATTGATTTTAATCTCAAATCCCGTTCTACAACGCTTTTTGATCACAGGTCCAGTTTCATAACGTTTTTAATCTCAAATCCCAATTTTACAATGCTTTTTCAATCTCAAGTCCTCTTTCACGACGCTATCAATCTCAAGTCCTCTTTCACAACTCTTTTAATCTCAAGTCCCGTTTTAATAACGATGTTTAAGCTCAAGTCATGATATTTAGATTGCATTTTTATTCCTTAAAGATATTTTATTCTTTAAAGATATTCACATTATTATTTTCAGATACTTACTGGACGTCGACGACGATCACCAGTTGGAGATTTGTTGACCTTGTTTATAGAATATTGCCAATAAAACATTTAAAGTATTTCTGTTCTTAATTTTGTAAATGTTTTTAAGCTCTACCCAACTCTAGGTGCATTTTAACTTTTTCTTGTGAGATTTAAGTACAGTTTTTAGTAATTGTTTGGCAAGTCGATGAATGTCAAAATGTCCTCTGTTTTTGAGTTAAAATTGACTCATACTACATTAAAAAGTATGTATATATTTCACTTTCTTTTCTTGAATTATGTTATTTACTTAATCGTTTAAAAATAAGATGGCGTTTTACACAAGATTGTACATCATTATGTCACTTAAAATACACAAAGCAAGCAAAACATTGCGTTTTTAGAACCATAAAATGTGACTCTCTCCGAGCGGAACATTTAACTTAATTGAAAATAAATTGAATGAACCTTTAAAATAAAAAAACAAACAAACTGCCGCCTGATATGTGTTTAAGTAAACCATGACACAAATAAGTTAACATGATTTAGGGCACACGGTTTCTAGGGATGTACATCTGTATTTATCTGTTTCTTTGATGGGTTGGTTAATCAATCAATCGACAATCGAAAATCGTTTTTTTTTCCCGAGATTGTAAACAATTCATTTTTAATACACGAAATCCCCACAGTGCTTATTTATATATTTGGAAATAATAGATATTTAAAACGGTATATTTCACGATTTGTAGGCCTACTGTCTGACAATTAAGGTAATGTTATAGACATCCATTACTTGAACTTAGGTATAAGTTAATGCAGCAATTATGCACAAATTCAACTGAAAAGGAGTAAAATATTGTTTCATGTATTAGATGTCGGCAAACTGATGGGTACCAACTTTAAATGGTACTGACATTAGGCATTGATATCTATTTAAATTATTGCATCATATATGAATCAGACATTGTTAAATGTGTGATAGAGGTGTACACTTAGTGTATATTTGAAACTATCAATGTTATGGGTTTGACAGACGTGTACAGTATGTGTATATTTGAACCAATCAATGTTATGGGTTTGACAGACGTGTACAGTCTGTGTATATTTGAACCAATCAATGTTATGGGTTTGACAGACGTGTACAGTCTCTGTATATTTGAACCAATCGGAGTTAAGGCAAAATGTGTATCCATGAAACTAAACAACGCGGACACAAAATCAATCTTTTAAAAGCATTTCTCATTACAAGAAGCTGGTTACCTGGTCTGATAGAATACTTGGACCCGTTACCGGTCGTGCGGCTAAAAAGCCTGGTAAAAGGAAATGAACAAAAACGGCAAAAACTTTAACAATGCAAAAACCTCGATCAAACTAGCATCTGCATCCATGTCCGCAGCATCTATTAATAATATCAACCATATGTACATTTTCAGTCATTATGGTACGATAGGGCACATGTTGTGTTAACTTAACAATGACATAACTAGGTAATATGAACTTGGGGATACCAGATAAAATTAACTTCATAACGTAACATCAGAATTAAGGACGTGGCTGGTGAACGGATATCCCCTGAAGACCTTTTTAATAGCAGCAACAATCGAGTCTGTCGGCCATTACCATTATCATAACCATTATTACCCATGCTTACAGTAGACCTACAGGTAGAGCCATACATTCATATGAATCAGTCATAGTTAAACTAACTAAATATTAGTAGTGTCGTAATCTAAACCTGAGATGTGGGAGAAGGTACCCGGCTGAGCAAATCATGAAGTTTGGTTGCGAGCCCCCATACTGGATGGCAGTACAGTAAGAGCCTTCATTAATTAATCTAACAAAGATAGTAGTAATACATTCTCTGTATTGTTCTAACCTATGTATTTTTAGCATCGGGTAAAATGTTTATTAAATGTAAATATTGGACTCATTCCCATACATGATTGTAGCTATTTTTGTCGCTTTTAGAGCATGAAAGTTTCATTCTCTTTCCTGCCATAAGCCGAGAACTTTCTCCTTATATATACGATATGTGTTTAGGGGCGTCGGGCTTGTGTGTGTGTGTGTGTGTGTGTGTGTGTGTGTGCGTGCGTGCGTGCGTGCGTGCGTGTGTGTGTGTGTGTGTGTGAAATCAATGGCAAAAATACATTTAAGTACAAGTTTAAATGAAATTCATATTTTTATGATTAACCTCCAAAGCAGCTTGTTGCAGCTGGGTCAAACTGAATTGTATCAATTCTTTGCTTTTTATGATGAGATTTTTTCCTTTAAAAATCCATGGTTACCACATACAATTTGACTTGGTTTATTATTTGAAATACTTAACGTTTTAACGTACTATGTATAATCCAAAAACATAACATTTGCAAAAAAGTATACAGATCTACATTCACTTTCGGCACATTTTGGGGTGTTTTTTTCCAAAAAGTTCGAAACATTAACTGTGCCTTCGTCGGGTCCCAGGTCCCGAGTGCTTAAGCAGGAGAGTTGTTTTGTTAATCTTACTAGCATCGGCGTAATATCAATTAAATGTTGATGTCATGCTCAATTCAGAGTCGTCTCTCTTAAGCCAGTTACAGCATATTCCCTCATACTATTTGTACACTTCTAGAGGCATGTTTCTTGAAAACACTTTACGTTTGGTTGGAATGGTATCTTTATCCAGCTTCTATAGATCAAATGGAAGGACACCTTATTTCTCTTCGGAGGCAGAGGAGACCTGAGTCCAAATCTCAGTAGAAACCGTAAGATACAGTCTGCCAGACAATCCAACCCCATAAAAAGACACTTTTTGTGGAACCTGAATCCCGCAAAATTGTTACAAAAGCATCATTTTGACTCATTTGTCTTATAACAAAAATTAAATTAATTCACAATGACATCCTTACAGTTCATCAGTTTGTGACTTTCGACTTTTAGATCATTAATAAATTAGTAATAATTGATATTTAACAATGACACGCTACGATACGCTTCGAGACGCTTTTTCGTCGGATCCGAATCCCGCAAAATCGTTACAAAAATATAATTCTGACTGATTTATCTTATCACAAATACTAAATTACACTAACACAGTTCCTCCCTTCAATAGATAAATATCATCGAGACGCTTCGAGACTTTTGTAATTCTCCAAATCCAATAACACACAGTGTCCATGTTCACATGTAAACAACTCATCACAGTGGACCTTTAAAGATTATTTCTTTATGATGACCATGTTTATGTAACAATTAGAAAATATGAGGCGAAAATATATTGCAGTACTCATTTTGGTTTATAACTTAGATTCGCCTTTTGTGATTAAGTACAGACAAGAGACCAATTAGATCATTTTTGCTTTCACCAAATATAAACCATCATCGTAATAACAGAGCTAAAATAGAAACAGTTTTAGTACTGAGTGGTAAAATGCAGATTCAAAGGGACATGATTAAAACGTTCAGATTAATAGGGAAACCATGTACAGTCCTATATAAATCATGTACAGTAATGTAACATGCGTAACCTTAACACCCACTTAAAGTACATTACCGGACAGAAATTCCTTAACAGTATGTTTTGCACCTAATTTAACTTTATGATCGTGTTAAATTCGTGTTACGGTGTTTGAGATAAAGTAAGATACAGTGGCGGATATGCATAAGTACATTAATTTTGTTAATAATTATTTTTATTTTAAATCTATTTTCAAGACACTGCTTTTTTATGAGGTAGGATCAAACAAATATCTGGGAAGAACCACCGGACTACAGCAGATAAACTGAATTACATTCGAATGTTTATTAAGTTTTCGCCCCGAAAGGGCATTGAACCTACGGGATGATTGGAGACGGTGCTAACCGCACAACCATGGGAGCCAATGGATAATAAAACATATTAGGTGTTGCATTTTCTGTAAAACCATCAACCATTCACTTGAACACACATTTTTCCAACAATGACACAATCAGTATGGTTTGGTTTTCGGTCGTTCTCTGAAAGTGTAGATGTAGATCAATGGTAGTGTCAAGGGTCAGGTAATCTTCACTATAACTATATACAACCATTCGACACCGAGAAAGCTGGTATCAGGTATAATTGCCCGACTCACCTCATGCATTTGGGAAGAAGATATTGTCAATATTAGAACATTTTACAGAATAACTTATAACACACATGATACGATACATTTGATTTTTGTTTGTTTACATTTCTTACAAAAGAAAACGCAAAACTTACCTGAAACGTTGAGACTGTAAAGTTAGGACCATGATGACGTTATTTTAAGCCAATACTTGACATTACTCTCCAGTAGGCCATCTGGTTTATAACAATAACAGTCATTTTAGTATATCTGTACAATACTGCGTTAGCCATGGATTACAAACCACGTGCATTGAATTTGGCGCTGATTTTACAAGAAGCGCACGTACTGTGCGTGTAAGTCATGTTGAAGAGTAACGTAGGGAGGTTATGTTCAGGGATTTGTGTACTTATCGTCAGTTGTCAACAAGTTTAATTTGGCCCAGAAGAAAAATGGTATAGTATGACATAATACTCCTTCGGCATCAAGCAGATAAGTTTGTGGAAGGAAAATATTGTAAAATGGGACAACTAATTCAGTGAATACGAGAGTTGAGGTAATGATTTCATTATAATAATTAAATGATAACATTTAGAACCTGCTTATGGATCCGCCCATGCAACCCTAGAACAATTGACATGCCTTGTTACAAGTCAGTGTACTCGGAACAAAACATGAGGTGGTTTAACATAAACAAAAACAAACGATGACGTACGGCCTAATGGGGTTATTCTGTAAGGTTTTGATGACATTTTCAGTTACCGCCGGTACGTAGACTGAGAAGCGGTTGTATTTAAGCCTTCTGATTGCTGTGCCATCTGCATTTCGTCGGAAGTTTTAAGGTTTGTCTGACCACTTGAAGCTCAAATGTTGTCCCTGGTGTTACTCCAGATCATCGGATGTATGGTTGTGAGGATAGAAGGTACTGAAATATATAACAATTATTATGCTTGTAATTATTTAATTAAGAAGTAATTCTTGTGTTGCATTTATTATGCAGGCAGACGGTATTGATAGTAAACGTTTATGTATACTTTAATTAATTCTTGTAATCGTCAACATTAAGAACAGCGCATGAGCGTAGACCCTGGGTGTTGCTTCTTAGTCCCACGGAGTACATGCAATGGACTCTTACTCTTGTTGTATTCGCGCGATATCTTTCACACAACCACATGTTTGTTATTTATATTTCAGTCCGTCGTTGCGATTTTCTAAGGGTGTGGGTGGCGATGTGGGGTCCGTGGGCATGCTCCCTCGGAAATTTGCATTCTATGATACGCTTTGAACCGTTTCCCGATATATTTGTCGTTTTTATTGGATGTTTTTGAAACAGTTCGACGCCTTTAGCCATACTTCTTACCTCTTTGATGTGACTTTAATTAGCACGATATTATAGCATTCACGATATTGGGCACATAAACGTGTATAAATATTTAAAGTAGTATGGATTAAAAGAAGGACGAGGAAGTGTGTGGTCTTATGGTTGGAGCGTTGCGTATATACATCACAGCATCTATAAAAGCACCTTATGTGAATAAAGCTGAGAGCGTAAATATCTTTCAAGTGTAATAATAGGCATTTGCTTATTAAGAATTGTGTGTACTCCTCGAAGTGTCGATTATTTAAGCTGTTGATCTGAACATGGCTTTAATTTGCAAAACGTTTACACTATAACATACACTTTAACAAACCAAACTCGAAAGACTGTGGGATCGTTAGTGACAAATATCGCGTTAGCTAGTTTTTTTTATATAAGAGTGTATAACAATCATAAAAAATCTTAATTTTATAGCAATGTTTTGCATGTAAGAGCTAATTTTAGCCATGCGTTGTTGATCGGATTGTTGGAACAAATATGGCTGTACCGGCAGTACTGGCGACTTCGGCCTTGTATTTGCAGCGAAGAGCTAAAATGCTGCTCTCTTCGGAGACATACATAAAAGAGTGGTTAAGATAAATTACTAGCATCTGATTGGGCGAAATGTAGCACAAATACTCAGTTTTTAAAGACACATTTATTGTTATCAAAAGCCTTTGGTTTTGTTTAATTTATCTGGTAGCAAGATATGTTAAAATCTCACTTATAGTTTAAATGGATTAGGTTCCAGGTTACTTTTGATATCCCTCCCCACTTCCCACCAGGGTGTGGGGGACATACGCAAAAGAAACTTTATAGAACAGTCAATTCTGAACACAATATGTATTGGTAGTCAGCAATGAGTAAAGCATTTGACCATTTATTTCGACAAGTCAAATAGAAACGGTGATGTATTGTAAAAAGTAATTGCGCTAATAATAGATTTGAATACAATCTGCTGAATATACTGTTTGTTAAAATTTCTTTGGCATATACGCCATGCTTTTCATGTCAAATAAGGTAAGTAGAAACCTTTTCGAAACAAGTATTAAGAGAAATAAA
Source organism: Sinonovacula constricta (assembly GCA_007844125.1). NCBI lineage: Eukaryota > Metazoa > Mollusca > Bivalvia > Cardiida > Solecurtidae > Sinonovacula > Sinonovacula constricta. The sequence continues at coordinate 32,655,649 of CM017566.1, forward strand.
TACATTTATTTAATTAAGTCTCATTTTTTGCTTCGTTAAGTGTCCATGCGGTCGCCGACTTAAACGTATCGCAGGCGCGTAGCTAGTTGATACATGTACGCAGTTACGCAAGCAAATCCACATAATTGTGTACATGTCCTTTTTATATACCTCGATAACTTTTAATTTTTTTTTATATGTTCAAATTTAATATTTAATAATGTTTTATAACATTGTATGTAGACATGTTGACATTGTTTCATCTACAAACTTCCCGAACAACCCTAATAATATTTAGTGTTATATTAGTATTTTAAAAAAGCTACGCAGGTCTCAACTGCAAGCAACGCATAAAGACGTATTTAAATAAAATTGGTTTCAGTTAATATCATTCCTGAATTGTTTAAGAACAACGGGTGCGTTACCCAGTTAGGCTGGGATATGGTCCGCAATTCAGTTGTTTAAATATTCTTCAAAGAAATGTAAAACGCACACTGATTATATAAGATCATACAAAAATCCTTGACTGTAATTAAAATATAAAGTATCCAGAAACCGAAAGGATCGGGTAATGCTCCCTGAAGCGAGAATGGACACTGGAATAGATGTAAAAGATAGTCGAAATCAAAATATTTAAAAAATATTTATGATTTTATTATGTCACTGGGTCTTGCATGTTTTAAACTTATGGATATTAATACTAAATGAGATCTGGTTTAGTTGTGATTTGTGTGCAAAGCATAAGCCAATTAAAAATGTATGGCTAAAGTTATGGTTCTTGTGCAGTGCACATCTACTCATCACCAGCCGCATGTCGCCAAACTGTGTCACTGCTTTACAAATGTATACATTATAAAGAAAAAAATGTAGATGTTGTTGTTTTTTTTATATTAATTAGGACAACAATGGCCCGATATATTTTCTGCGGGAGCTAACGTGGATTGGCTTTCCCGTTCAAACACTGCCGATCCAGGACTCGACGCCATGGCGTTAGCAGGCGCTAAAGACATAGGTGGGGGAAATTCCGACGACGAAGAAAATCCACTTGGCGGATCCGGATCAATTCCTGAAATAAAGCCGGAAATACTCGCTGTTTTAGCTGCGCATGCATCAACAAGTGGCGGGAACGTCGATATGTTTGGAAATCCGCAAGAAAATGCCGGCGGGTTTAATGCAACGCTGTTCGGAGGACAAAACACGTGGCCAGGTGTAAAGATGAATGGTCCTCTGCAACAGATGCCTTGGTGGGCAACTGCAGCTATACGCGCTTTGAGCAATAGTGCAGCAGTTAACAGTAATCCAGGAACTGCACTACCAATGGATAAAACTAACCTAATGATCAAAGCGCTGCAGATGGAAGCACAAAAAAGGCAAGGAGGGTCACCGTTTAATAACTGGGGACGATTTCCACTGGCACAAGGCTTGAATCCCAGCAGTAAACCTTGGCAATGGAATGGCCTGACAGCTGGATTTCCTCGAGGGGACGCTTTTACCGGAAGTTCACAAATGAGCAACATACTGGGGCAGATGAATCCATCGTTAGGCAGTGCTTTTACTGGAACCAACCCAGTTGGCGGCCAAAGTTCAGCTTTATTTCCGACAGCAGGATATTGTAGATGTCGGCAAAAATGTCGATGGCTTGAGAGAGAGGCGGGACCCTGTCTCTGGTGCCAGACATGTGGACTAGTGTCGTGCTGTTAGTAGTTGTGGCAAAATTTAAATTAAAATATGTCTTTCCTGATTATAATCCAATACGTATTTCTTATTTGCTTTACATGTAACATATTTGACTCAATTTTGCAGAACGTTTATCTTCCTTGGTGATATTCAGACCTTAAACTAATCAAAACACCGTGTTTGCCACAAGAATGTCTCATCGGAATTACTTTACATGTAAAAAAAGTAGTATCGACAAATATCAGCTTTTATTTCGCTAATCCAGACTCAAATACAATTCTTAAAAAATTGCGTTTGTTGATTATCTTGAAACCTTTGTTATATCTTTATGAAAAACATGATCGTGTTTGTAGAATATGATTATATTTATTTAGAAGAGGCATTTTATGATTATTACTTATATACAATTCGATTATTAGCAAATGCCATTTTAAACAAAATGCAAACAAATTTCGCCAAGAGAACATCATACATTTGAAATAAAATACTCTTACATGAGTGTCGTCGTCGTTTGTTTACCCTCGCATTTTACCATATGGTACATGGCGAGCTCCATGACTTAAGATGGTTAAAAATGGTATAGAAGATTATCCCAGATGTACTGGGTTATGGAAGAGTGTAATGAATTTAACGTCAGAGAATATTTAAGACCTATAATGTCTAAAATCATTGTAAATTAGTAAATATCTAAATGATTAAAAGTTTACACGAGTGTTCAGCCCTTAAGCCTTGTAAATGTGGCCTTTAGTGTGTTCGGAATATTTTTTTATGTTAAATTTGACCTAGTGACCTACTTTTTGACCCCACATGACCCAGTTGCGAACTTCTTCTGGTTGTGGTATCAGAAACAGTCAAAAGTAAACAAAGTACCTGATACTTGCAGACACATGCACAATGAACGCCCCTCAAATATAGCATATGATAATTAATATAAATATAATTAATCACATAATATTAAGACAATCGTCGGTCATGTTTTATTAAAGACAAATGGTACAGGAAAAGACATAAACCAATCCATCTTCTTTAACAACATATTTTATTGATTAAACTTGTGTTTTGTACAATTATAAATAAAGTTGATCATGAGAAAGGGTAGAAGGAGAGCTGTTCGAAACAATGGTCTATCATACACGTATGGCACAAGATATAATTATCAGCAAGATGTGGTTAACACATTTATAGTTCAATACAAAATTATAGATATATAAGTAAGGGCTACAGTATAAAAAGAGGAACAGCCTATTAATTCTCATTATGAATTTACGTTACGGCCATCAACTCAACTGCAATGTCCATCGGAACACCGTTGATAATTCTGACATCATACATACAGAAGCAGAAGTCACTAAGTTGAGACTGACACAAATGTATGTGCGATTTGACAAGCAACTAACGGTAATCATATGTACGTGGTATGACGTCATATCACTTTTAAATGTTCTATTCACGTGGCATGACGCCTCGCTAAACATAACTTTCATAAAGAAATGGCATGAACTCACGACAATCGTTTTAAGGGCACATCTATAACGTCAGGAAAAAAGAAAATTGCATTGCATATACACATGATTATGCAAATGTGTGAATTCACGTTAAGCATTATTTTGAACGCAGCAATAACGTCAGCAACAACGCCAGGACAAACGTTTATATCAAATGCATGCGTTATGATGTCACTGGAAACATTTCTTCCGCACAAGCTTTAAAGCGAGGGCATGTTTTTATGTTATAATCAGCAAAACCGTGGTATGGGTCTGACATAATTTACATACATATTCGATGTTTGTTGTTTGTAGTACCTACGGTAATATAATGACTTTTATCCTGTTCGTGGTCATCAAGTGTAAGAAGTAACGATGTATAAGTAGACAATGGGCTTCACTTTTCTCAAATCTGGGTAGTGGTAGAAAAACTCGAAAAAAAAGTCGAAAAGGTACATAACACTGCCCAAATAAATTTTATGGTAAACTACTTTTGAAATGTGCTACAATTTACAGAGTGCACAAGTATTTGAGTTGAATTTGTTTGACTGCTTTTGAGAAATGGACAATAACAAAAAGGTGACAGTTCGAGGGTCATTAAGAGGTTTGTTTTCTTCAGAGATCAAATACCAATTATATTAGGTGCCATTCTTTGGTACAGTAAATATATCAAAATAAAAAAGATATTATTTAGAAAATTGCAAAAGAATAACAAGAAAATAACAATACATAATGACTTCCGTATCTGTTAATGGGATTTATCTTTAAATAAATCTTTTTTTTTGCCCTTCAAAGATCAAACATCATGTGTGCTCAGTTTTATAGTATAGAAACCAATGAATCATGAAAGAATCAAAAGGCATCTTTACACCAGCTTGATTGCATCCCCATTTAGGAGAGTCAACTTGGACTTTATAAACACACAGACAATGAGTAGACCATATTAACAGAACGCTTAGGAAAAAATGAACTAGTAAAACATGATAGAAGTAAGTACATTGACTTTCAACACGGCAGTTAAATTAAATTGTAACAAAGAAGTATTTCTAGACATTATGGATTACCTTATATGGTAACATTTATAATTAAGTAAATATACAGTAGTGTATGATGTACTGATCAGGTTTAGTGTTTGGACAAGCAGAATAACACTTAACTGCATCATGAACCTGGGTCATCCTTTCTCCTTGTGTTACCATAATGCAGACCCAATGCCTTACCAAAGAGTACCATAGCTATATCTTCAATAGCGCAGTATAGAAAATAGGCCACAGCAAAGGCTAGGTAGACTTGATTAGATATATGATTGCAAGAAAAGGTCTCAAAAATGTTAAAGATACAATGAAAGGTTTCACAAAAAAGCTGTCTAATAACAAAATGTAAATAAGTGAGTACTAATTGTTAATTTGTAAGTATATAGATGAGATATATATCTCGAATATATGCTAAACGATAACATGCAACTGAATACCCTCATATTGCCCATGACAGAAAATGTGTTTAATACATACACATCTATAGTACACAATGGTTTAATGAACAAAAAGGTGGTGTGCTTCATATCATGAAAGAAAACACCAACAGCACACATTGTGAAACTGAAAGTATCTCCTACCTATATTTTATATATAAATATATACATATAATATTTTTTTTTGTATATTCTATGTTAAATAAGCTGGACAATCAAATCTTAAAAACACAAATAGCAGAAATTAATAAAACACAAGTTTGGTTTAATATTCCACTTTTTTGCTTTTTAATTAATTAATTGTTCTGTATTACAAACAATTTAACTTAAAATCAATTTTGTTGCATTTATCCTATGAAATGAAGCACAGTACCTTTTAAAGACAAGCACATTAAGCATGAACAAATATAAAGTACACATGTGGTTATTTGTTACAAAACAAACATGTTTAGATTAACAATTAAACATGAACACTGAATTTATATTAAAAAATCTTCATTATATGAAAGAGTTGTGCTTGTATACAGGGGTGACATTATGACATGCACCATATTTACACCATTAAACAATTAATACAAACATGAAAATAACATGTAAATGCAGTGGTTTCTTAAATGCCAAATGATAAATTACAAGTGGTTACATTGGTTTTAATGGCTACAACGTTATGCAACATCATTCATGAATTTTTTACATATATGATATTTTGTTTCTTTCTAGAGAACAAAACAAAAATCCTTACAACAAAACTGTATACACTGTCTTACCACAATTTGAGAAAAAACAACCAATTCTAAGTGATCCTTTAAAAAACACATCGGTCAATACCACTTAAATTGTGTCGAAATTAATTTTAAACAATTTAAAAGCAGCAATAATCAACAATTTTAAATTAATAGAGGCAACTTTCAACACATGTTTTTAAGACAAAAAAATACATTTGTTTAAACAATTTCTTAAATAAAACATTTTTATCAATTACTATAAAGAATATTTGTTTAAACAGAATTTCAATCTTTAGCCTAACTTTAGTCCTAAATATTAATCTAAAATTAATGTCATCCTTTTTTTTCTTAGTATAAATGTTCGAATACATGTTACTGAAAATAAATTGGGCTGACAAAAGTTTATATCACAATTCATCACCCAATATGATTATTTAAAGACTCATTCTATGATACAACCAAAACAACTGAGGCACTTGCTCAAATATTTATGACAAGTTTTTTTTTTCAGCAGTAAAAACACAAAGTTACACACAAAAAAAGAGAAAAAAACACAACACAAATTATTCAAGAAAACTGTTTTGAAATTCCTTGACATGCAAATAATAATAAATGTGTGCTTGAAGCTTTTGATTACTGGTTTGTGTAGCAGATTTGTATTTAATGTAGATATATTTGTTGCTTTAACAAATGCTGAATGTAACATATGTTGATTTAAGATCTGGTGTATGTAGCTTTAACAGTTATTGTTCCTTGTTGGTTAATAAAATGGATGCTTTTGAAAATGGTGTATGTGGCTCCAATATTTGTTCAATATTTAGTGTTTGTGGCTTTAGTAAGTGGTCTTTGTGGCTTCAATATTTGGTCTTTATAGCTTTAAGCGCCTAAATAAAAAATAATACTTAAACTGATCAGAAACATAGGCAAATATATAAAAGCACCAATAATCTGTACTAAATGCAATCTTAACCAATCAAACGCATTTCATTTAAATGGCTTCATAAATTGAAAAAATGCTTGCAATGCTCTTTTCTGAACACTATGAACCATAAAACATCTCTAAACAAAATAATACAACAAGCAGTTTATATAATCTTTTAATACTTAGTCAGGGAGATAATGTGTTAAAAAGTAATAACAGCAGTTCTAGATGTACAATGATTTCTAGACACAGAACAGGTTCCATCTAATAGATTTATTCAGTTACAATGATTATGTAACATCTAGACATTATCCATACACATGTACCTGAAAGCATGTTGTATTCTTTACCCTCTTGTACATCACTCATCATAACAGATTAAAACACACAAAAAAAAAAAATTGAGAAAAATTGCACCTTGTTTATCTTAAGCCTCAATCACTATTTCAGGGCAAGCCATGCAACTTGTAAAATGAGAAGATTTCATAGGTTGCTGAAGTCATAGAAATGTATTGCTACTCATACTATTATGGCGCACATGGCCACTACTTAGGCATCCATATTGTTTTAATGACAATGATACAATGACTTAAGGTCACACAATTTGGTGTCCATGATTTAAACTATAGTCACAAAAACTAGTGTCATATTTGCATTCTTGTTTCATTATCAAATTATTACAAGAATCATGGTGACATAATTTGGCATCCATTTTTAATGATCACTATCCACATGGCTATTTGTATCACATGGCAACAACATATAGTTACATAACTAGGCATTGTTTATGTCACCACTGGTATACTACAGATAACCACTAAGATAAGCATCTGACTTGGCATCCATTTTCAAAAGTTTACTCCTCACACATTTATCCCATGACAACGACACATGGTCACATGATTGCCTCCCTACTATTTTTCCTTTCACATGACTAGACATCCACACATTCAGGACTTGGTGGAGAGCGGTCAAACATCTCGAAATCCTTGCCGAGCATGTAATCGGCAGCTTTTTGAACATTCCAATCACACGCAAGCAATGCTTCCTTACAGTGACTGACATCCCCTAGTTGGATGCTGAGCAGTTGTTTAAGTTTGATGAATTTGATGGCCTTATGTAGATCCCAGCTGGTATCTTCTAGTGCCTCCAGACAATCTTCTCTGGACACCTGGGGGTGAAGGTATGCACACATGTACATACATATCATACATCAACTACTAGATTTGTGCTTTCTGTATGTATTAAAGCTACTGGAACTGTTCTTTTATATATTTAAAAAGAAAAGCACACAAATAAAGATAAATTATAAACCAATTTTTCAAATAATACTAGCACTTCATTTTAGTAACTCAAGCTTTGACCTTATTGTACTTTATACACAGTATGTGTGCTACAACATTACCAGCATTTCCTTAACAACGCAAGCTTTTTCCTGTTTCTTCCCAAAACTTAATTGTTCTCACCAAAGATCCTAAAAGAATATTACAACAAAATTAACCCCTTATTCCACGTAGAAAATTTGGAGTTGCTGCATCTCTAATTTGTGCTCTTTTCAAACCATTTGAACTCTATACAAGCAAAAAACAAATGGCAATAAGGAAAATAAAAGCAACAAATATTCTCTGGTGATTGGTTGTTGCTGACAAGATGGACTGTGACATATCTGATGATGCCATTATGTAAGCTAAGATGGTTCTGGGTGATGACATGAATGAGGTATCAGATGAAAACGATGGTGACATAAACCTTGACCTTATTGATGCCCACAATAATGGCACAGCCAACTTAACTACAGACTCAACTGTTTGGTAAACAAACTTCGCTGATCCAAAAATTGATGTCATAAATGACAGAGTTAAAATATAAACAAGCAACAGGCTTTGTTCCCAATCATATGAACCTAAAGCGATGTCAGAGGATGAAGCTGATGATAATAATACTGATGGAGATGATGATAATGATGATGATATTGATGGTAATGATGATAACGATAATGAAGATGGTGATGAGCATAAGTTCATTTCATTGCGTGCACAGGTTTCCTGGAAAACAAAAGAATGTTTTCTCTTTAAAATGAGATAATAATTTCATGATTTGCAGTCATAAATTCCACCACCAAATGAAGTCCAGTTCAGCAAAACAACCAATCACCAATTTTTTTTTTCACAGCTCAAGAAAAAAGTATAAATGCTGGCAAGCAACACATTTAACATTTCCAGATTTTTTTAACAAGATATTATAATAACATAAACAACTTAATTTATTCAAACTTGTTAATGTCTGACAGCAGATCAGATGGATTACATGTTTATTTGAAAGTTTATGTTCTGCCCAAGGCTCACACCCAGGCAGTGAGGGGTTCCACTGGCAGGAGGGTGACCTTCAGCTCTAAGCCCCAGGCACCTAATATCTCAGATATATGACCAAATTAAAGAGCCAATTGAAATATGTTTTTTTTATATATATTTTCCTATCAGGTACTTACATCAGAGCCAAATAGCTTCTGCATAAGGTCTATTTCTTCGCCAGCCTTCTGCCTGTAACAAGAAACAACAGCAACATGAAACTGCTGAAATTATGTTTCATTAAAAAAGATTACTTATAAAGTCAATAAAAAATTTTTTAATTAGAATAAAGATTTAAACATATAAGACACATTATTTTCAAAGAAAATTGTTTGGGACAATGCTAAAATAAATAAAAGAAACACTTATCCTAATAAAACGTGCTTAAATATAATCATACTTGTGGTTCTTGATATCTACTGTAAAATTACCAAGTTCTTTGGAAATTTCGCGCAATATAATAAAAACAATACAGTCAACAAGTTCATAAGAAAAACATTAATTTCACAACACAAAACATACTTACACACCAACACCACCAATAAGACATTAATACATCACATTAAACAAGTACATTTTTCTGAGGATTTTAACACAAACTTGTTCAACATTTTTTAAAAGTTGATACTTAAACAATAGAGTATAAATTTACACTATATATACCTACCTGTTCATATAATCATGTTTAAACCACTTTAACAATATACATCTCACATATCACATAAAATGCAGACTGCCACATAATAAAGCACAATCAAATGTTGAATCCACAATAAATCTATATATAATGAAGAAGACATGAAAACATAACAGTGAAGACAGAAAAATGATCAACATTTAAAATTAATAAAAACACAACTTCATTCTCCATCAGCCATTGCTACAACCATTAAATTACCTTACACATTTTCTTGTGCTTATCATTTTGATAAAAAAAAACACTGTTTTTACCTCTTTACAACTGCTTGATTTTGGCTTACCCATATTGTAAACACTGTAACATTAATACTTCTGTATAGTTCATTTTGTCCCCAGGCTTAAGGCCAAAACATCCATGTGAAAATGTAAAAAACTGTAATAAAAAAGTTTTTCTTACAAAAAATAAAATACAGACCATTTTCCCACTCATTATTTTAACTTGCATCAAATATACAATACAAAGCCTTCTGATTGGATTTTTAGCTATTATTTCTTTTCACACCAATGCACAAGAAAAATAAGTGAAAAAAAAGCAAAATTAGAAAAAAAAGAAAAAGCCAAACAGCATACTTAAAACAAAATCAACTGATTTCTGAAATCAAATTTTGATGGTGAAAAAAAAAAATCTGTGCCTAATTTTAAAGCATGGTTTTCCTTTTTTAGTCTTAAAAGTATTGAAAACAGCTTGAGGAAGATTACAGTGATATATAAGTGAAGATAGTATATTTGATAAAAGCAAATAAACTTATTTACAAAAAATGTCCAAGCTTATGATGTCTGGCATAAGTATTATGAGTACATAATAAAAACGTTATTCAGTTGGATGTTACCTAAGTTATATAAAGCAAAATTATGGGAAATGTAAGCGCCAATACTCTCAGTGTTGGTGGGAACGTGTAGAAAAGCTTGGTGCATGCCTCAAGGAATCAGATATTCTATCCTCAAGCCTACAGTACATATAACTTCACATTAAAAGACAACAATAAAAACAGGAAACAACAACTATTAGACAACAATGAACAATTAGCATGCATTTACTAAATAAACCATAAAACCATGTCGTATATCATTATTCCTCCAATAATGAACATAACCGTCTTCTTATATTGATCTTGCATCTTATTTTTTAAATTTTACACCACTAACCTTTTTAGAAAATATAGCACATATTCTTATTCGAATATTTGTGGGCAATTTTCTTAGCATAATAAGACTAAATATTTGTTAAGTAGGCTATTTGAACTAAAATCTATTGTGAAAACTGGAAATTTTGAAATATACATTTCTTCTTTTCATGTTTTTATTTTGTTTTTGAAATACATTGCAGAGACCATTTATGATCATTATAGCAATGTCCAGCTTTTAGGTGGAGAAAGACCCCAGACACATGTCTAGGTAGAACTACCAGCGCACTGCAAGTCAGCTGGAAGACCTTCTCATATTGTCCTTTGCGCCGGCTGGAGGACTTCTTCTTTTGACAAAATGCTTGCAAAGGTTCCACAATCAACCAAATACATGTATATCTTGCTTCGTTAATATATTTAAAATTGTTTTAAAGTTAACATATTGCTTTAGAAAGAATATTCAACACAAGCTTAAAACAGTCTTCATATTTTTAAAATTGTTTTTGCATTTATCTTTTGGGAACAGAAAGTTCTAATATGGCCAGAAAAAGTAAATGTGATAGGGTCTGCTACATGTAAGCAATTTTTAGCTATAAGAACGTTGCAGAATAAAAAAAAAAATCTGAGCAATCACCTCAGCTTTTGTGTTTATAAGTTTAAAAAACAAATAAACTAGAAGCTGACCTTTGGAATGTTGCTGTCCTTAAGGTTTTCCAAAAGTGTATTTTAACGGTTGCATTTTGTTAAATACTTTAAAATTAAGTAAATGTCACTGAAAATGACAAATGCCACTCAAAGATGCAATGACCTTATATATGACCTTAACCTTTTAAGTTGCACTTGTAAATGTTATGCATGACACATCTTTACATGAATGTCAGTATTATGGTGAAGTTTGGGTTCTAAGTCCTAGACAAAATAATGTTGAGCTATACCTCAGACACAGAAATGGGATGTAGAAACAATTGACTGCTATATGCTGATCTTCAGAGGCCAAAAATATAAAAAAAAATAAAAAACAAATGTTTATGCAAATGCATATGTCCAAGGTATTCATATTGATTGATGGCAAAGCCTTTTATAAGCCACTCCCAATAGCTAAGCAAAGCCATGTCATGCAAATAATATCCATTTGATCAAAGTTTCAACCCCTATATAGGACATTGGAGCATCCTAAATGAATATGCATAAGACATTTATAAATTTTCACTGCACACAACAACATATAACAATTGTTAAGCAGCAGACATGATACAACACAACATTTAAACATAGATGTCTATTTCACATGATTTTAATTAATTTTCTAACATAAATACAATATTTACATATTTACTTATTTATTATATTTTTATTTTCATTTTAAAGATTGATAAAGATGCCATTGTATTTGAAAGTTACATACATGTAGCTGTTGACATTTTAGTATAATGTAGTATTAAATGCACAACCTATCAATGTTCATATTCCATAGTTAAGGAAACTAAAGTGATATATGTAAAATGTGAATGGTAATATTTTACTGGAAGGTATTTTGTTTTTAAAAAGAACAAACTCCCAAGAACCACAAGTATTGTTCATAGTGACAAAAGAAAATTAATGAAAAAAGTGAAGTATTTAAAATTTTACAGAAAATCAACAAATAACAAAAAAAAAAGCATTAATTGCAAGTAAATGCATATAGGACAAATTTGTTACAATGAAAACCATGCAGTCCCAATGACAGTTATTATATTCTGATGCCAGAAAGAAATGTAATGCTCATTTTGGGTATATTTTCTTAATATTCTTTACTCAAATATCTTACTTAAAATACAGTTAATCTAAACAGAGTTAATGAGATAAGGCACATGCTGATTTTAAGATTATAGCAATAAACCATACTTTTTGTGTACAACTGCTGTTTGGAAAGTTACAGTAAATGTGTAAAATATAACAAAATGTATAAAATATTTCTAAATATTTAGGAAAAAGGATCATTTATTACCAAAATGAGCCCAGTTTCTTCGTCACATCTGTATAATAAGCATAGAAGATGAAATGCCGAAGATGCAGAAACAGTGACATCACTTACTTTGCTTACTCAAAATATTGCTTAGATGTACATCACCTTGCACAATTTTATTTAGTTTAAGTAGCATGCATCGTGGACATTGTGGATGCTATTATTCTTGGAAGATGACCCCAGACACCACTGGTCAGCTGCAAGACCTTCCCACAATGTTTTTTGGGCTTTGAGTAGGATTTAAAACCACAATGTGAGGAGCTGAGGATTATGTAGTGGGATACTCTACAACTCATTCAATCCCAAAACATAGAAGGCCACTAGTCTGGGAGCTGTTTCATTAAATGTCTTAGTACCATAAATTTATGACCAGTCCTACACAGGTGGACACTTTTTCACAAGTTCTATATGATTTGAGCTACATCCAATCCATGGAGTTTTATGGAAAGTATTCAAGATAATAAAGTGGTCTTATGGCCATAAAAAAGTGCTTGTACTTATGACACAGCAACCTTAATTAAGGAGGTAAAGTATGTTCACACATATCTGCATTTCATCTGAATGGAATTATTTGAAATGTTAGGCATTGTTGCCAATTCTTCAAGCACCTTATGTAGTCACTTTTGTTAAAATTAAATTTGCAACCTCTTGTTAAACTTTTGAAGTAAAAAACTTTGATGCATTTAAAATAAAATTAAAGCTACAATTATAAATAAATAACAATTATTGTACATAAGCTCAAAATATTAATTTACCGAGATGTTTAAAACATTTGTAAAAATGATAAGGAAATGCTTTAGAAGTAAATGGGTAGAAGAAAAGCTTGAAAAGAACATCGGTGCTTTAAGATTGATCAACAAGAATATTAGTAAGTGAAATTGTGAAACAATACACATATGAATTGTAAACCTTAGTCTGCATGGCCTTCTATGAGGAAACTGCAGTCAAAATAAATATTTACTCAAGAGGAAGCCAGCTTTTAACTAACATTGATTAGAAAATGTTATTTCATTAAGGATCTGACAACTTCTGAAAACTGCCTAGTAGGGAGTTACGATACGGAACAGACATGATTTCTCTTATGTTTATACTTTGATTGTCAATTAAAACACTTAAGGAATAACCCATTTATGGGAACAACAAGTGAGCAAATAGCATGAACGATGCAATGTGAGTTAAACTATATCAGCCCTCTCATGAATAAATGTGGTTACTGTTGTCCATGGTGAAACTTCTCAAACATTGACTTTTTGTACACTAAACTTCTTAATACCATTTGAAATGTTTTAAAATACTTATAATCAACATTTTGGTGAGATACAAAGATTACCAATCCTTAATAGTCATACATTTAGACAGAAAAGCCTGTACCACATTTATAAAATAAAAGGCTGATATAATTTTGGGTGAAGATAAAAGGATAATGGTACAACTTTCACCATCCATTTTTCTGACAAGACTTCCATCAAGTCTTTACCTTGCTAAACATGACTTAAACAGGCTTGTATAAACAGTATACATCCAGATCAGTCCCGCTCCTGCTGGGACCTATGATCAGGCTTAGGCAAATAGTGTACATCCACACCTGTTAGCTTCTACTGGGAGCTGTGTGATCAAGATCTGCACTATTTTCTGCTTAGTCTATAGCAATATGTTGGATGACCACTGCATGAAGCTGTTAGCAAATAATGAAGAATTTTACGTGGTTATTTAAAATGAAAAACAACTGGCAGGCAAGTTGTTTTACCGTATCTATGAGTGTTATCAAGAGCCTACTGTTTAAAATAAATACTTTTTCAATTAATTTGTTGATAAAATTCAGGAGCAGTAAAGATAAAAACAGTAAGCAACGACAAAAGTGTTAAAACCAGAAACCAAAACTGCTAGGTTTCTGTAGGATCCCAACAATGTACCTCTTGTATGGCTTTAACAAATGAAGCACAACATGGGCTGACCCTTGACCTCGGGATACATCGTCTGTTATTTCCTAACAACAGGCAAATGACATTAAAATTTTGCTAGACTTAGCAGCAAAAGTACAGATCCTGATAAAGAGAGTTCACACTTGTTTATCTGGATATACACCTTTTGTCTCAATATGATCAATTTGGTTTAGGTAAGCGATTATTAATTGGTTATTTATAATGATAATTCTGATAATTTAGTACAATTAAAACTTTCAAAAAGAAACCAAAAATAAATGGATGGTGAACTTGCATGACTAAGTAAATGAGAATTTAGTGAATACAAAGATGTGACTACATGCAATAAACATTTCAAACTTTTTCTTCATTTAAATGCCTGGCATTTAAATAAGGATAGAATTTAACACTACACACACATCAATGATATAAGAAACTCCTGCAAAAAATCCTAATTTCTAAGTGTCTTTTAAATTATCATACGACTTCTTATTTAAATAGATTTCGCATTTAAACTTACTTGATAAACATGTTAATTGGAGAAAAAAAAATTCTGAGATGTTTTTCATACAAGGGGCATAACTCTGACAGTAAGGCTTGAAATGTTTATACATAATTACCCACCTTTGTCCTGTTCTTTTCAGAAACAACTGCAAAACTGTTAACATTACTTAACCATCATAGTAATGCTTATAATATCTTTTTGCTTCTGGGCCATTGTAGCTTTAAATAAATATGTATTTAATATAGGAAGTTTTGAAACATTATTACCTAGTTTGGTCAGTTGTTTCTAAAAAGACAATATTAATGCAGATAAAATGTGTGAAGAATAAATGCAGGATGATGGTCAAGCTGAAAACATGTCCAATTAGTCTGTACAGCCATTTAAGGATTCAATTACTCTTTTTTATTGAAATTCAATTGAACAATTAGAACTCATATAAAATATGAAGCAATTCTGTATGATCTCAATTGCTTAATGTTTTAAAACATATCTTCAGTTGAAGTGTTTTTACCTAGTATTTTTTCAATTTTCAACTGCAAAATTAGATATAATTATATTTTTACATAAAACATTATTTTTTTCAAATATCTCTATTTTAGTGATGGGTTAATTCTAAAGGTTATTTTTGTCAAAGTCTGGCATTTTTCCATTATTCTTTTAAATGGACAGTAACCATAGTTTTCTTTGAGTAAATGTGTTGAGAATGTGTTGAAAAGTTTATGAACGTGCTAATAAATATTTCCATAATGATTAGAAATCTTTGCCTAAATACTTTTTCCTCATCAGTGGCCACTTGTCAATCTTCCCTTATCAACTCAATTTACTCAACCTGTAGAGCAGTAACAATTTAACATCTACAAGCACACATTTTCTAATTCTGTGATGAATATTTCTAGCTGTTATTATTAAAGAAACACTTACACATTAGAATCATAGCTGATTCCCAAGCCAGCACAAAGGTCACCTTATGTGAAAGTTTTAAACTAAAGCCGAAGGATAGTTTAAGACCATTTACACATCACCCCCAGTATTACTTCATACAAAAGATCCATAATATGTATATTGTGTAAAAAAAGAACTGCTTCACGAAGACTTGCATGATTGTGTCTCTGATGACTGTTTAGTTTATATACAGCCAAGCATGCAAAAACCATTATACATTTTAATCGCACAAAAACATGCAGACAGACAAGCGAAGCTTTATACCACAGGTAACTATTACATTGACACCACAGCTTTTTCTTTTTTTGTGTGCAAAATTACCAAGACAGCATACATGTATTAAAAATAAATGTATCTATTCTTAGAAATTATGCAACAAAATAAGCTAATGATTCAACATAAAAGCCATCTGTGATCATGAGTTTTAAGACAGAATGTACTTTAAAAGGCAATCACAACACTACTATTATGAAGCATTGTTTTTAAGATCAGGGTTAATGATGTTATACGAGAAAGATCAAAACATAAATTGGTAAAACATAAAAAAGATCCCAATTTCACCATTAAACTTTGATAAGCATGAATAGGTACATAAGCAAAAAAAAAAAATGAAGAAAAAAAAATCAGAAAACTTTTTAAATTGTTAACACTTTATAAAAAAAAAATATGTAGTTAAATTCAGAAGTGCCTTTGGTAATTTTTCAAGAAACTGACTTATTATGAGTAAAAAAGGTTAATCTTGTGTTAACTTACAGCTAGCTTGCCTTTAAATTTCAGTTTTTACTATAAGGGTAAAAGAGGACCAGAGTGACATGTGTAATTAACACATATTAAAAAAAAAGAAGATTGTACTGACATAATTAAGGTCATTATCTTGAAGACCAGCTATAACAGGATAGTACAGTTAACACCGCAGACAAATGTCTGGGTAGAACCAGTGGCACACAACTTATCACCTTAAACAGGGGCTGTTTGCCATGGGTTGTGATGGAAGATTGACTAGGGGCCCAAGTTAAATTGTTTGGCCATAGATTGTGATGGAAGATTGACTAGGGTCCAATTTAACCTGTCTGGCCATGGGTTGTGATGATAGATCGACTAGGGGCCAAGTTAAACTGTTTGGCTGTGGGTTGTGATGGAAGATCGACTAGGGGCCAAGTTAAACTGTTTGGCCATGGGTTGTGATGGTAGATCGACTAGGGGCCAAGTTAAACTGTTTGGCCATGGGTTGTGATGGTAGATCGACTAGGGGCCAAGTTAAACTGTGTGGCCATGGGTTGTGGTAGTAGATCGACTAGGGGCCAAGTTAAACTGTTTGGCCATGGGTTGTGATGGTAGATCGACTAGGGGCCAAGTTAAACTGTTTGGCCATGGGTTGTGATGGTAGATCGACTAGGGGCCAAGTTAAACTGTGTGGCCATGGGTTGTGGTAGTAGATCGACTAGGGGCCAAGTTAAACTGTTTGGCTATGGGCTGTGGTAGTAGATCGACTAGGGGCCAAGTTAACTGTTTGTCCATGGGCTGTGGTTGTAGATTGACTAGGGGCCAAGTTAAACTGTTTGGCTGTGGGTTGTGATGGAAGATTGACTAGGGGCCAAGTTAAACTGTTTGTCCATGGGCTGTGGTAGTAGATTGACTAGGGGCCAAGTTAACTGTTTGTCCATGGGCTGTGTTAGTAGATTGACTAGGGGCCAAGTTAAACTGTTTGTCCATGGGCTGTTGTAGTAGATCGACTAGGGGCCAAGTTAACTGTTTGGCCATGGGTTGTGGTAGTAGATTGACTAGGGGCCAAGTTAAACTGTTTGGCCATGGGTTGTGGTAGTAGATTGACTAGGAGCCAAGTTAAACTGTTTGGCCATGTGTTGTGGTAGTAGAGTGACTAGGGGCCAAGTTAAACTGTTTGGCCATGGGTTGTGGTAGTAGATTGACTAGGGGCCAAGTTAAACTGTTTGGCCTTGTGTTGTGATGATAGATTGACTAGGGGCCAAGTTAAACTGTCTGGCCATGGGTTATAATGATAGATTGACTGAAGCCAAGTTAAACTGTTTGGCCTTGTGTTGTGATGATAGACTGACTTAAGGGCACTTTAAAATGTTTGGCCATGGGTTATAATGATAGATTGACTTAAGGGCACTTTAAACTGTTTGGCCATGTGTTATAATGATAGATTGACTAGGGGCCAAGTTATACTGTTTGGCCTTGTGTTGTGATGAAAGATTGACTTAAGAGCACTTTAAACTGTTTGGCCATGAGTTCTGATGATAGATTGAATAAAATTATACAATACAACTTCATGTCTATGAAAAACATGACAATGATAATGATGATTTGTTATATTATAATGGTAGTCACACTGTTAGTGCAATTGGAATGATGTGGATAATAATGATTTTGACAATTTTTTGAAAGCCGATGGTGACAATAATCTGACAGGGTATCGAGTCAAATTTGTTTGTTTATGGGATAACCATATGCTAATACTAAAGTTACAATAAAATGTTAAACTGTTCAATGGGCCAATTATAAATTAACTTAATACTTATAAAGCTTTTTTTGCCTTTCTGATTGTGTAACATAATAAACTACAGATTAAAATATCCTTTATAAAAAATTATTAGATCTCCAACTATAAGCAAAAGAATATAATTTGTTAAAAGGAAAGTGAGCAGATTTCTTGCAAACATAAGATGATAATAAATTTGCAGGTTTTTGTGGGTGGAAGAGATAAAAGTTTAAAATCACACAAAGCGTAAGACTACAAATAAAGACGACTTCAATGAAACCAGAAAACAGACAGATAGAGTGAAAATGGAGAAAGATGTTAACTGATAATTCACAACATAAAACTTTCACCACTACACAGCAAAACAAAACGTTTTTCTAAGTAATGTGCGGTCTACAGAAAATCTTTTTATGTGAGTTTGTAGGGAAGGGATGAAGATGAGAAGATGGAAGGATCTTTTAACTCAGACATTTTTTTCACATGGTGTACTTCTACAGCACTGGATGGTCAATATAACTGACCCTTTTACAACCAAAGGCTTAAAACAGTGATGAAGCACTGCAAACGTTGAGAACAAATGTCAAAAGTTGTACCCCAACGCATGTGACACCATGCCCAATTAGATGTTTGTAAATTTTGTTTAATAGTAAAGTTGTATACTAATTAATTAGCTTTACCATTCAATAGTCTTCCACAAATGTTTACAGTTAACAGAATGGCCATTCTTTTGGCCCAAAGAAAATGGTTATGAAAATGTCTGAGCGAAAGGATAAAATTGTACACACTTTATCTGTTTGTAAGATATATTTTTGTCGGTAAATAAGGTTTGCACTATACTATACCTTTAGTTCATAATAGTTGATAACTATAACTAATTAACTTTAAATGAATGTTAAATACTGCATTAAAATAACTGGCTATGTTAATGAACTCCCTATACTAATTTTAAACTATAATTATTTTTATAACACTATACTTATAAATTTGGTTTGACAAAAAACATCAACACTAAGACAAAAACAGAAAGTGCATGCCATAAAATGTGTTCAAAGTGGACTTAAAGCAATTAATGTAAGGATAGTGATACTGGATCAAAGTCAAAGAATAAAAGGAAAATAAAGACAAGAAAAGGAAAAAGACAAAAAAAGAAAACAACCACAACAATTACCTATCAAGAGCAAAATCAAGCAAGTCTTCGTAACTAACACCCTCTGTACACTTGTAATTAGCTAGCATCAGTGGCGACGTATCCGGATCACTGTGAGCCGAATTATTCCGCATTTCTTTAACAAAGACGTTGTTCAACCAGAATGGATCTAGATTGTTATAAAATCCCGTCTGCGCTAAATTGCACTTAATTCCCTGTAAACCAAACATTTTAAACCCCCTCGGAAATGTTGAAGCCCCTGACGCACCCCCTTCGCTTGTTAAATTTGTTTTTTTCGACACACCTGAAGTTGATATTGACAATGAGGTAAAGCTCTCCTCTCCTGGAGAATCAAAAACATTATCGTCAAGCTCATCATCTGATTGGTCAGTTACTATAGGAGGGGGTGGGGCTTGTGGAAGATTGACAAGTGAGCCAAAGTCTGTAGCATGCAAAGGCTTGCATTCGTTGATTAGATGATCAGGTAGTGGGAAAGGCTTAGAATATCTGTCAACTTTTTTAGCACAATTTCCATAATCCTCATGTCCAGAATTGTTTATTGCTATTTCTTGGATTTTAACACTTTTAACAACAGTTATTTTACCTTCTTTGCTTGAAAAATTATTGAGATCTTGACTTTTTGAATTGCAGTTTTTGTTTTGAAAATCATTGCTAAGCTTTGAATCAGTAAATGGCACAGACGCAGTTGGACTACCAACACCCGGTGATAATTTAGCGCTTAGTGATTGGTTAGATTCTTTGTTTATGTTAAGCAATGGATATTTCCTTTCCCGAGGCTTTGTATTTAGACTTGCCGACCGCAAAAGGTTCTTTGGCGGTAGTGGCAAGGGATTGTTATTTGATACAAGATTATCACAAATGCTAAAAGACCTTGGTGGGCGTTTCGGAGAGGCACTCATTTCCATGGAGTCGCCCATGAACGACTCTGATTGCATTGTCGCTGAGTCTCTATTCCTGCCTGCATCAACACTCATGGATTGCTGTAGTTGTGACTGAGTGGAGAAATGAAGTTTTGGATGGCGAAGGGTGGGTTTGTTAGAACTTGTACCTGAGCCCCCTCGCCCACCGCGCACTGGGATCATGCCACCTCGCAACATGCGCAGTGGGTTTGTATCCACCTCCTCCTCTTCTTCTGTCGCGGCTGGGATTGCTGGTTTCTTTGCAGGGATGCCCTGTGGTTCTCGGATGTTACGTGTCATCACCACAACATCTGCATCACCTCCACCTCGCTGATGGTCTAATGATCGTCTAAGTCTGCTCTCTCGGGCTAATTTGCTCATTATCTCTCGCGGGGATGGATCTGACACCTCTTCATCGAAAAATGAAATTTTTGAAGAGGATGACTGTGATTCTTCACTAGGGCTGGTTGACTTACGACCTGACTCAAAACTGGTATTCAGTCTATCAGGTTTTTCATCTGGTAGATCTACACGCAACACTTCAGCCTGAGCTGTTCGGTCATTAAACTTTAAACTATCATCAGACTGCTTCCAGTCCTTGTCTTCTTGAATCAATAAAGAATTGTCAACAATTGTGTTTGAAGTAGAATAAGTCGCAGTGTTGTAAGATGGAGCTGCACTTGCTGCAGCAGCAGCAGCGGCCGTTTCTTCCATCACATGAGCACTTTTGGTCGGTACTGGTGGCGGTGGTGGGCGTGGTGTTGGTTCAACTCGCAGTATCTCTGCACGCGGCTTCGGTACTGGTATCTCACTTCGTCTAGGCGGAGTATCGATCCTGGGTCTGGGTGTTGGTCGGTCTGGTGTTCCCTCTGATGGCAACCGAGAAAGGTTTGGCGGTGACATGGAACTTCTCTCTGAAGATTGTCTAGACATCGATTTCAGAGGAGAAGTTCGATCTGGTGTCCTGGAAGCACTGGAAGAAGAAGAGTCGGCAAATGCAAAGTTGTGACCGCTGCCATTGCTGCCCAGTGATTGACTATCTGTTGGTTTTGATCCTTCTCCATGACTGTGGTAACCACGACTGCCATCCTTCACTGACCCATGCACAACAAGCATGTTGTAAGCCTCCTGGGCCTCTGGTGGTATATCATCTTCCATCTCCCGATTCAAACTATCTGAGAATGTTCGCTTGCGTTCATGTTTTGGACTGCGTTTGATTGAAGCCTTCAGTTTCTGAAGCAACTTAGGCGAGTCATGGCTAGAGTCATTATCTGAATGCTTCTCTCCAAGAGATTCTTGTCTTGCCAACTCGGCTCGACCACTGTGGGACACAAGCTCATTAGCTTTGTTGATGGCGTCATCAATTAGTTTCTCGTCAGATGTGGACATTGGTTTGACCTTTGCTTGTTTTTTATGACTATCGGGTTTTGCAGCTGTGATTGGTGCCTCCTATTAAAAAAAAAAAAGTTACAATTAAACAATATTTATGCCAATAGCATAGAAGCAGTCATAGAAAGGGAATTCTACCCTCGTGGCCAAGTACCTTCTTGAGGACTTGTATCAAAATCTAAAATTTGCCACAAAATAAGTATTAAATTGACAATACAACTGTATACTTTAATAAACATATAGAATATCAAAACATGAAATTGATGAAGTTACATTTATAGATGCCAAAGGATTTTTATTTTGTTCATTTCAAGATTTTGATGTATTACATTTTTAACCTTGCAAATCAAAACAGAAACTTGTTTGAAATAAATGGGCTTTTATTGATAATGTTTTTTCAGCTGTTAGCTGTCATTCTTTACATTTCTTTTACACATAAAACACTTCAAATAACCATTTAAACCAAAGGGCACATTACAAAAAAATAAAATGATGCTAATACAAGAAGTAAAAACCACACCAAAATAGGAGAGAACTCACATCAACTCTTCTAAAAAATATTATCAATATGTAACTTGAAACAGAAAATGACAGGGCAAAAAAACATGTTTTAAGGAACAGATGACATAGTTAATTAAAGAAAGATTAAAGACTCATAACTCAACACATTGGCGAGACATATTAAGGTTCTTGTCTACCAGTTTGTCGATATGAAAAAAAAATACATATATAAAATTTCAAGAAAATTCTGTACCAGAATAATGGCTGCAGTTAAGTTTGCTAAAACTTTGCACCTGGAATTTAATTTTTTAAATATTGGTCTTCTCTTAGCTTTGACATATATTGTTTTCGGGATAAAATCTACTGTGTAAACAAGACAGTGAAGATGAAGATGTTGAATATCACATATTGAAGACCATGTCATTTATGTTCCTGGCAGTGTTTGTCATCCCTAGTTATTTGTACAAATATATAATTGAACCAAAGTCATAAGTTCTAGTCTGTGATAATTGGTTGATATGATTTCACACCTTACTAATCTAGTGAAAATGTTCAAATGATCAACATGGATAAGAGCTTGCATTGATCCTTAATAGCCTGTACTAAAACCTTACGATTCTGTATTGAAATTATCATCCATGTACAGTTTTGTAAGGGTCCTTACTGATGGGCGACTTTTTAATATATGGATATTATAAAGTACTAAAATGGTCCTAACTGGAATTCTACGTGCTTATACAGTTAAGAATGGTTAACTACATAACAATATAACTGCCACAGTAATTCATGTTTGTCATATTGTTTGTTGTTAAACAGGAGATACTAACACATCCATTGTACTGCTTAATGTGTAAACAAACTGACTTATAAGTATGTTAATAGGTAAATGGCAGACTTTTCTATCTACAAATAACTGTAATAAACATACCTTTAAGAAAAATTAAATAACTTGATATTATAAAAGAAAGAAAACATTGTAAAATTATAATATAAGCTCAAAAAAGACTTCTTGTGTAAACTACCGAACAAGATTTTTTAAATGTCTCCTGCAAAATATGAAAAACCAAATAGAACTGTATTTGACTGACCCATAAGTGTGTGTTTAAAAAAAAAGAAATTTCTATATAACATTAGACAAGCTCATCTTAAATGTTGGCTGCTGTCAAGAATGTAAAAATGTCTAACTTACAACTTTCAGAGGTATCAAAAAGCTGCCCAACATATCTGAGTAATGTAGAATCAGTAATTAGTTATAAATTATATATATTTCATGATTTCATGAACGTATAACAAGCTTCTCCAAGATTATCTGTTCATCTTTGTGAGGCAAAACAGTTGATGTTATTGTATTGTAAGGCTTTGGCAAATCTTGGTATGTATCACATTGTGAAGGTCATTGCCCATATTGTTGTTATGTGAACATTACTAAGTCTGTTATGGGCCATACCATTAAAATCTTAATGCATAGAGAAACCTTAACTAATTTTATCTAACTTATTACTTATTTTACCGTTTTTCATACTTTTATAATACTGTAGTAACATCTTGTTTAAGAGTCATTCTTTAAAGTTTTGTCTGAACCCACCAAAGACTATCATTCAAGAATTTGTGACCAGGGCATAATCTGTCTCCTTTAATTCTTTAAAACAATGCTTAAGTTGTCCCAAACTTTTATGTAAACAACCAATAATTATGAAAAACAACAATGTACAATCTGTCAGTATAGTCTGATGGCTATGTGGAAGCTTCGTATACTCATGACCCTCTGTATGTACCTTGCATGCTGCAGTTTTACATATTGGTAAGTCAGTTTAGACACAAATTCGAAACTGATAAAATTGAAAACAAAGTGGTAGACAAAATCTGGAAAAGATGCGACATAGAACTCATTAAAAAGGATTTTGTTAAATAAAAGTTAGGTTTAATATGTTATATGTCTATGCATATAAATAACTAAAGAATGGTTTGATTAGAAATTTTTAAGTAGCTGGGATGATTTTACTATTTAGATTAGAACTCATTGGTGCTGGTGCAGTTTTTGTTGTTGTTCCAAGTTGCAAATTTTCCATAAGCACCTTTTCCCAATGTTAAAATGACAAAATAACAGCTACAAATTGACAAACAAACAAAACACTGAGGCCACCAGCAATAAGGCCAAAGTGGTGAGAAAAACAATAACAATACAGTGCATCCACTCATTGATTATAACACAGAAAACCACAACAGCAAAATGTTTGGCATCCATTTTACCATCACCCTAACACAATGATGATCCAACGACATGCTTTCCAACCAATCGTCAAAATTTTCATTCGAACTAGGATTTTTGTACAAGAAAAGAATTCACAACATTCATGTGTTCAAAACACAGAGATTCAAAGCAATTAATTACCCCAAAAACCCCTTAGATGAAGTAACATTTTGTATTTAGGAATATTATTTGATGGTCAAATACTTTGAATCCCTTGGTTTAAAATGAAAGCAATGGAAAAATAATAATATAGGTCTGCATACAAGAGCCTCATTTTATTTTCATGTCATTTCCACACCTCAATGTGGGTTAAAGATCTTGAGGTAAACTTTGACCTCTGACTCCTAACTAACCTTGGCAGGAGGGCATCTTCTTGGAGCCTTAAAGTAACAAAAGGAGATAAAATGACAGGATTAAAGTGTTGCACTTTTATCTTTAAGGGAAGTAACTCCACAAAGCTTAAATGTGTGTAAATCGAGAGGAAGGAACCCAATAAAACTAAAACGTGACATTGCATTGATAGTGAACTTCCTTAGAAACCTTTTAACTAAGGACAAATTAGCAGGCAAAAGGATCAAATAACAACTATAAACAGCAAAAACCATGAAACAACTAGAATATCACAGAATTCAGCATTTCAAAATGTACAACATTGGTTTGTCTAACAGAAACTGAATTAAGATATAAATTAATATAATTTGGTATTTTACGAAATATTAAATATATAACTGATGTACTGTATTAATTATATAAAAATGAATGATTAGGTTAACATTAGTAAATAAGCAGATAAATTTGTATGTAAGAGCCATGTTTTGGTCAAATAAAGCTAATAAATTTAACATGTTATTCATCAATTTCTGATTTTTTAATCAATTATAAAATCCCATCACTGATCCAGAAAACCTATAACAATAAAAAAAAGGTTAATGACCCTTTTGTGCTATTAAAAAGGAGCAGAAAATTAATTGAAACAATAACACAAAAGACAAAACTATCTAAAGCATTCAGATAATACATACAGCTTTAGGAGGATGAGGAGGAAGGGGAGGAGGAGCGCTGATATCTCGTGGTGGTGAGGCGGAAAATCTCTCTGAAAATCCCCTATCAGCAAATCCTCTCCCATCTGGCCTGTCAACAGGGGAGCCATTGGACATCTTATCATTGTTGGCAGCCTCCATCTGAGCTTCTTTCTCCTTCAGGGCATTCAGGACCTCATCCATAAAGGAACCTCCAAAGTCAAATGAACTCTGTAAAAGGAAAAATAAGTGAAAAGAGAAGAAAACTAATAAGAAACTTCTGCAAAGCCAAGTAAATCCCAAATTTTGTGGCTGAATTTTAGCTCTTTATTACAACTATCTATTGATATAGTTCTTCATTTTTCATTATTATGTTCACATTCAAAGATCTTTCAGCTGGCCTCCAGAAAAACTAGATGCTGATCTCATGGTGTGTATACAACTACATACAAATTCTTTCAATGAAGAAGTTATGAAAATTAGGAAATGTTCATAGACAGTATTTGTAGGTATTTGATACACCTTAGTTACATTCACAGGTCTGCTTATTGGAAAAAATGTTCACTTGTGCATTTTTGCAACTAGTTCACAACTTGTTTGAAACATAACTATATACACATTCCTTTATCATCACAGCCATTTGTATTTGCAGAAATTTATAGAAACCTTATATGCAAGTATACAAACTAAAATTTTATCACTGCTACCTTCAATATGACTGCATGACATAATAACCTGATATTATACCACAAACGACCACATTCTCCTGATTGCTGGCCAACCAGTCATGAAAACACTTACCTTTCAAATGAAGGTTACGGGTAAGAAATATCATTTGGGTTTGAAGCTTCTAAAAATGAGCTGTCAGTAGACAGTTCCTCTCATTTGTACAGTACAAAGTTAACACACAGCTTTTTTTTTTTTTTTTCTTATAAAGGTTTTGCTTTTGACGGGGAAAAAGAATTCCAAATAAATACAAATGTCTTTGACTGTTTTTGAGAAATTAACCTACACCATAAAGTTAACCAACACCAAGAAGAGGGTAATAGCTCCACTTTTTTCTCTCATAAAGGTGGTGCTAGAAACTGCTTAAACAGCAGTTGTACTTGAAGCATCACAATACTATATGTAGATATATAATCAAACATCTATTTTTTAATAAATCCTTACTGAAATATCTGGCATCTTAAAATCAGCAAACAGCGAGTCATCATCCACATCCTGGTAACCTGTATCTGTGTGATCGTGGCGTTCATCTGTCCGTCCTGTTGTCTGAGATTCAAGAGACTCAACGCTGATCCTGTAACACAGAACAAACAGAACACTGAGGATACAGATTTAACATTGAGATCGGAAATTGAGCTAACACAGCCTAAATAATTGATCATCAGTTCCGTAATTAAAACTTGATTTCACTCCTTGTATGAACAGTTAACATTATTCCTGCTAGTGATCAATATCGGAGACAATGCCAAAAGAATAACACAAGCTGCACAAACAGTTTAAAACATTTAGCAAAAACATATAAAAATATTTGAAAGTATTTAACATGTCATATATAGGTATGATATATAAGACTGCATATATAGTATATAAACTTCTTCTGTCAGTTGCAACAAAACAAATAGGCATAAAAACAAACAGGTATAAACAAAAAACATGTTTAATTAGCACTGATTTATTAAACTACTCCTAAGAAAATAACAAAATTTTCTCCAACCCATTTGAAAGTAAGTGACTTCTTCACTATGAAAACTTATAATCTTCCAAAGCATCGCCAACAAAAGGTTCTTGCTATTTTAAGGAGTATTTTCATTGCACCTTATATACTGGTAAAACCATTATCAACATATACATCAACAATACTGGTACAACAATAACTGTATTGCAATCTGCCAAAACCATTGGCCTAGTACACTGGCTATTAATAACTTACAATAAGAGTCAGAAAAAATTGTATGATGAAATATGTGATATTTTTTACAAAATCAACAACACCTTAACTGTTTTAAAAGAAACTATTTCTTTATAAGCAAGTTTTAATTATTTCTGCAATTGCTATTAACAGCATGAGGCTTCTATTACATCAATGACATAACTATGAATAAGATCCACAAACATACCAAGATCTGCCAAAGCCATTTGTCTTGTGTGATGGTCCCCCATTGATGGAGGAGTCGGACAGACTGAGCTTGTCTCTGTCTGGACTGTCTGACATCCGGGACAGATTGATTGAGTTTCGGCTCACATCGTCCAGTCGGTCTGTAAAACAGAGAGACATATGCGGTTATCATGAGAGTATGTATTTTTATGTTATCAACAGATGGGACTTGAAAGTAATAGAACAGCATGCTGTGAATTTCTGATGTCTATTGTCCCATCAAGAGACACAGAATTATTGCATGAAAATATATTTTGTAATATCATCAACAGGTAGGAGTGGAGAAACAAAAGGATAACACTGTTAATATCTGACATTATAGTTTCAGCTTACATGGTAAAGAAGGTCTGGAAAAATAGAGGAATATGGTGTCATAGAGACAGTTAAATTAATTGCTGCTAAATCATTTGTTTTGGGGTTTTCTGACCTGTCAACCAGTTTTCACTGTCATAACAAGTTATAAATATATGACATTATGCCCCCCATTTTCCTTAGCTAGGCATAATGCTAACTAACTTGAAAAAGAAGAGCAGATGATCATGATCTATACTATGTGTTGCTAAGTCTGAAAAAATATTTGCTGACACCCAAGTTATCAGCAAATAACTAAGACTTAGTGGTGTATTATTTACAAATGTAGCAAGCCATGAGTTATAGTATATCCCTGTACAGAGTGTTGATAAACATGAGATATAACCCTGCAAAGTTGGTGTCAATGTTACAATATAGGCAGTCAAACTTGTGCAAGCTATCATGTGTTACATGTGGTCATCATGCTGTTAGTAGCCAGTTCAGGTCCTCTTGAACAACTTATTCTTAAACTGCAAAATGATCTGCAATCATGTGTCTTCTGCGGCCAGACATCTGCTAGATTACATCCCTTCAATGTCAGACTGAGCTTCCCCGATCTGCCAACTTGACTTGAGCAACCAAAATTTGTCCAACCATTGGTTGGCTGCATAATACAAGTTTGACTATACTCCTGACAAGTGACATTCTCATGATATATGAACCTGTGATGCAAGTGCAAGTGATACAAATGTGAACATAAAGAGAAGCATGGAGGGAAATGATTAATACAATAAGCTTCCTGTCTGGCAGTGTAACATATGGTCTTTTACAATTTGTAAATGATATCTTAATCCACTACAGTAACACAATTTAGTTGATCATGATTAAACGTTTTTCCTAGTACAAGTTTAGGAAGTATAGAATTACGGTTTGAATTAGGCTTAAAAAAGTTAGAAAAGACTAGTTTAGCAGTCCATGACACTATCAAATCTTTTAATAGCAGAAAATTTGTGATAAAAAGCAAACAAACAAAACAGTATTTGGAAAGTGTGTTCTTCAATCAACATTATTTCAGATTGATAGCATATTGAAATGGATATATAATTTAATAAAGCTGAATATGATTAGTTATTTGAGGAGTCTTTTCTGAGGATTAAAAATGGAAAAAAAATCTTCCTTATTATGGCATCTTATGTTAAGGAAAATGAACATCTAAACAAGACTATTTTATTTGTGTTAAATATTCAAACAGCTTTTAAAAAAAAATATTGCTCAAATATAATTATGTTCTGCAAAAGTATGATTATGTATGATTTACTTACAAATTCAGCACAAGTGATTTATTTAGAAGAAATTTATCCACTTTAGTTATGTGACATAACAATAGCTCTACATTTCTAATTGCCAATTAAGGATGTATAGTATTACAGTTCCATTTGGAATCATTGATTTTCAACCATAAGCATATACATATAACCTTCAAGTGAGGTCGCATTATACCATTTCCTTAAAAAATATGCCTTATTAATGTTTTAAACCAAGTTTATAAGTACACCATGGTGACAAACTTCTAGTCATAATAGTGCAGCCCAGTCATTAGAAGTGGAGGAAGACCCCAGACAAAATGTCTTGGTACATCCACCAACACATCATAGGTCACCCGGAAAACCTTCCAACATGAAAGATTGCGCCCATGAAAAGGGACTGGAACACAGGCTGGGAGGGACTATAGAATCATCAGGTCATAAAAGCTGCAATTCAGGGACAGGATCCACTTAGCCACAGGTGTTCCCTTATCATTTATTTAGAAGAAAGAAACTGACCAGAGTTTTTAAATTGGAAATTAAGGTTGTAATAAATAACAGTTCCATCTGAGAATTATTAAATTTTAAAATAGTACATGCAAGTACAAGTTAATACCCCATGGAATCAAGTCACATCTTAACACTTACTTAGAAAAGTTCATGTGAGAACCGCTGTTTGTACAGGCACAACTTCATTTCAAAGTATTAACAAACGTTACTAAATTTGAATCCTGTGCATGTGCTTGTTAAGAAGCTCTAATTGATGACAAACATAAAAAAAAAATGAAAGACAAAAAAGGAACATGCAGTTTCATTGACAACCTCCTGAAACCTATTGATTTATAACTTTTTTAGACAAACTGGTTAGGCATATGTCAGTTTCATTCATAAATGTGTTTTGTATAATGAAACAATGCACTCAAAAACACAAAAGACTGTTCCAAGCCTATGTAAACATGTGACAATGTCATTTTGTTTTAAGTGTTTTTGTTTTTTTCCTGCATTTGGCTTATTGAAAAGAGTTATTGGAAAAGTGCTTCACCTAAGCATTCTAAAAATTATATTTTTTGAAACAAAACTTTTGATTATAAATTTAAGTAGTATTTGTTTTATCATCATTTTTACTTCTAAGTCTTTGTTCAAATAAACTAAATATTGAGGCCAGATTTCTAAAAAAACAATACCAAGAGAGGCCAGTGGGGAACATCATACATGTATGTATTATACCACAAAGATAAAAATATGATTATTTTTTCACAAGCATTTTTGTAACAAATTCAAAAAGCTGTGAACTTTTTTTTGTTTACATGTTTCTTAAGCAAAAGTGAAATCTTTCTCCTCTACCATTCTAATCTTTCAAGATGCAAACCTCCAATGATACAGGCACCTGACTCATAGTCTGCAGTCAGGTCACTTTATCAACATGTTGTCCTGGAAAAATATTTATATTTGCTCCCTCTCCTCCTAGCTGGGTTGTAATTTATCAATTCATCATTCTCTACAGTTTAATTACCTTACAACACATGCATGGATGCAGATAACAGAAGACCTATAACTGGTTTAGATGGGATAGGAAGCCCGTTTACTATGGCAATATACACCATAAAACTTAACAACACCCTTTATTTGATGCTATTTATTCATGGAGAAAGACCCATGACAGGGGACTGGGTAGAACCACTGGCTCTCTCTGGGTCAGTTGAGAGCCCTCCCCACATGAACAAAAGTGCATTAGGCTCAGCCTGCATTCACACGATAGTGTAGTGGAAACCCAGAAAGTGATCTTTGGCAGGTTGCTTTTATGTAGGCTTCACAATTGTGAAATAGTTAAAATTGCCCATGTGGTGAGAGGCTACAGAGTTAGAAGTCAGCAACTCTTAACCACTAGGCCATGGGCACCCTCTGTTTGGGCTATAAAGATACATGGGCAGCCTCTGTACAAAGATACATGGGCAGCCTCTGTACAAAGATACATGGGCAGCCTCTGTACAAAGATACATGGGCAGCCTCTGTACAAAGATACATGGGCAGCCTCTGTACGTGTTATAAAGATACATGGGCAGCCTCTGTACGTGTTATAAAGATACATGGGCAGCCTCTGTACGTGTTATAAAGATACATGGGCAGCCTCTGTATGTGTTATAAAGATACATAAGTATATGTCATACAAGTGAGTGATTGATGGTAATCTTAAAAAACACACTTATCTCTGGACCCAACCAATCAATGACTCTTGATCAGTTGACCCACACAATTATATAAGACATAAAATATGCCTTAAAATAGTGACTTAAACAGTTTATGAATCCTTTATAAAATGTACAGGTAGGAGAGTTACTGACTCTTTCAATCTGTCAATTCAGGCACTGGCACCCAGGCACCTATTATGGAATGTGGCACTACATGCAGGTCAGCAGGAAAACCTCCCTACATCAAAGTTTGTGACCCACACAGACCCTGTCATAGTTCTAAATTTGAAGCTCTGCTTGCTTGCCTCAAAGCACCCCTTTATAAAAAGGGGCATTTTTTACAATAAATTCATAAGAAAACACAAACATAAAGTGAAACTTACTTATTGAAGCTGTCTTAATGGGCAGCTTATCGTAGTTATCGCCAATAAAGCCAACATCTCCAAATACAGCACCATCATAGCCGATGTGTCCTGTATGTCGAAGATCATTCTGGGGACGACTGATCATATCAGTACTTATCTTCTTACTTGACCTCTTGGAATCTGAAAATAAAGGCAAAAGATATCATATTAAATCTAAGAAAAAAATATGTCAAGCTTTCAACTGAGATTAGATAGTTCTGATCTTGTTGCTCAATCACTTGGAATCTGAAATATCAGAAAAACTTATTTAAAAAAGAAACTGCTATCAGTAATTCCTTTTAATCATATGAAGTTACACATAGTGTTTTTTCCACAATAATTCCCTTTTCTGAAAAGCAAAAACCAGCTTCTTGAGATAAAAGTTTTGTTGGTGTGCAAGTGATTGGTAAGAAATATTCAAATAAACAATCTATATGCATTACAAGTATTCACATCATGGATTTATGTACAGTATGCATCATCTTCTTTCATACCCCAGTCCAGGTTGTCATTAGTGACAGTTCTCTATGTTTGTTGATAGCACTGTCAGAGGATACAAAAAAACTTCATGACCTCAAAAGGTCTCTATGAAGATGATTGACATGATTCTAAAATAAACAGTTGCTCATGTTTCACTACACTGAAACACACTCAATTAAATGTTTAAGAATTTACTTTAGTTTATAATCTTCTCAATAAGCCTACTAAGAGTAAACTGACACAGCTAAGACAAAAAGTGTAGATCCAGATCTGCCGGTTTCCAGCTTAGGATTTGCATTGTTTGCTGCAGTCTCTACAATTTGTTTAGGCATCTTTGCATGTGGGTGTAGGAAGATAATTAAGACTTAGTATGCTAATAACAAAATGTGGCATAATATGGATAAAGCCAAGCCTTTTTACTGGATTTTGTTTACTAATACAGGCTGCAATTACTGTTTCTTGAAAAAGTTAATTTCAACCATGGTCGATACCTGGTATGTTTTCCCAGTGCAAAGATAAGGAACCTGAACAGTGATTAATAAAATCTGTGCAATCAATCACCCTATAACAAGGCTCTGCAGTTATGAAGCAACATAATCAGCAATGTTTGACAATCCTCTAGTTAGGAAGCATGGAAATCTTACATCATCAATTAATGATGGAACATGTAAACCCTCCTAAAATTGTTTCAATCACCTTAAATTTACTGATACTTTCTTAATAAAAACAATTTTTAAGCTTAAATCACATAATCATGTGAAACATAAAAATGTTTCAATTGAATTACTACTTAGTTTTCAGCACACAAATAAAATAATGGCAGAATAATTTTTAGTTTTTGAGCTATATCCCAGCAAAGAAAAAAATGGCAATATTATCGATATTCTGCTACACTTGGTAGAAGAAGACCTAGACAAACACCTGGGAAGAACTAACGACCCACCCAGGTCAGCTGGAAGACCTCCTCACAATGAATTACTAGGAAATAAGATCAAGTCAACAATTAAGAAAGTAAAGTTATTTATTGGTTACTTTAACATGAATCCTTAAAGTTTACATTTGGTAACATAATGCTTGAATTGAAAACTATCAACTTCATTTTTGTCATCTGCCATATCAGTAAACAACTTGAAACAGAATATTCAATACAACTTATTTAAAACATTTATTTACCAATAGTGTTTGAAATAAGAAAAGAAAAAGGAAACAACATCAACCTTATTTAAATATAAATGTATGTTGAAGTAAACAAGACAAGACATCAAAACAACAAGGTACATATAACACTAATAATAAGAAAGAATACATGTCAAATATGCATACTCACACTTAGACATGTTCACAAATATATGTATGCCCTCATTAAACAATCAGCCACACACACACACTTGAATAAATAAACAATAACTTATTGTTTACTATGCCATCTATAGTAACTATTCACACTGGATCAGACAATTGTTGTAACAGCAGAACACGTTACAACAATTGCATTCTTTACATCAAATGGATTTAAATAACTGTCTAATTCAAATATAACATCTACACTATACATTAGTTACACTATGTCAAACAGCTTAAACAACAGTGTATCATAACAACACTTGCATTCTTTATGTCTATGTCTTTATGTCTTTTTTATGTCTTTATGTCTAATAAATCTTAAATACTTATATTGTAAATATCAACATACTTGATCAATTTATTCTAACATGATCAATAAAATATTATATATACTATAAAAACAGGAAGGATATTGTCACACATTTTCCCCACAAATAGCTATAGTAAAACCAATGATTCACTCCTA
Source organism: Sinonovacula constricta (assembly GCA_007844125.1). Lineage (NCBI taxonomy): Eukaryota > Metazoa > Mollusca > Bivalvia > Cardiida > Solecurtidae > Sinonovacula > Sinonovacula constricta. The sequence goes on from CM017566.1 coordinate 32,689,821, forward strand.
CATTCATTCATTCATGTCAAATTTCCTTTTGTATAAAAACTCTTTATAAGCTACTTGAGTGGATTAATAAGGGTTAAGATACTGGTTTTGTGTCATATATATATATATATATATATTTATCACATAACCTACTGCGCGAGCGTGAGGTAACACTCATGCGTTATTTTTGGTAACACACTAGTTAGTTATCATAGTGTGACGTCATTGTCGGAGTGTGACGTCATTAAGTATGTGTGGTGTATATGTCATTTCCCGATCACTTTGTTGTAGCCGTTTTATGCATTTTGTTGGACAATTTCATTTTAAGTAATAAATAGATAACATTTTAGTCATGTTATAAACGAATCTGTTGCCTTTATGTGGAAAATGGTCGAGTAAAGACTGGAACTATCTTTTGTGTGGATTCTTCCAAACCGAATTACACATGTCAAGGCCGATTGTTCATTCTATAAAAAGATTATGCATTGTAAACAATGCATTATTAAATGCATACAATATATTAAACTCGTTGTCTGAAACAATACGAAACTTGGCAAAGAGCCTTGTTTCGTATCGTTTCATTCAACTCGTTAAATATTTTCAGTACCTAATGACCACTCATATCAGATCCTCTCCCTCTCTCCTCTCTCTCTCTCTCTCTCTCTCTCTCTCTCTCTCTCTCTCTCTCTCTATATATATATATATATATATATATATATATATATAAATAGCATAAATGGGAACAGCGTTTTGAATCATTTAGGCCTTCATCTATCTTCATGATTAGATTACAGCACCTCTGAATGTTACATAACACATTATTCTGCAATATATCTGAAAAAAACATTGTCTTTTACCTTATTAGTACACTCAGGTTGCTTAAAGACCTCTTCAATATTCAGTGGATATTGTAATCTCAATTTCTTGATTAAAAGAAATACGTCCATTCTTGATTGCAAATATCAGGATTTTTACATCAAGGACCATGACTTGGAAACTATTTTGTCAACCCAATTCAAGCAAATAAAAACCGTCCCTGAAAATCCCAACTAATGAATAAAATTCTGTTTATTCTTTAATTATGAACTGATACCATGCTATCACACTGCATGGGATCAGTTCACACTGACATTCATGTACCAAGATAGTTTAACACACCCATGTGTTTTGGGGGTTAGATGTTCTACCAACAAGGTTTCAGTCATCCAAGAGGTGGTGGTATAACATTTAGACATAAAGATATAGATAGCCACTTGAAACATTCCACACATTGGTTCAGCTCAGTAGAGCACAAAGATAAGGTACTTACAACACAATGCCACATGCCTTTAGAACAGTAACATATACAGAGCAAGAAATATACTAAGCTGAGGAAAAAAAACATTAATGGTGACAGATTTCATCTTCTACCTTTATAGAGACCATACAGGACAATTAATTATCCATGTAACAGGTACAAACTTAACAAAAAACATGGTGAATATCATCTGCCTTTAAAGCAGAAAGGAGAGCAATAAATTTACTCAAGAAAAGGTGCACAAAACTTTGAAAAAAGAAATAATATCTGAGTTGACATACATAACCTGCCTTTTGTATACATTATAGCAAATACATAAAATGCATTTATATATTTTGTTTGTTTGTTGTTTTGCTCATCCCACAAGTACTTCAGTTATCCGAAGACAGTTTCCATTTGAAGCAGATATAATGCTTCATTGTGTATAGCATGCCGTGAACACCTGGCTTGATACAATGTACCACACCCAGTCAGATCATCATGACACTGGGTAATCATGTCATGGACCTATATATTTATATTATAAACCTTATATTTGCTAGTGCATTAGCAACGGAGTTAAACTGCTACAATATATGAATGCCAGTGAAGTTGACACCTTTTATAAAGGAAATATGATGAGCAAGAAATGTTACATATTCATATGGGGAATGCCCTTGGCTGACCAGTAAGAGGCAGTGACTTGAAACTCTTCAGCCCTTACTACATGGGTATGAATCCCTGTCAGAGCAAGTAATTTCAAGTGAGGCGCACTTTAGTCCTGTGAACCTGTTGGGTACAGGTGGTTCTACCCAGACATCCATCTGTCTTCTTCCTCCACCATTCACAGCTGGTTGTGGCCAATATGACTATAAGTGTGTCAATATGACGTAAAAAAAAAAAAAAAAAAAAAATATTCAATCAAGAATACCAGTGCAAAATATACATTGTATAAATATAAAAAGAAAATCTTTGATCAATTTTGAAAAGAATGAAAAAGAATAAAGGAAGATGTTACCTTTCTTGGATGTCATGTTGGAGAGTGAAGGGTAAATTCTAAACAGTTGTCCTTTAGACATCACCTAGGTGGTGATTGATATTTATTCAGTGTTCCGACCTATCAAACAACATTTATCAACAAAAACACATATCACTCCAGTAAAATTAATCCAGAAATTCCAATTACCTTATGTCCAGTTTCAAAGTTTCCACATTTTTTAAACAATAGTAAATTTTCCTATGTCACTATAAAAATCACAAAACAGTTGAACAGAACACAAATATAAATGTGTTGTATTTAATTCAAGTACTATATTGCTACTCCTGAAACACACAATTTCTGAACACTTGCCAAACACCTTAAACTCTATTAGGATCACTATGCAACATAATCATTGTAATGCTTCAACACTAATCCCATAATTAATGTAAAAACTTTACTATGCAACCCCATCACACAATTACCAATAGTTCACACAGAGACTCCAGCTTTCCCTTTCTGTTCCCTTCTTAGATTATCAGGCCTGATAATCAAACAAACCCTGGACTGTGACATCACCTGATCATGATACAGTATCAAAGCACCTGTCAGAATACAGCGAAGCCAACATTAAAAAATTATCTACACTAGAAATCTCACCAGCATTCCCTATCTCTCTTCAATCTCTCAATTCATTGTATGAAAGCACACACTGACCCGGCTTGCGTAATAGTGCAGATCGAGATTTGGGTTTGTGTCTTGAGCTGTCTTATCAGGATATTTGCTTTTTACTGCTAAATTTGTATTAATATATAATACAAAACAGTTAGAGTGCAGTGAAGCCTCAAGCTAAAAATAACTCAACAAAAACTTTAAAAAAAAAATCTCACTAGCTTGATCTCTTTTGCCATCTGACTAGATCAGCTTGCCAAATTACCCCAAAATGATCACATTACCAGTGTCAGTTACTCTCTTTTCTGGCTAAAAGGGTTTAATATTTATGCATATGCTTTCACTTGCTAGTTCTAAGGAATAAACCAAGATTTGTTTTAAGTCCCAAGGAGATTGGATTTTGTGTGTCTTTGTTCATCCAAGCAACACAATTATGGTCTAAGGTTTGTTTTTTAGGCTTATCGTCCCACCAACAGTATTTCAGTTATCTAGAGACAATGTCCACTTGAAGCAGATATAGTGCTGCCTTCACTGTGTACCACACCCAGTCACATTATCATGACACTGGGCTAACCAGTCAAGGAACTACCCTTATATTTGCTTGAGCGTTAGCAATGGAGCTATACCACTACCATTTTTAATGACTTTGGAATGTCATGACCTGAGTTCGAACCTGGGGCCTCCTGTACCTGAAGCCAATGCTCTACCGATTGAGCTACCAAGTCTGGTATTAAGGTCTTAATCACAATTTTTAACTCTAAATGGTTGAGAATGTCTCAAGCATCAGAGGGAAAACCACTGGTCCAAGTCAGGTTAGTTGGAAGGCCTCCCAACATAAAGTTCACTCAACCAAGACTAGACAGAACCCAAGCAGTGAGGGGCTAAACAATTCAGATTTTAATATTTAGTAAGTAAATCTTTGAAGCAAGATTGTATTCACCATTTGAAGCTTTACTTATTATTCCTCTTTTTTGCTCTTATATCTTTTTTAATATTTCTGTGTGTTATAGATTTATTAAAGGACTTAGCAAAACTCTGTATCCCCAATGTCATGTCAATAAAAATGAACTGTATTCAACAAGAAGTGCATGTATACCGAATTCCTTCAAAATTTTGTCATAATTTAATTGTATGTTGCCACCATATTTTTGTCATGTTAATTGTAACTGGCTAAAATAAAATGTTCTGTATCTTTTATAAAAAATAAAACGTGAAAACAAAATCTGTCAGTAGAAAGCACATTCAATTTTACTTAGTGCTGGCAATTTACAGAAAGGTTTACAGTTTACAAGGCCAATGATGCCATGGAGACAAGGGTCATGACAATAGCTAAAAAAGATCATCTCACTAATAATCTCTCTTTTCTTCACCTAACTAATTTTCTCCCTTGAAAGTATCATAGCAGAGATTATCCCTATTTTAAACTTTCCCTAATCTGACAAATCTCAAAATCTGTGTTGATACAATCTCACTCTGCATGATTGTGAAACCACATCATGAAGGTATAAGTAATTAAATGGGTTCAAACTCAAGATCTCAGAAGAGATAACAAGTAGATAGAACAATTAAGTTCAATATATTGTTTCCGCAAATCTGATAACATTCAAGGTCAAAGGTGTTTTTTTACTCTCATATTTTTTTTCTTGATTTACTATTTGTTATTGTTAAATTTTTGGTAGCTATTTTTTATATTATAATAAAATGACCTTGTGCAACAACCTAACAGATGCCAAACAAAAACAAGTTCCATGTTTTCAAGGTGACTTTCTTAAATGTTAAGTGTCCAATTTCAGCCCCATAAAAATACCTTAAAGTTGCAGTTGTGTGAACATTTGCCAATCAGCTAAGAAAATTTATATGTTATGCTTTTGTAAAACAGAATATTCACCTTACTCAAATTAGACAACAACTTTTTATTGTTAAAATTGAACATTTATACACAAGCAACATCACCCTTATTGAAAAAGCTTACATTTTAAACACCAACAACTCAGTGTCCTACAAATGAACATTCATCTGCTCCATGATTCAATGGTTTGTCAAAGGAAAAACTTTTCACAAAACAAAAACATGAATAAACTTTCCAAAATCCTAGCCGCACATACACATACACTACAAACTCTCTGGAAATGTGTCACAATGCCTTACTCACAATCACACAGAACTTATCAGGCCTCCTAATGAAGTGCTCACATAATCAAAATATGACACAGATTCACTAGATTATCACACAACACAGACACACAAGACGATCATTTTCTTGTCAAGTCCTGACTGAAAAACTTCAAACAAAACTGAAACAATAAACAATTATCTACTGCAGTACATTTCTTGCCATGTCCTTAACACCACAAGATTATAACTTTTTTCACAAAATTACCTGCATATTATACAAAATATCCCTAAACCAAAATTTAAAATGTTAAAGCAGTTCACTCCAACTTGTCCAGCGTGTGCATAAGGCTAACAATTGAATACTGAAACCTCCAGATTGACACTCTGTATTACACTTTACATGCTTGTCTATAAGCTAACTGTCTGTATAGCTGGGGTCCTAGTGACTCAAGTGTAAAGACTATCACACAGGAAACAACATGCTGACAACTTGTCTTAGTCTCTCGTCCTCTTCATAAAGACCTTGAAAAATATTTATCATCATTTACTTTGTAGCTATATTTTTTTAATTTATTTGATTTTTCTTAAAGGAACTTTTTACGATTATCATACATCTACATGTATTGAACCAAACTTGCTTTTGAAAAGATTTTGAGACTGATGTTTGCTAAGAAAACAAATTCTAAGTAGGCCCACTCACAGGATATAGCATTGTTATGATGGTAATCATACACTTATAGTTAGCATTAACACAAAATTAAAAACATGTCTATTACATCACATTTTTATACTTAGATTTATTTAATCTGTGAGAAGTACTTAAGCTGTAAAGTACTTAAGTACGTAAACTGTAATATGTTGGTCCTTTGGATAAGGCAAATAAAAGAGATACAAAATCATCTAGATAGTTTAGATCCTAAAAACTTCTTATCATCAAAGAAACAATATATCTGAAACTCAAAACAATTTTAACTGTTGACCTATTTGAAGTGGCATTTATCAACAACAACAAAACACACAAATCATCAGCTGTTTGTTTTTATATATACTGGCATGACACAAATCCCCATTAATCACCAGTTAACAATATGACCACTTGTACACACATCCACTGTAACTCAACTGACATGCCATACAGCAACACTCCTTAGACCCACAATCACCCAAACTGTAACATACTCCCGCACCATCAACCACACACTGTAACACTATACCTATGTCCAATGAACAAGTCCTCAGTTAACATCATGTCACAAATGTCACATGTCAGTATTACCCTTCCTTACATACTCCGAATTGCACTTCTTCATTAAATACCCAGTACTTCAATGGTTGAGATTAGAGATTAGCCGGCATTTTTGCCGATACTGCGCAGCGACATTTCTATCATTATAGCACAGGAGCACTTATGAGGTGCCCAGGGACTGAACCCGGCCGGTCCATTATACTGACACCGACGAGTCAGGCGTAATGCTGTCCCCTTAGCCCCGAGCGTTAGGAGGGAAGCCACTACTACCAACTTTAAAGTCTTTGGTAAGACCCGGCCGGGGTTCGAACCCACGACCTCCCGATCCGCAAGCCGACGCTCTACCACCTGAGCTATTGCGGCCGGTTACTTCAATGGTTGAAGATACTGACTGATAGCATCATTGGTACAGTTTCTTCATTTTATCTTGGAGCATTTTGCATTCTTTTGCAGGTTTTTTATGTGTCTATCAAGACAACTGCTTTGTATTGCCCTTAAGGATAATCTATTTTCACAACAATGAATTGCAAAAACTTTTGATAAAACAACAGCAGCAACTACAAAAGTAAAATTCATGGTACTATCCTCACATTAAAAAAATTTCCTATCTCACTACTTTTTGTCACTGTTAAAATGAGAATAAGGCTGAAGGGATGCCAGGCTGCAACCACCAAGCTGGTGAACATACATAAGACTACAAAGCTATTTAGTTTTTTTATCTCACCAAATTCTCAGGTTATTGAGTTGTTTGTTGGGTTTATCATCCCACCAACAGTATTTCAGTTATCTTAAGACAGTGTCCACTTGAAGCAGATATAGTGCTGCCTTCACTGTGTATAGCATGTCCTGGACAACAGGCATGATACCACACCCAGTCACATTATCCTGACATGGGCCAACCAGTCGTGGAACTAGCCTTATATTTGCTTGAGTGTTAGCAAGGGAGCTGTACTACTACCTTTTTAACGACTTTGGTCTGTCGCGGCCAGGGATTGAACCCAGGGCCTCCCGTGCCTGGAGCGAACACTCTACCGACTGCACTACCAGGTCCCTTATATTGAGTTGTGAACTTTAGCTTCAGACCATTTGAATGAATCTGACTGGGCACTTTCAATCTGACCAATCTGATGCTTGCAATATAATGTTTAATGTCCCTGTCCCTACTTAAACAACAACTAAAATCAGCATCATGAGTATTAATAGTTAAGCTCTAGGATATCACTATTCAGCAACCAATCACCGTTTACAAGGTAGAATCCAGCTTAAATACATGTATAATTCCATATTCACATTTATACCACATTCTGAAACCATACCAGGTTGGTTTCTACATTTATATTAATTAGCATAACATTCATGTGCATGAAATAAATAAAGATAGCAACTTAATTATAAGCAAATCACAAAAAGAGAATCCCAGTTCATGGTAAATACTATATTCACATATTGCTACACTTAACACTGTAACACACAAATAGATAACTTTCATATAACTGTAAAATTAACAACAACTATATCATAAACAAACAACAACCATTCTCCATTCCAACATGACTTCTAATTCTATATTCATGTATTCCTACACTTGTCCTGTTTAGTACTCCTATCACTCCCACCATGACCCCACCTCGGCATGCTCATTCATAAATAAATGTCAATCCACATGCATCATCATCCATAACATGGGGCCACACAATGGGGACAGAGGCTCCAGAAACAACTGTTTTAAAGGCAATGTTCTTTGAACCATATTTAGCAGTCTTCACAAATCAAATTAAAAAACACTGAACCTTTGGTCCATCAAGCGCAGAAAAACTTCAGAGAATATTTTATCAAACTGACACACATTTCTAGTGGTCTTGGACCGCGGTCCACTGCAAAAGGGTTTAAGGGACTAACAGGTCCAGATTTGTGTAGGTCTTAATTCCTGTAGCAGCAAGGGACTAACAGGTTCAGATGTGTGTAGGTCTTAACTCCTGTAGCAGTAAGGGACTAACAGGTTCAGATGTGTGTAGGTCTTAACTCCTGTAGGAGTAAGGGACTAACAGGTTCAGATTTGTGTAGGTCTTAATTCCTGTAGCAGTAACGGACTAAAAGGTCCAGATTTGTGTAGGTCTTCAATCATGTAGCAGTAAGGGACTAACAAGTCCAGATTTGTGTAGGTCTTAATTCCTGTAGCAGTAACGGACTAAAAGGTCCCTGTAGCAGTAAGGGACTAACAGGTCCAGATTTGTGTAGGTCTTAATTCCTGTAGCAGTAAGGGACTAACAGGTCCAGATTTGTGAAGGTCTTAACTCCTGTAGCAGTAAGGGACCAACAGGTCCAGATTTGTGTAGGTCTTAACTCCTGTAGCGGTAAGCAACCAACAGGTCCAGATTTGAGAAGGTCTTAACTCCTGTAGCAGTAAGGGACCAACAGGTCCAGATTTGTGTAGGTCCTTACTCCTGTAGCAGTAAGGGACTAACAGGTCCAGATTTGTGAAGGTCTTAACTCCTGTAGCAGTAAGGGACCAACAGGTCCAGATTTGTGAAGGTCTTAACTCCTGTAGCAGTAAGGGACTAACAGGTCCAGATTTGTGTAGGTCTTAACTCCTGTAGCGGTAAGGGACTAACAGGTCCAGATTTGTGAAGGTCTTAACTCCTGTAGCAGTAAGGCACCAATCGGGTCCAGATATGTGTAGGTCTGAACTCCTGTAGCAGGAAGGGACCAACAGGTCCAGATTTGTGTAGGTCTTAACTCCTGAAGCAGTAAGGGACTAACAGGTTCAGATTTGTGAAGGTCTTAACTCCTGTAACAGTAAGGGACTAACAGGTCCAGATTTGTGTAGGTCTTAATTCCTGTAGCAGCAAGGGACTAACAGGTTCAGATGTGTGTAGGTCTTAACTCCTGTAGCAGTAAGGGACTAACAGGTCCAGATTTGTGAAGGTCTTAACTCCTGTAGCAGTAAGGGACCAACAGGCCCAGATTTGTGTAGGTCTTAACTCCTGAAGCAGTAAGGGACTAACAGGTCCAGATTTGTGAAGGTCTTAATTCCTGTAGCAGTAAGAGACTAACAGGTCCAGATTTGTGAAGGTCTTAATTCCTGTATCAGTAAGGGACTAACAGGTCCAGATTTGTGAAGGTCTTAACTCCTGCAGCAGTAAGGGACCAACAGGTCCAGATTTGTGTAGGTCTTAACTCCTGTAGCGGTAAGCAACCAACAGGTCCAGATTTGTGAAGGTCTTATTTCCTGTAGCAGTAAGGGACTAACAGGTCCAGATTTGTGTAGGTCTTAACTCCTGTAGCAGTAAGGGACTAACAGGTCCAGATTTGTGTAGGTCTTAACTCCTGTAGCAGTAAGGGACTAACAGGTCAAGATTTGTGTAGGTAAATCCTACTTCTTCTATTAGTATTTCCAATCAGTTTTGAATTAATTTTATCTCGGTGCTCATTAAAGCCACACTGAGGATTCAAATGAACACAAGCAACATAAGGTTTGGAGAGAAAGAATGAGATAATCAGATTATATACATCATATCGGATATATCATCTTTTATCTGCAGTTCTTAAGAGTTAAGGGGACAATAAGCCTAGGAATTGAGCCCACAATTACCATTTTCAAAACAGTTATTCTAACCCATAGGTATTTTTCAGTTGGGAGGGAGCTTAGGGTGGTGTATTAAGCTTCTTCTATATCAACATCCACACAATGGCACCCTTCAGCCTAGATACATTGAAAGTAATACAGTAAATGTGTGATGGGTTCAAAGACCATTGCCTTTAAGGTTCTGTCTATAAGTGTCTGACCTATATATATGTCTATAACTTACCAGCCACATTGTCTGAAATTACACCAATTTACACAAATGTAACCATTACCCATGTAATTGAATGTTGTGTATATTTGTATATAGGGGTAAAGTTTATGCCTTTAAGTGTTATATAGTTATACAATCATATAAAATGTACTAACATATGCAATGGTTAGTTTATTCTGGACCTTTTACATACATATATATATATAAATTAAACAGTCAATTTAATGTAAAGAGGTTATTTCCACTGATGGCCTACTTAGGGCTTATGCCATATCTTACAGAATAATTTGCGAAGTATGAAGTATTAACATTTTATTATAATAAATAGGTTAATAATCTAAATTACACCTCAATTTCAACTCATACTTGTTCCGGTACATAGACTGAATACCCACATACAATGTATAGTAATGCTTTTACTATTTATCATTGACAAAGTACATCAAACAACCAGTCTTGGATCTCAAGATTACATTCCAGTACATTTGCAAGATGTTTCCTTTAGAATCCTATGCAGACCATGAGATGTTAGTCCTTGGGCAAGATTTATTTATTGTGTTTATCAGTCCCCCCAACAATATTTCAGTTATCTGGAGATGGTCCGTGGGCAAGATCATTTAACATCAGTTCTGGTAGCTATTATATGATTACTGGTTCTACCCAGGAAGAAAACAGTCAAGAGGAATTAATGTTAAGTTAACAGAACTTGTTTCCCTCTCCATCATTAACAAAAAGGTTAATGTAATTACTTCTACAGTTGGGAATCAGTCTGGCAGTTGTTGAGTTTGAACAGACATTTGGTTGTATTATGTACTTCTAATATATGGTCTATTTCTATAAATATACCACTACAGACTTACCTGCTGCTGCTGATTGTATGGCAATAGACAAGCAAAACAAGATATTTTTTTTTTTTTAGGAAAATGTTTCCATACCTATCATACAAAAGAAATTCGAGCCTTGGTCTTACCTTTCCGAGAGATAGATTTCTTGGCTGTTGGGGTTGAAGGACTGCTGAGTGGTTCTATGAATGGCACAGTGTTACATGGGTCGAAGAATCCAGTCTTCCCGTTTAGAAGGGCACCACGCCAAAGTCCCTTAACAGGCGCATCTGGCGGTCTGAAATGGAACATTATGAAGCACATCATACATATTTTGGTATACAATTTTCAAGTCTTTTTTTTTATTATATGCTGAATTTTCAGTTGTATTTGTTACTTTCCTTGAAAAGGAAAAAATATTTCAGTTACCAGAACTGAGAAATAATCATACACTGAGATGTCTTTGTAGTAAACATACACATAACACTCAGGATGATGATTGTACATTTTTTTAACACATTTGCTTATTGTTTATTGGGTTTATTGGTCCACAAACAGTTTTTCATTTATTTGGAGACAGTGTCCACTTGAAGCAGATATGGTGCTGCCTTCACAGTGTATAGCATGCCATAAACATCTGGCATACCACACCCAGTCACATAACCCTGACACTGGGCCAACCAGTCATGTAACTACCCTTATATTTATTTGAGCAACAGCAAGGGAGCTATACTACTATTTTTTTCAATGACTTTGGTGCATCATGGCCCGGGATCAAACCCAGGACCTCTCGTCCAGTTTTTATAACATGTTTTATATGAAGGAACTATATGAAGGTGTTGTCATTTTCCAAGGGAATGATTTGGTGTGTCTACTCATCCCACAGTTCTTTCCCAAATGCTGTTACTGGGTACTTGTACAGTGAGAGAATTTTTAACACTTCACCTGCTTAGCACATCTTGATCATATGGTTTAGAAAGAAAGGGTTTCTTTGTATTAAATTGTATACTTCACACTGATACAATTATGATGGCAAGTCTTAACTGCTCAACTACAAGTGCCCAAAAGAAACAAAATCAAGGAAAGATTTAAGAAGCAAAAAGGTAAGCAAGGGAAGTTAAAACATAATGAAAATATATCTTAACAGTGGATGGGAAACGAGTCATCAGCCTGTTAACTGCTGGTAATAAGAGTGACCAATGGAAGTAGTAAAAATATCAATATGGACTTTAAATACAAAACACAGGTCACCATTTCTTCAAAAGCAGACACAAAGGATATGTGAGAAGGATAAAAAAATTAAGAGAAAGATTTTTTTATTAAGATAAAACACCTGTCAGCAGCCTTTCAATTCTTTCAAATCCTTGTACTGTTGGGGTCGTTAACTCCGTCAGTCAACACTCAGTAGTCATGTTACAGTTGCTAACAAGCTCAATTACACTTCTCACCTAGATCTCAGGCCAATGTCCCATGAAAGAGATATCTATATAAACGTTGGTTCTCAACTAACTTCAGAGTAGACTTTTTTTTTAATTAAATGCAAGCCTGTCAGGCACAAATTGATGGGCTCATGCAAAAATGCAGACCTGACTCTCCTGAAGCAGAATACAAATACATTTATCTATGTATAAATGTATTTGTAACATAACAAAACATTAAATACTGCTATCAACACCACTGGAAGCTGTCTGACTGGAGTTTCTCAATTTTTGGCCACAAATTGTAATACTATAACCTCTACATGATGTCAGCAAGAATGCAATTGGGTTTTTAAAAGTTTGTTTTTTGTGTGAGATTTTTTAAATACTTTGCAACTATTATTTTGGTGGAGAAAGACCCCAGAAAATGTCTGAATAGGACCAATGGCGCAAAACAGGTCAGCAGGAGAACTTTCTCACATTAAGTCTTTAACCCGCCCGGGTCTCAAACCCAGGAGGTAAGAGACTGAGCAGTCAGCAACTCAGCCATGGTTACTCCTTAGTTTTCTTTAGGTAAAATATAAAAGACCTTAAAAGAAAAAGAAAACTGGCACTCCACATTTAACCTTCCACTAGAAATTTTATCAAATAAGATCGACTGTAAATCATGATTTTTGATATAGACAAATTAACTTATAATGATTTCATAAAACAAGCTGTGCAAATTTTAAACACTGAAGAAATTGACATAATGTACATTAATGTGTTTCTTTGATGTCAACTCCTTGCCTGCCTAGCAAGAACTGATAAATCTTAAGCAAGAAATGTAGATCCAGATCAGCCATGTCTGTGTTTGGAGTTGTCTAGTCAGGATCTTCATTATTTTCTTCAAACTCTCTTGAAAAAAGTTGTTACAATTGCAAGACAAATAATTAAGATTTTGAGATGTTAATAAAACAAGTAGCAGGCAATGAGGTAACATGTATGGGCTATGCGCTAATGTGAACAGGTACAACAATAAAGAACATGACTCATCTGAAGTATGTATGCTCTTATCTGTAGAGGTAGAGAAAACCTCATCAAAATGATATAAAACATCAGCCAAGGGATCAGGTTTTTATAAAATACCATGATACACATAGACAGCGATTGCTTTGCGTCTTGTTACTTGATCAGGCTTATCTGTAAAAGGAGTGCTAGGTATGGTAAAAATAAAACACTGGTCAGGCAAACTGTATAAATATGTATCCTGTGCTTCATGAGAGTTAGGAGTTATTTTCAGTTGTTACTAAGCCTTTTTTATCTTTTACTTTTTTATTTGCTTTATTATACAGGTATAACATACTACTGATAATGAACCATTGTCAATTCTAAGCTACTGGAGCTGCAGCTAGTAAATAGCATTCCCACTAACAATCTTTCAGTAACCTGGTGCGACTAGGGATGTCCACTTGTAACACAAAAAAGTGACCCCTTCACTATGTTAGATACGGTTTAGATATGCCATAGACACCTGACATGATACCATCAACACCCTGATACATTATCCTAATACCAGGTCCACTAGTCATTCAATGTGTTATATTTTGCTTGAATTTCAGAAAGTATTTTATTTTATAAATATCTGTTTTATGAGTGGCATATCACAGGGTTTGAACCTGGAGTATCCAGTACCTGGAGCTAATGGTGTTACCAGGTCTGATCAATTAAGAATTGTGGTAGATATTGCTACCTATAATCTGTCAATAACTCCCATGACATTTAACAGTCTTAAGTAGATACAAGCCCTGAGAACAGGCATGTCATACATTTATGGTCATTTCATAGAGCTTTTACGGAAGTTTCTTTTTTTGTTACTTTCCCAAACTCAAATTACCTGATATTCAAACGAATGGTTCATGAATAACACATGATAGAATATGTTTTAGAATTAGCGGGAGTTTTGTCTCTTTATGATATACTGATAACAACTATGACATCATGGGTTCAGTAGTAGATGTAATCTTTGGCTAAACTCACCTCATACATTGATAATGTAAAGCAATTTCATAAAAAGATTTGTAAATCATTTTCTTTATTTCTCTCCCCAAGCCTAAATTCCTGGTACATATAAACATTAGCTTGATAGGACAAATCCCATAAGCATCAGCAATATAGGGTTTAGTTGCGAGTTACATCTACGTACGATTTGTCGATGACAACGATGACATCATATGCCCTGTAGTAGATGTAATCCCTGGGGACAGTCACCTCAGGAAAGTCCTTTACTGCCTTCACTTGAGTAGGCCTCATCTGCAAATATAAAAAATAGATATAAGTTTAAAAACATGTGTATATACTTCTTGAAGGTTCATCATCACTTTCCTTCACATCATCATCCCTGTAATCTAGGACTTTTTTCTTAAATCGAAATGAATAAAAATGTTAATATCTCTACTAAATAAAGGGACTTTGGGCTTATGTGTTCTCAAAACATTCATACAAAAAGTCATATTCATACCTTTGACCCAATGACATCTATAACAAATAGGAGTCAACAACCCATTTAGTCATAAAGTTGCTATCAAGGTTAAGGAATATGGACCTATGTAACAGGATGTGCCTTGAACTATTTTATAATTGTACTAAAACAAATACTGTGCATCTTCTTTATGAAAAAATTAAGGTGATTGACAATAGAAAGCACTCTATGAATAAGACATAATCAAAACTCTACAAACAGTTTACTTTATTTGTTGTTGTTTTTCTTTTATTGTTATTTTGTTTCTTCAATCAACTGTTTCCAAGTGTGTATTAAAGTGCATAAGTGCAGGCACATCCGTGAGGATCAAAAGTAAAAAAATTGTATTCAAAGTGTACAGTAATGTAGCAAATACTGAAGCAATCATAAAAACCAGACCTTGTTAACACATGATAACCATGTCAACCTTTTCCTCTTCTTTATCATTTCTATATCACATGGTGCTATCCATGACATAATCCTTGGATGATAAACTGCAAACCAGGTAACATATGGCAATGTATGGTGATAACCTGTTTGTAATGATGCAAGCTGTATAACAGACCCATCCCCTCAATATGGTGATACAATGCTATTATACATGTAATGGCAAGCTTTAGACATTTTGAACAAAGTAGTGTGGTGAAATGTAAAACTGATGTACTTGTAACAGTGATCTATTACCCTTATGGTGATGGTGTAAGTTTACAATTAGAATGATTTTATAAAGTGTTTATAACTAGTAATAAAAAAGGTTAAAATATTCAGGTCAATGATGGTTATGTATCAAATGTTTCTTATTTTCTACTAAATTCATCAAATACTAACTTAAATTATTATAGGAAATTTTCCCTTGATTTTGCCCATTAAATATTCAGTTATGGTAACAATTTGATGTAAATTCAAAATTGTAAAGTCAAATTGATCAGGTATATGGTATTTTGATACCCTCAGTTACTTAGTGCAATATATAAAACAAAGTGTGTTTTCTATTAAAGCTGCCCTCTTCCATCAATACTATAGGACCATTTGAATAGATACAAATCTTCTTGTGTTATATAAAAAAACACTGCATCAACAAACTACTTACTTTTGTATCCTTTTTCTTTCCCATTTTTCTGAGGCTTCACTTTCTCCAATTATTAATAAAATCCACTGAATTTACACAATCAGAAGTATAATTTATAATGTTCACAGTAAATTTTACTACTTTTCCAGTTATTGATGAAACCAATTAAGTATGTTTATCACTTTCCTTTAGTTTGGCACATCTAAATGCTCATGTCACACTACAAAAACAGAATAATGCCAGTGATAACCTTTTGTCAACTTGTAAGATTTAAATATCACAATCATTTATATATAATTATTTAACAAATAAACTAAATCTATGAGACTTTTATATATGCGCTTATATTTGATTTGTGTTTTCAAGACAAGAAAAATTATCAGTTCTTGGTTATGCCTCACATTATCAGTGACTCAAAAAGAAGTGTACACATTTGCCTTGACTGAAACCAAATCAGACATGATCGATAATCCATACAATCTACAGACAAGGACATCTACAAAATAAAGATAGAATAGAAATGTTATTAACTTGTCCTGAAACCCAATCCCGAATACACTGGAGTATAACACACTTAAAAACAAATGAATGAAAAGTACTCAATCACTTTTTAAGTGTTATTGATATATGGTAAACTAGAGGACCCTATCAAAAACATAGGATGGTCCATTGACAATGATCAACATACAAGCACATATAAAATATGAGGAAGACAGCTATTTCTTTTCCAGCCACAAAAAAAAAGAGAAAGAATCAAAACACTAAAAGTAATTTACTCTGCTGGTAATTCAAAAGCAAGAAATCATGTTGTTGTGTTTTTTAAACAATTGATACTGGAAAAAAGCAACAGACCTAACAAAGTAAGTTATACCTAATGTGAACAAAATAGTCACACAGTTAAAATGTGACTATAATATGCAACAGACAATGAACTCCTTTAGACATAAACCACCATTTAGAGTGCATATAAATACAGCATCAAGTGAATCGTGAAAGTGACACAGCACCATAGAGATCACTTCTTCCTGTCTTGGTTCTCGACCCTTAACCTTCTGCATATAGTATGTCCAATATATTGGACAAGGAGTTTTTTACTTAAAGAATGGGTGGTTCATCTAAAACAAAGTCTATGCACTACAGTTTATCTACACCTGTTTTCATTGTCTCAAAATAAGACTATTTTTCTGAAGCAGTGAGTACATCAGTGCTCGCAGCACTTTTATTTATTCACATACATCACAGTGACAACAATTATAGTGATTATAGCAATCTGCAGCTATAACTGATGGTGTTGGACATACTGATGAGAAAGTTGTCTACAGAAATAGTGAAGTTTCTGAGCAAGAGAATTACTGGTATTATTTAAAGAAAAACAAAACATTTTTTAAGTAATATTAGAACTATTAATATATATATGTATCACAAGCATTAAAGTCCAAATGCAAGAAATCCATATTTTCACTTCCAACATTTCAACTTATCTTGGTTTTAGAGAGAATTTGCAGAAAATCCATGAGTAAATAACACATCTGACAAGCAAAAGCTGGATAGGCTGTCATCACTTCTCCCAAGACTGAATACTTGAATGTGCATCGACCAGCATTCCACAAACTTACACCATTGCACACAGCAACACACACAGAACCATCAAACAATTTACTGCAGCACATAAAAAGGAATGTTACAAATATAACTCATGAACTGAACATGGATTTTAAGAGATTGACAAAAGACAGCACAAAAGAAAACAGTCCTTGAAAATGGAACAGAATCACATTTTCCACCACGTTTAATTAATCTGGTAAAGAGTAGTTGGAGGGTTCAAAAATGAGTACAAAAGGTATTAATTCACTTCTTACTGTTAATTGTTTGTTTGTTTTTTTGTTTTTTTAGATACATCGCACCGAATAATTATAGTTATTATAGCAACGTCCAGCTGTTTTGGTGCAGGAAGAACCCATACAAATGCCCGGGTAGAACTGCAGGTCAGATGCAAGGCCTTCCCACATTAAGTCCTTCACCCTGAACAGGACTCGAACCCAGTGGGATGCTATGCAGTCAGCGGAGTTACAACTATGTGACTCTGCTATGTTTAACTCAACTGCAAACTAAGCACAGTTCTTAAGGCTTATACATGTACTCATTTTTCACAGTATTTAGGTAAATTCCAGGAAAGCCACTTTACCAACACTCCAATAAAAGCCTTATGCAATATTTTGCTAGACTGCAAAACACTTTACTAACACTCAAAACAAATAGCACCAATAAAATAACTGCTGCATCTAACTGATAGCCGTAGAACAAAGTAGATGCTTAGGAAAGAATGTGACACTTGAGGAAAAACTAATGCAATATTTGTAATGCAATAATGTTGAACATACACAAACAGTGAACAAAAACAAAAAACATAATGGCGGTCCATGGGCAAAAAGGAACATGTTTCACTTTTCACCTCTACAAGATGACAACTGTACAAAGTTTCCACACTTACAAAAGTTGAATGATCCCAGCATATTATTACTTGCACTACAAACAAATGAAATCCGCTCACACAAAATTAAAATTATCTAATACCTGAATTGATTCCAATAAACTAATTTAATTCTGTTAAAAAAAGTCTAAAACCAAATAAGCGAACACATTTTTTCTTCTCACAATATTCACCAAACTGCAACCCACATCCACCTCACTCAAGTTAAGACTGCACCTACAAAATAATACATAAGCCTCTCACACGTAACCATAAAAGCATATTAAAAACCAGGTCGATGAGTAAGAATTTAGAGAAATGAATTGCTTGAGTGAATACGATATGAATACTATAGTGAGGTAGACAGTATGCTCTAAAATGGTGTCATCCTTAACGCTAGACATGTCTCTATGTGTGACACCTGTCATAGTGTGTTACAACAACAATGATCACTGAATCCAGATTGTTTCACCCCTCCTGCTAATAGCTACATATATCCTACCTGTCTTTTAATGCCAATACTACAGCGATTAACAAGGTAGAATATTAAAATATTTGCTAATCTATAATCTATAATATTGGCTGATCTGGTTCTACACTGCTTGACTTAGTTGGATCAATTTGTAAATAGCAGGCTAGAGATAGTCTTCATCACTACAATGTAGAGTACATGTCTGAATGCCCTCCAGACAACTCCATATGACACCACTGCTGATTTAGAGGGTATTTGCTAACAAATGCACACCATTTAAATAATTCAACAACGAAACAATTCTAATTTTTTTCCACTTGTGCAAAATGTCAATAAATTAGTTCAAGATCTACAGACATGGCATCAAATTTACAGTTTGCTCTTTAAGCTAAAAGCATAACTAATCAGAAGGTGCAGAATTTGACTTCGACTGAATAAAGGTGGTATCTGACTGTTTGGATCAAACTTTCTTTTTTTTTTTAAAAACACCAAATTAGTTTTTGTTATATGTAAAGATTTTGTTAAAAGCTGTTCACTGAAGCCCTTGATCTGTGTAAAGAAATGAAGCTTCCATCTCCATCTCCATCACATATAGGTAATTCTTATCTCTGCCTACACAGTATAGTTACCTATTTTAAAACCAAAGGCGTATGACCACAAACAAGGGTGAAATAATGAAATATGTATATGATATAGGCAACTGTCAGATACAACCTTTAATGTACCCTCAAGGAAAAAAGAATGTACATATGGACTGATTTATTGCTGGAAAATGTCTTATGAAAAATGTATTTGCATCAATTGGAGTACACTTGTATTGTATTGTTGCTGGGTTAAGCTCAAAATTGGTCAAGCATTATTTGATCAAGCTAAGACAAATAGTTGATTTCATGTTAAGACTATTTCCTGCCACTGCAGGGTAAGTGTTGCTGAGTCTATAGCCATACACACTATATATATTATGCATTATCCTGTGACCTGAATTGAACTGCATTATTTCTCAAAATGATGTACACATAACGATCAAGTTGTTCAAAGGAATTTCAATTTAGTAATATATATAAGTACCTATGTTTACCTTTGTTTGCTCTTTAATGGTTAAGGGTTTTTAATTCAGTTGTTGTTGTTTTTAAGAAGAACTCTCCAATAGATTTCTGTATGTCATTGTCCATGGAGGCCTATTTGAGAAAAAAAGTTTTTCACCTATGGAGGAGAATGAAAATTAAAAAGGATCCATATGGTCTATTTAAACATTTTACTACTGATCCTATAGGTTACAACACAAGATCAAACTATGTGGGGGTGAATAAGTATTCTAAAAAAAAAGGCCAAGGTAACAAGCTGTATTGATAAAACAATGAGCGGCATATAGTGTTGATCTTGATCAGATAAAGCAGATCCTAGAACTGGCTGATCTGGATCTACACTGTTAGTGTAAGCATGATTAAGCTGTGCTCAGCATTTTGTTTGTTTGTTGGGTTTATCATCCCACCAACAGTATTTCAGTTATCTGGGAACAGTGTCTACTTGAAGCAGATATAGTGCTGCCTTCACTGTGTGTAACCTGCCATGATTACACACCCAGTCACATTATCCTGACACCAGGCTAACCAGTCATGGAACTACCCATATATTTGCTTCAGCAATAGCAACAGAGCTATACCACTACCATTTTTAATGACTTTGGTATGTCGCAGTATGGGATCGAACACGGGGTCTCCCATACCTGAAGCCGACACTCTACCGATTGAGCGAACAGATCCAGTGCTGAGCATGTTGACATTTATGTCTGGAGTCTTGTTTCATCTTTCATTAGCCATAATGAAAACATAACCCAGCAATATCAGGGGACATTTTATTGTTGTAGCCATCCCACCATGTCTGGCTGGGGATGGAGTTTGGGATGGTATGCCTGCAGGCATATTTCTGTATTTTCTACATTGTCTGTTTTGTAGAGACAATATTGAAATGTGTAATGGCATAGTGTAAAGCACATATTTTTACCATGAGTTTGCCATATTAATCTATAAGCAATACCGTATAAAACCAAGGAAAATTTGCTATAGGAGCTATAATGCTAAAGTAAACAGGATATATTACAAGAAACTACTCTGCAAATAGTGCAGATCCTGATCAGACATATCTCTGAATGAAGTTAAATGATATTAGTCTACACAATTTATCTAAGCCTGATTAATTCATACATGAAGAGGGTAAATGTGACTGTATGTAATGATGCTAGTTTGTCTCATGGACACTTTCTGGCTAGACATAAGAAACTACCTTAATTTACTCTTTGGGCTACAATTATTTCTTAAAAAATCAGTGCAACATATATCTCAGAATATCTATAAAAAAAACAGGCATAAAGAATAATAAATACAATCAATAGAAATTAATAATAAATAACAATAATAAATGCAATATATAATAAAGAAAAATCATAATAAAATAATAACAATCTTTTTTTCACATGGACAACACAATTATACATCCGTGTTAGAACCACAGTAGTTAATTCAAAGAATAGTAAATATTCTTGCCTAATGACTTAAAGGTCAGGTCAAGGGTCAAATGCTAAAAGTAATGAAAACTACTTTTTGGTCATATTTCACTACTACTATTTGGTCATATTTAATTATCAAGTATCAGGGCAATATAGCATGCAATTATTGATTTTAATTGTTTAATTTTATTTACTTAGATATAAAATATATATTGTTTTTCAACTATTATGGACAATAAATGCATGGACACATCAGAAATGATGTATACACTGACAGCTCTGCTGATAGACACACAGAGCAAGGCAAAGATAGCATAGCATTTAATGCCTCTTCACTTTTTTTATATACAGGGAGGATAGAAATGTTGTGACTTAATTTGGGAGTTGTGCAAAAAATATTTTTAGATTTAAGAGAAATTATCACACAAATCCTTTCCATTTTTGTACTTACCAATTTCATGTTGAATGAATCAGACAGCATCAGGACTTCTGGTCTAGCAGAGTTATTCCCCTTGCCCTTCATTTTTCTTTTGAGGTGTCAATAATAGAATTCACTCACAATATTATTTCTGTAATTTTAGTCCCTTAGATGATCATGGAAATAGTCAATCCTAAATTTCCATTTCTGAGATATCTTACTTTTCGACTCACACACAATTATGTTGTTGATGTTTTCCTGTTGTTGAAGTCATTTTGAATTTGCACACAACAATACCACTTTTGTGATTTTTTCTTGTTGATGATGCTAGAAAACAAAGTCGCAACTGGTTAACCTCAAACACATTTTGCAATTCCTGTTTTTTGCATCAAATTTCAAAGTTGTTTCACTTTCAGCTGTCAAACCCTCCAAGTTATTAAAACTCCAAGTACAAAAGTATGTTTTGTTTTGCATATTTTTTAACAACATCATAATGACACAACCATTGTCATAAAAGTGAATGACAGCTATTATTTGTGGAGAACTACTGGGCAGAACCACCAGCACACAACGGGCCAGCAGGAAGACCTTCAAACAGGGAACTATTTAATGACAACCCGACTGAAAGCTCAATCAACAATAAATGACACCTAGTCAAAAATCAAAGACAATTTACATCCATATAAAGTTAATCCTCTAATTTACAATTTTGCCTTCAAAGAGTCAATTTCTAAAAAAAAAAAGCACAGTTTTTTAAAAACATGTTTTTTTTTGTATCACTAAAGCATTTTTACAAATCAAAAATCAAACAAAATACACACTGACTAATTCAAATCCAAGCAATACAATAATAGGTCCACATACTACAAGTCTGTTTTATGTATTTTCTTTTAAATATCAACAGCACTAATTATTTAATTACAAATACAACATTAAAGAAAGATAAATAAGAATAAGAGGACAATGATAATAGCAATGTAGATGATTAAGATATTGAGAATAATGATGACAGTGATGATGAAGAAAATGATTATGATGAAGATGATGATGATTTTCACAATGATGGTGGTAGTAATGATTATAATGATAGTGATTCTGCTGATGATGAAGATGATGTAGATAATGTTGTTGGTGTTGTGGTGATGATGATGGTGGTTGTTATGATTATAATGAGAATAATGGGATGAAAAATGTTGTAGTAGTGATGATGATAACAATGATGATGATGAATATAGTGATAATAATGATGAAAGTGATCATGATGATGATTTCTTGTGTAAAATGTCCCTGCAGCAATCTTTCAGTAATCCAAAGATGTGGCTCACTAGCAGCCAATATAGTACTGCCTTCACTGTGAATCCTTTAACATAAGATACAGTGAAACCCTAAAAACCAATCCTAAAACTTCATACTGACAACAGTTCCTATTCAACTATAAAACAGTAGTAGTACAGTGAATGGTTAAAATGGATGGACATGCATGCCATAGTACAGGAAACAATCCATTGAAACGACCCTTCAAACATTCCCAATACCCTTTATCTGCTGTATTTGTCAGAACACAACTATTTCTTAATTATTTTGCTAACAACTATATAAAAATGCAAATAAATATAAATCTAGTGTCCTCATAACAAAAGGTGCAGATATGAGCCCACTCCTAGTTCGACTCTCTCATCAGGATTTTAACTATTTGTATGAGCCCTGGTCAATTTGTGCTTCATGCAGGTTAAGAGAAGCACACAGCAAACACTTCACATAAATAAGCATTAAGCCAGATCTCTTCGAATAATATATATGTAAACTTTTTTTATCATAACAGATCCACACAACCTCCACCAATCATTAGACAAGCATCTCAACAATCTACTTCCCAAGAGAACATTGTCAACACAGTGCTTTTTCATTTATTGCTATCTTTTTCTTCCTTTTCTTAATAAATGCATCTTTATATACAAATATATATTTTAAATCACTCACACTTATTGAACTACAACAAAATACCAATAAAGCTCATCAAACAACATTATAATGACATTTCTCATTATTAAATTCAACCTAATCAAACCAAGAAAAAAAAGCTTACTTACTGAACTACATCGAACTATCAATAACGTTCAAAGTTCATTTACCAACACCAAACCCATTTCTCACGGTTGTCTGACTTTCTAGCCATACCACTTGTATCCAGAACAAACTAAACACTACTGTCTGCCTGTAACCACCACAATCCATTATCATCAACATTTCCCAACATCCTCCTGCCTTCCTACAAAACAGTCATCCAGTATATCCTAATTAACAAAAACACAAATACACACATTGTTTAAGACTGCACCCATACTGAAAAAACAAAAATAGATTTTTTTCCATGCTGTTTATTCACATACCTTAAACGTGCCCTTTAACAAGACATTGTTTATGTAGTTCTAAAAAAAGAACAGATCATCCTTAGAGTGTTCAATTAATAGTTGTGGTTGTCATTTTGACCTATGACACAAGTTAATGCAGGGTCAATTATCTTGGCACTTTACAAGGGTATACTAATTTTATAAATAATTAGTTATAACAACAAGGTACTATCAAAAACCAACAACAAAAACATTATAGATAACAATATATTGGATATACAATCCTTCATACTTGACAGAAGTTTAGGTGCATACCAAAAGAATGATAACGAAAAAGATAATAAACACTATATCAGAATAAGAATGCATTGTCATTCATTATGGCAGGATGGGAGAATTTTCTATTCCTGAAGTTCCTAGCAAATACCTGGATGGAACCACAGATGCACTACAGAACAGCAAGGAAGTCCTCTACAAGCAATACACATTTCAAGCAATACACATTTCCCTCTGACCGGGACTTGAACCTGTGAGGTGAGAGGAGTTAGTGAGCAACTCTAACCCTTTAGCCATCATTAGATACAGAGATAACATTAGAAACAGAGATAACAAGATAAAGTGAACAGTAAAAATAAAGCTGAACTCAGCAAATATTATATGGCCTACTTTTATCAACTAAATACAAATCACAACTAAACTGACAGAAATGTCATGTCACTCCTATCAAATCATCAAAATTCTGACTCAATTCTCTGATGACACATATGCACCCTCAATACTTATTACATGACACCAACACATTACGCTATGAAAGGTCTCCTAGAACTAAGAAAGAAAAGGCACAAAAACAAAATAAAATGACAAAAATACTCAACAAAACACAATAAAATCAAATTGTATAATGAATAAATGTTACAAAATCATTACAGCCCTCAATTCCTTTTAATTTTATTAATTAATACTATTTCCAACAAAGTTCCTTTTTTCTTCTGCATGTTACCTCATTTAAAAACCACACAAAGAAATACAAATACAAATAATTGGTCTGATCCCAACATGAAGTAGACACAATACATAGATTGCACATACATACAATCATTAAACACTTCACCTTAGTATGTCCTCGCTTAATCTGTATTGTAGGTACATTGTAAACTATAGTTAATGTTTTGGCACGATAATCAACCTTAAAAGGTACATATAGACATGAGTAAACATAAGGATTCAAGGTCATCCGTGGCAATCTGCAGAACTCCCCAAGCCACACATGAATTAACAAAACAAAAAAGTATCAACTAGCTACCATGCCTTAAAATAACATATTTGCACCCTGTAATACAAAACTATGTTCTTTCCAAATCCTCTTTTTCATCTAAATTTCAACTCGTATTACAAATTAATAACCATACAATAAAAGAAAATCAAATTAGCTTGTACAAGGCAAGGTCACTACACAAAATAAGCACAACCACAAAACTTTTCACCTTAGGCACCCCAACACCCTTACTCTTTGTTGATTTTTATCTAGGTAATCTCAAGCCAATGTTTCCAAGGTGGAGTGTTAAGGCATGAATGTTAAAATATAATAAATATTGTCAAGAGTGGTAATGGACAGAGAAAAAACAATGTTCCTTTACTAAATAAAACATAATATTGTCCTATGTAAGAAAACACAATATTGTCCTATGTAAGAAAACACAATATTGTCCTATGTAAGAAAACACAATCTTGTTCTATGTGAGAAAACACAATATTGTCCTATGTAAGAAAACACAATCTTGTTCTATGTAAGAAAACACAATATTGTCCTATGTAAGAAAACACTATATTGTTCTATGTAAGAAAACACAATATTGTCCTATGTAAGAAAACACAATATTGTCCTATGTAAGAAAACACAATCTTGTTCTATGTAAGAAAACACAATATTGTCCTATGTAAGAAAACACTATATTGTTTTATGTAAGAAAACACAATATTGTCTCTATCTCTATCATGCCTTTGTATGGACCTCATGCTCTGCAAGCTTTCAATTATTTTTAAGTCATGTAAAAACACAATTTGTAGTAATTAATCCAATTACTGGTATGATCACTACACACACAAACGCACAAATAAACACAACCCAAGTACTACACAATTGTTTAATACATGTATTAATTAAACTTTTCCACCTAAGGTCCCCTCTTCTATACCCATGTATCTTATGGTTCACTTGAGTCAACATTTGGCCAAATATTAAGGTAGAGTAAAAGGGCATATATAAATAGATAGATACATAAACATGGGTGGTAATCCCCAGGAAAAACTTCTCACCAGATCTTCTTCCCACTTATAAGCAGGTGCTAGAAGAATAAACAAAGGAAGCATGACATTTTTATCTGGGGAGAAGTATAAACCTATAGATAATACAGGGCAGGGAGTTCCATTCCTACCATACAGTGTATGGACAGAAGTGCATGAGGCAGGATTCACAGGCATTTGTGTAGCTATTGGCTGAGAGCTACTGTATATAATGATAGTTATTTTCACAAAACCACAAGACACTCTATCCACAAGTAACTTTTTGCACTTAGTAAATTGCCACATTCCACGAAGTGTGCTGAGTTGCAGTTTGACAATATTATTCTGACATACAAATAGACATACAAGTTACATAGAAATGTAAAGCAGCTATATATCTTGTCATCTTGGGAACAGCGACTGTCACAAAACCAAGAGATCAGTACATGTATTTACCAAGTTGTGGCACCAAAGACCTACAGAGATGTGATTCGTACAAGGATATTCTATTTAGACATAGGCATATTTTCTGTATGAATTAAACAAGTCCAACCACTTAGGTAATAATTGAGAGCTATGAAATAAAAACTTTCACTACTGTCAAAAAACAAAGTGATCCATATGTCAATTGTCACAAATGAAGTTGGGGACCTGTATCCTTCTAGTATTGTACTGAGTAAGGCAAACCCATGAAGATATATGGTAGGTTTATTTTAGCACAAATAAGATTTTCTGCCCTTTAGGTAATAGTTAGTAATGAGCTACTAGTATGGAAAGAAGGCTTATGTAACTGTCACAAAAACATTATACAACCATTTGTATATTAATACCTCAAAGTAAAGTGTCAAATAGTATGCACAAATACACCCATGTGTATATTATACCTCAAAGTAAAGTGTCAAATAGTATGCACAAAGTTAAGTGTCACATATCATTCATTAACTGTCACATATTATGCAATAAGTTAATTGTCACATATTATGAACTTAGGACAATTCTGTTCATTGTCACAGAACAAAGAGACCATAGGTGACAAATCAAAGTAAGAATGAAAGTAAAGACCTTAAAATATATTTATCAACTTTTTATAAAAAGTTATTTAACAATTATTAATTACAACAGCAAGACTGTAATCTACATTTTCATTTTTATTTAGTAGTAAAAACTCAATGAGTATAAATTTCTAGGAAAGCATATTTAAGTGGGCCTTGGTTTCAAATAAAGTTAGGTCTCTTAATAGCCTTTAAATGGAATAAACAGTATAATCTCTTGAACTTCAGCCCTTTGATAAAGTAAACTGTTCAAATGAACACTGATATAGCCAGAAAAGTTCCTACAAGTATCATTTCACTGTTATATAGACATTCAGAGTGTGAATAGGTCTGCCTGTGATGAAAAGCATTTACATCATCATCACTGTGATGAACATAATTGTTATAATTAACTGCATCATCATCAATATCTTCTAATACAGTCTCTAAGCTTGTAGAAATTAACTTTGCAACAAATCTTTCTAAAACCACTGCTCTTATTCTCTACCTGCCAACAAAAACCTACACAAACATTCATCTCAAAACTTGGCATCAATAATTGTCCTAACAATTTTAATTTTTCATGAGAAACACTTGACTTCAGATAAGACAAAAAAAATCCAAAATTCCAGAAATACAGCTGAAAGGTTGCTATAGCAACCAAATGAAATCTGAGAGCAAGTTCACGTTTAGACCTTATCTCTCTAACATTCCTTTAATGTGTCTAGGCCTGATTACACTTGCATGAAATGTAAAAAGTATTTTCAGCTATCCAGAAAAGCAGAAAATATACAAAAGAAATGATCAGCAGAAGCAAAGACTTCCAAGATTCAAACTCAAATGATGGCCATGGCAAGAAATGTCCTTCATAAAACAACTATGGTAATATTGTACTGTCTTAACAAATTGGATTTTGTTTAATTTAACTTTCAATTATAAATCTAGTCCTTTCTCGAATAAATAACACATCAATGTACATAGCATGAAACAGAGTCACAATTTATAATTAACATAATTGTTACTGTGTACACCTAAGCATCATAAAATAAATAACTTTTTAATGTCACACAAGGTAAATGTATATCAAACCCACTTTAATTCCTTACATGCACTGCACATTTAAGT
Source organism: Sinonovacula constricta (assembly GCA_007844125.1). NCBI lineage: Eukaryota > Metazoa > Mollusca > Bivalvia > Cardiida > Solecurtidae > Sinonovacula > Sinonovacula constricta. Next base: position 32,718,349 of record CM017566.1, read on the forward strand.
TTAAAAAACACTTTTCCATAGTGGTCTCGAGAAGGAAATGGCAGTGAAATACAAGTGTTGATCCAGTTTATCCTCAGTATTATCTAAATCAATAACATCACAAAACTGCCACCAAAAACAAGACAAAACTGCATGTACCTTACATGACCTTGACATTGTGGATAGGTCAATGTTTGTACAGCAGACAGATAGATAACTTGTGAAGTTATTGATGGATACCCTCATCTCATTATAGTTCAACACTGTAAAGTTGGCAGTTGACCATTTTACATCATGTGTATATCAGTACCAATAAGAAATCAACAGGCCGATATACGAGATATCAAGCAGGTACATACTGCAGATTGATCATAGTAAGTAGATTGGATATCTGAAGACATACACTACATGATACAGGTAGTCAGAACTGGAAATTATGGCAGGTAACCATGATTTTTACTCTAGGCAGATCAAAAATACAGCATAAGACTCAATTTTTTTCTGAAGAAATACTCAGTAAACTAACTATTTTTTTCTCTGAAATCATATAATAATATTATTTGAATATTTGTGATAACAGCTGAAACAAGTTGAGTTATGAAATGATCAAACTTACTGGCACATTCTGATGAAGTTAGTTCTGAACTAGCATGTTGCCTTTCAACATTGACTTACTGTCAACTGGCAATTCCCAACAGAATTTAATCTCACATGTTTATATTAAACACATGCCTGGATATATAAACAGCCAGTCCCTTAATTAACAGTGATAAATCTTTAAAGGCATATTTACAGACTCACTGACATTAACAATACAAGTATGTATCCAAAATGATTAACCCACATGGACAACAAAATTGCAAGGTTACTTCACAATGCATCAAGTTATATACAGCTATTGTATGGACATGGAAGTATGGGAGTAAGTTTTCTTTAATGTTTTTTATGATTCACTAACAAATCAGTCTTGTATTTCTTTTAAATTAATGATTCACCTGGAAAAGCAGTTTGCACATAGAATAACTCACATGTACAAAAAGTAATCATGTGGTATTTATGATACATAAAGTACAAATACTAAATAAAACAACTATAATTTCAAAGTATGCAAGCACAGTAGAAAAGTTAAATATTTTAATGATGATAACAGGAAGTTTATTATTTTATAGATATTAACTTCCGTTGCATGTACAGTGCGTACAGTCATATAAACTAAATGCAAGTAAAGATAAATGTTGTAAATCACTTTATATTGAACTTTCTGGTTTCTGTTGTAGCAGGAAGCTTTATATTGAGTTATTATTGTGATATATAATATCATTTTTCATTGCTTTACTCTTAACATATCATACTTTAGACATTTCTTTACAATTTTTATCAAGATGTCAATTCTTGTCTAATTATACATTGTACAAAAAAACTAATTTAGCCTTCAAGTTTTATCTCACATCTTATTTAAAAACATACATAAAAACCAATTGAACAAATAAGATTTATAAGATCTCTTACTGTTTTACTGGGTGTTTTTAAATACTTACAAATATGCAACTAATATATGTAAACAATAACATGCAAATTGTCACCTCAGTGTTCTGTTCATAACCAAACCTTGTTAGTTTCCACTAATTATTATTGACAATACAATTAATGCTTATTTGTTGTTTTAGTACATCATCCAAAATCTTTTTACTAATTTTCTTACTTCATTAAAAAAAAAAAAACATAACTTTTTCCATCATAAAACAAGTACATAACTTTAAATGTAAAAAATGCAAATATTTCTATGGCTTCCTACTGTGTTTTCTGGTAATAAGAAAAAAGGTCTCTCAAACCATCCCTACATAGACCATTTGACCGCAAACATATGTCGATATATCAATTACCTACTGTAGGTGACACATGACATCGAATCTAATGTCAATCATTGAAGAATAACACCAATCTGGTCCAACGTCACATTTTTGCTTGTCTTTTGTCTCCATTAGTGGTTCATCAATAACCCCTGGGCTTGTTAACTGATAGTATCATGTCATCATACACTTTAGGCCTGAAATTTTAACTCAACTTTACTTGATAGCCAAACAGTTATCAGGACTGGATAAAAAAGTGTAGATCCAGATCAGCAAGCCCATGGATTGAGCTGTTATAAAATAATGACAGACTGTCTGGCAGGATTTTTAAGTCATGTTGAGAAAAAGGATGGTGTATCATGTGGAAAATTTAGTGCCACCATCATTATAATAGTTATAGATATTATAGTTTTAGTTTAATATTCAATAGCAGCTTTGTAATGTTGTCTGCCATATATGGGATTAGGGGATAAGCCTGCATTTTTGCCGATACTGTGCAGTAACATTTCTATCATTATAGCACAATTTGTATAACCGGATCAAGACATCCAAGCCTTATAAAATGGTACTTGTATAACTTTCTTACTTAAACCAGTTTTGGAACAGTCCCAACATGCTGAACATAGGTAAAGTGTAACTATCTTAGAGAACTTTTCTGCCAGGAAATGAGCCCAGAACCTCTTGTATCTGGGGTTGCTACTCCATCTATCTGACTGATATAATACTTGGCCAGCCATCAAAAATATTATTGGTACAAGATACACAAAATTAAGAGCTAAGATACAATGATAATTGCTAGACCCTGTATGTACCAATATTATCACCGTTGATGACACATCTATCAAAACAGACACACCAATATTGAAACAAAATGTCACAGTAAGACTTTTCAAGTGTGACAGATTGGTGTCCATCAAGACACACACTCTGTCTTGAATCTAGAATGGGTCAATATTAAACTAAAGAAAAGCCACGTTTTATCTACGACACTTATATACCCTAGGGGTAGTGGTCGTTACAATGATTATTAGGGTCATTATGTTTGCAGATGGACAAATAATGGCTACCTTTGTATATGCACCTGTAGCAGAACCTCTTTATATACAATGTAGCGAAAACAACTTGTTTGGTCTAACTTGTATACTGTAAAATTAGACCCCGGGGTTGCTGAAATGGTAACCAATGTATATATATCCATGTTGTCTGGTCAACTTTATATTTGTTTGAAATGTGCAGGTTATTGTTTCTTCTGATTTGTAGAAATTTATGGCAGCAATTACATTGATGATCATGATAGTGATGTCCAGCTAGGTTTGAGTCCCGGTCAGGGCGAAGGACTAAATGTGAACCAACTGACCCAATGGTGGTTCTATCCAGACATTTGTCTGGGGTATCCTCCAAAATAGCTTGACTTCACTATTATTATCATGAATGTGTAGCTGCCAAGTACTGTTTGTTGGTTTTGTTTTTTGTTATACTGTCACAATTATGGCAAATTATTGATGGAGGAAGACCCCAGACTTATGCTAGAACCACCAGCGCACCGCAGGTTAGCTGTAAAACCTTCCAACATGAAAGTTCTCACCCCAACCAGGACTCAAACCCACGCGGTGAGGGACTGAGGAGTTAGAAGTCAGCGACCCTTACAGCTTGGCCATGGGCACCCCCCAAACCCCCATGTTTTTCTGTAAACAAAATCAAACATAAAAGGAATGTTGAGAGAAAAAACTACAGAATGGAAGCTTCCGCTCTGAGAAAAAACAGTATGGTCATCTAACTGAAGCTGGTCAAGAATCTGGATCGTGCTACCAGATCTGTTGTTTCTGTTGTAGAATGCAGTGGGACAAAGGTATCTTCCTTACATATCACAGATAAATAATTTACAAAAATATTTAAAAAAAAACAAATGAAGGATATCTGTTGAACCAAATCACTCCGTACCTGAGGTAACTGTATGAACATCTCACTAAAGCTTGGTCGGGACTCTGGCTCATGTTTCCAGCACTGCTGCATCAGTTCATAGTAGTTGTTGGGACATAAGTCTGGTTTCTCCAGTCTCTGACACTGGGGCTCATCTATCGCATCTAAGATCTGTAAAAATACATGGAGAGCTATAATGATTTTGCTTAATTTACTCTCAGCTTTAAATGTTTATATGCTGGTGTTTGGCAGACAAGAGTAGAACATACCAATAATGAGTTGTACAATGTACATTGTTGTAATATGTTACTTAAACACAACAAAGAGACTTAGAAGTAAGTTAAGGGGACTATCTAAAGAAAGGGTTAGGAGAAGGATTTGATAAGGACATGTCTCTTATTAGAAAATGGTCTTTGCCTAGGTAAGCTAAAAATCACTAATATAATCTTAAATATTAAAAAAGGCACACATGCGACTCCTATCAAAGTCATTAGTGTTCATCTAGAAAAAATTATAGTTATCAAAAGTTGTGTCAGCAGCAACATTAGCATAAACAAGTACATATTAAAAAAAATCTTTTTCCAGCAATTCATATGGAATACTACGTCAGCGTGCGATCCACTGAGTCGGATTGTTTGAGTTGGCTGTGTAATACCCGCATTGCGCGAGAGGTGTAGCCTCAAGCACAATCCGGGTATTGCACAGCCACCGAGAACAATCCAGCTCGGCAGATCGCACGTAGTATTCCTTTTATTATATACCTTTAATAAACACTGAACACTTTTTTCTCAACCATAAATACATTTTTCAGTTGGAACTATTTTTACCGCGGATAACCTTACTGAGGTAAGTTTTTTTCCATTACACATCTCGCAGAAATCTGGCATATATTGCGTTAAATCTATTTACACACTTTGTTTCATAATTTTGAAGAATAATACCACCAACAAACAATTATTGGTCATATTTAAAGGTAACAACAAGTATTTAACAGGAAAACAACTGGAAATAACTGGAAATTACCAATCTCTTCTATTTATAGAAAAAGTAGTCCGTCATATTATGCACTTTCAGTTTACACAAGCAACAAGTAAAATATAAGGGGTTTTATCAAATACGGAGAGTGGAACACAAATGTAGGAAATCAACAAGAAAATACAAACTAATTTTAAAGATAAACATTCATAGGTATATAATAAAGATGTATATTCATCAATATTATTCCCATCCATTTGGCATTCTTTAATTCTCTTTAACAATCAACAGACCATTTCTTATTTTAAAAAAAAGTGGAATCTTTGCTCATTTATATTTCCTTTATCTGCCTCATACTTATTTCCACCTACCATAACTGATGTCCAGAGCTGCATACTGAGAAACCATCAAACATAGGAATCTAGATTTTTATCATTTTATCAAGAACCCTGCCTGCCAAATGGAATCATGGTTTTCACATTCCAGCATTCAAATCTATGGCCCACATTTGGTTAACATGTACTATAGAAAACAAACTAAAATCCCCTTTATGCCCCTGCCTGCCTTTTTTAAAGAAAATCTTAACCTATGAATCTTTAATTTATATTGTATTTTATGCATAATAAAAATCATTTGATATAGACGTACAGGAACTTATCTCTTAGTGTTTATCTACCTGGTTAAGAAGGGAGTTCAATTCTGTCTCCTTTTTTTTCTGGGATGAATGTTCTCAACTCCTTAATTATTTGGATATCTGGATAAATTCTAACTAAAGTATTGCCTTACTGTGTTAGCATGTCTTGTAAATTGGACATGGTAAAGCATTAAGTCCTATTATCCTAGCTCCTGGCAACAAGTCCTGATACTACCCTCATAAACTGCTCACTCATATCATCCTGACTACAGCTAGCCCGTCATTAAGTGATCCTTATACAGTTAAGATATTGAAATCACTCTAAGCCAGCATAAGAATTCATTTTAGACATTTTGCTTGAACCTGGAACCTTTCTGACCTCGAGATAATTTATGCTTGTAACTACTGTGCCTCCAGTGTACTATTTTACATTTCTTAGCATAGGATTGAACTCATTGCTCAAACATTTACTAAACCTCTCCCAGGTGCATCACCAGGGCAAGGTTACAAGAAATCGGTAAACCAGCCAGAGGCTGATGCTCTACATACAGGGTCAGCATCAGAACAAATTTATTTCTAAAGTCTCACAAGGGGTTTATATTTCTGTCTATCCATATCACACTCACAGAGAACACATCCACCCAGTTATCATAAATATTTATTTTCTTATCACCTATCTTTCACCCTTACAACCCTCCTCATCATAAACTAAATGAGGGGAGGCAAACTGTATATGTTCTATAATTTTTGGCTGAAATGGGAAAAATGTTTTAGGGGTATTTAATGACTTGTGTTAAAGCCACTGGGTTTGTTTTGAAAAACATCTGTTGTTTTTGTGATTTTAAGTGAGAGTAAGTCCAAATAATATAACACAGTAAACCAGACACCACTATTATGGTTGTGGTGTTATGCTTTTTTTTTATATCTTTTCAGTATTTTAAAAAGTTGTCACTTAATTTCTGCTTTTTTTGCTAAGTTTTAAGAGGCCATATCATGTTGGTGTTAGAGATTATGGATATAGTACTCAGCATTTCTATAAGGAGTTATTTTTTCTGCTATTTTTTTCCTGTATCTTTGGTCAATCCATCTTTGGTCAATCCTACCTCACACACTTCAGCAAAATATAAAAAGAGGAATACAATGCACCTATATAACACCTAACATGTTATAATAAAAAAAATCTTTTGGTTTATAAAATATGGTGTGTTAATAAATAAATAAAACTTTTGAACTCATTACAATGAACAAACCTTTCAAAACACATCTCAAATTCATCATAAGTATTTAACTACCAAGTATTAAATTTTGCTAAAAATCTGATGGGAGGTAACCTTGTTTGTTCTCACAAAATATAATCTTGTGAGTTACCTCCCTTGTAAAGAAGAAAAAAACCAAGAACACTTCAACTAAGATTACATGACAAATGCATTAAAAGGTGCTTGTGACCTTAGAAGAATTTATTAATTTTTTACCAAGTCAGTCAACCATTTAATAATTTGTATTCCAACTTCTATACAACTTTCAGTTTCCTGAACTTTTATAACCAAGGAGGGATTGCAGTATCAGTCAAAAGTCCTGTTAAGTTTGCTCTAAACCTGAAATCTTCACAATATCATTTTATGCCTTCAAAAGGTTTAATTGTAAGATCTTTATGGAATCAAATAATTACCTCCCAACAAAGAAACTACCTAGAATAATAATGATGAAATTGGTGCTGATGATTGACGAATTATGGTAATTGTTAATAGATTATGATGGTAATGGTGATATTACTACTACAACTACTAGTACTTCTACTACTACAAATAATATTTTTGTTTTGTTTTGGAAATACATCGCACCAACCAATTATGATCAGTACAGCAATGTCCAGCTATCTGGTGGAGGAAGTCCCCAGACAAATGTCTGGGTAGAACCACAGGCTCACCGTAGGTCAGCTGGAAGACCTTCCACATTAAGTTCTACGCTTCTGAATGGGACTCGAACCCATGTGGTGAAAGGCAAGACAGAAACAGGAGTTGCAAGTCAGTGACTAACACTATGCCACAGGTGCCCAAATACAAGTAATAATATTAATAAAAAGGTAGTTGAGAAACAAGTAGTTATGTGTTTTAAGAAAAAAAAAGACTACATGCACAACTAGATACACCATTAACAAACTGAACTGTTCACCTGTTGTCTCCTATTTCAGCCTTGGGTGCTCATTTATTTCAATTGTTCATGCCAACTTTTTTATCTTAAGACTACAGTCCACAGCCAAAATGTCTGCTTTATATTTTTTTTCCTTTGTTCCAGAATTCTTGCTTTATTTTTTATTCATTTACAAATGAAAGCCTCAATGATTATATTCCAAAATGTCTACACCCTTTCAACGGATTTTAATTTGTTTACTTGTCTTTGCCTTTATTGTTGAATTTATTTAAGGATAATGGTAGTGTTTTTTTCTGATCGGAGTGTGTGTATTTAATCTTAACATGGCAGCTGCTTTAAATAAGGCATGCCACCTTGTATACACAATTAAATAAAGTAGCAGCAAATAGAGAGGATCCTGATCAGACAGCTCAAATCAGGGAAATCAATGATCTTGATTTGCATTATTTGCCTACAGCCTATCAATTAAAGCTTTAAAGATAAAGAATTAAAGCTGTGAAACTAATGCAACTTAAATATAAATGTGTCAGACAAGGTAAATGGTGAAGTTCATTAACATTTAACTATTCTGGGCAGACTGGACTGCAGTTAATGAGGTTAGACTGGGACCACTTGTGAATGCTAAACAAGACTGAAGTCTATGTTCTGTCAGCCAAGGAGACGGGCACACATGATAGACAGGAATTTATTTATAATTATACTGTATTGTATGTTATATAGAGGATCTGACATGAGTTGTTATTTAATACAAACATTAATTAAACGAGTTCATGCAAAATGATATTAAACAAGCCTCTGGCGAGTTTAATAAAAGTTTGTATTAAATAACAACGCATGTCAGATTCTTTTTATCACATGATTTTCATCCTCTTTTATTCGTGTCTTGATTCACATGCTGGTGAGAACAGTTAGACTTTGTGAGGATGCTCGATATCATTTTGTGTTGATTATCGCTAATATGGGGGCAGTTATTAATTGGCTGAATGTTGCGGTGTTCTGTTATCTGCATAATCTGATTTGCCGAGATGTTATTTTCAGACAGTTTTTTGAACTAAATGTTTGCAGGTGCTGTGGTTAGTCAGGCGTCTTTTGGCTGCAAGTCCAGAAGCCTTAGCTATACGCTTCATGATGGTGGTAAGTTTATTTATACCAACAATCAATCGTGACATTTGAACCCACAAAAAAGAGCTGTCATTGTCATCCAGTTTGTTTACAAACTCGGCGGATGAATACTAAATAGTCACACGAAGCTGCTAGCCAATTAAATTGCAAGAAAAGCTGTATTACACTAGTGTATTACAAAAAAGTATAACATGGATATATTGAATGGAAAACAATGTGAATCATGTGATAAAAATACCTTTTTTTTATTTTCTAGCTCACAATAAAAAAAAAGACTGAAGAGCAAATACTGTAGATCTTGACCAGCAGATCCCAGTGAGAGTTGACTAAGCTGGATCTATGTCCCTAGGTCTGTTCACTGCTAAGCAGGCTAAAACTGTGGGTGTTTGTTTTTTGAATTCATTACTTGCAAATTATGAAGTAAAAAGAAAAAGGAGCCTACCTAATAAAATTTTCATTATCAAAAACCTCTTTATTCTTACTGTCACATTGGAAAAATGAATTAAATGTTAACATGACAAAAGTTTATATACATGTGTAGCTCCTAGACTAAAGTTGTTGTAGTTGTTTATTAAGTTCATTTAGGTTTAAACCAACTCCAACGATTTTGAATGATTCTAGCTTTGTGTGTTGCATTTGTGAATCATTATCTAACATCATCAGCCGACTATCTCAGCAAAACTCAATTATCATCATTATCTAACATCATCAGCCGACTATCTCAGCAAAACTCAATTATCATGAAAAGACCAATGTATTATGTATCATGAAAACCCCGGAGGAAATTCTTTACCTGCATTGTTTTCTATGCATTTAGATGTTAGTTAATGGCCTTGCTTTTAGGTAATGAACATTGTAAGCATAACCTTTGTTCATTTTTTCCTAATTTTTCTTGAATGTTTTTGACTTACAATGTTTAAATTTCTTAGCAAGGTGAGAAATTAAACATGTTTAAACTGTAATGGTTTTAGGTTTATTGCCACAACAACCCAGTCTTTATTATGGGTAAGAGAAAAAAAGTTTTTCCTAAAGAGTTATTATCAATAATTTATGAACTGATTTACCAAACATCTTAGCAAAGGATTGGAAATAGTGTCAGGTCAAATTTTCAAGCTATCATAGTGATGGCAGCACTGTCTCTTCTCCTTGTTACCTACTGAAGAATTCTGATGACCCAAAATACAACCATGTTCAACTCAGGTTTGGCACTAACTAATTTCCAATAACATCAATCAGTGCATTGTTCTAGTTCAAAACATTTGATTCAATATCAGATAAAAAAACAAAAACAATATCATCTCTTAACTGTCAGAAAAAAAATTACCCAGCATAGAGATCCTATCTATCAAGTGTTGTTGAATGATGTCTCAAAGTTGTTTAACATTTGTTAAATGCAAATTTCTACCAACACATTGTTCAGGGTTCCCACAAAGAACAGAAAAATCCCGGACTTTTCCCTGACCAAAACCATTCTTCCCTGACCAATAACAGAGTCAACTTTGCACACAATCATTGAGCATTAAATGTATTTTTTTATATGTTGGCCCCCTCCCCATATTAGCCAACCTCTTTCTTCCCATTCTTTATTTTAAATTATTTCAGATACAGAATGCATGAATATGAGCAAGCAATTGTCATAAAACAACTTTAGAGGCAAGGGATGCTTAAACCCCTTTCTGCTTCTTCCTTAATTAGTTAGTTACTGTAAATGACAAAATATATCTATAATCTTCAGGCATAAGCATTTTTTAGAGTAAAATGTTTACAAAAATAAAAAAGATGCTCATAATCATAAATAGCAATAAAAATACCCAAAATAATGGAAGAAACTGCCTTTGCCTTTACTGATTTTGCTTCCTATTGTTTGACCAACATTTTTAAAAAATTCCCCTACTTTTTCCTGACTTTTGCTCATTTTTCAAATTTCCCTCACCAATTTCAAAATTTCCTGGCTTTTCCTTGACCTTGAAAAAACCTCATTTTCCCCCATTTTTTCCTGACCATGGGACCCTGTCCTAGATCCAAGTTTCTCATCACACATCTAAGATACAAATTTTTCCTTACAGATGCAAGATTCAAACTTCCTCTGATCTGACAACTGGTAATAATGAATGTTAACATATCATACACCATGTTCTGTACATATTTAAACCCTTTTTTCTTTAAATAGAAAACTGTCTGTCTAACCTGTGTTGTTTAAATGCCAATTTATCTTTTATATACCTTAAACTTGTCATTTTTTTTAAATATACTGCTTTTATTTATTGCGTTTATTTAGCAAATCTTTCCTATAAGTTGTTATATCAAAGAAAACTACAACACAACCTATTTTTTAGACCTTTTTACATTTTACACATGTTGTCTCTTCTTATAATTTTACCTCATCTGCTTTTAAACAAATCCAGTATTGTAATGAGCACTTCATAGGATATCCCCTTTTTATATCACTAAATTAAAGCTTCTTCTTCCAAATTTTCTTTCAATTACCCATACAATTTTGTTACACATTAAACTCACCTGTTGTCCAGATTTGCCACCCCATGGTTGCTGCCCATTTGTGAACACCTCCCACAAAGTGACGCCAAATGCCCAGACATCACTTGCAGATGTAAACTTCAGGTAGTTAATACACTCTGGGGCACACCTGTACAAAAAATCAGACAGTGACATTATATTTTCTGCCAAATACTTCATATTTCAGTTCCAAGACTGCTTAGCATGGGCAATATCTGACAAGTCCTCGTCCTATGTCATAGAATGACTTCTGTTGCATGTGGATTTAAGAAAAATTAGAAAACTAAAGATATATTTTAAAAAAAGAAGTTTTTATTTCTATTTACATGCACATTTCAATGAACAAGCAAACAGAAAAGAAAAACTTCTTAAAAGAATATAGATATTGACACTGTTCAAAGACTGCTGCAAAACCTTAAACCAAAATTTATATTTTTCAACAAGAAGAATATGAACTGAAGGAGGTAGAAAGATCTTGTAACAATGCCTAAAACGGAAGCATTTCTACTCACCATGCTATAGGTAGTTTTAAATTTACACTGAAGTTACTCTGATAGTAATCTTTGCCTCGTCCCAGGGCACGAGATAGGCCAAAATCACTTATCTTCACCTGAAAGAACAAATATAACATTATTTTTTATCATTTCATTTCTTCAATGTTCTTTTCCATTTGAATTTTAATTATTTACAATAAATAATGTTCTGTTAACAACAGAGTACTTTTCTGTTTAAAATTTACAATTATGTACAGTAAATAATGTTCCCTTAATAACAGACAGGGTACTTTTCTGTTTAAATCTACAACAATTTTATCTACAATAAGTATTGTCGCCTTAACAAAAGCAAGGTAATTTTTCATTTGAAAATAAAAATCCTAAAAACATTTCTGAAAAGACAGAAACACATTGCCTGGTTCAATTTTATTGATAAAAGGCTTAAATAATTTCTTTGGCTCATGATACATGTACAATAGTTATATATCTAGTATGTTATCTACCTTGTGTGTACCAGTTATCTACCCTTTTGTGTACTGCAGTTATCTACCTTGTGTGTATCATAGTTATGTAACTTGAGTGTACTGCTGTTTATCTACCTTGTGTGTACAATAGTTATGCACCTTGTATGTACTGCAGTTTATCTACCTTGTATGTACTGCAGTTTATCTACCTTGTGTGTACCATAGTTATGCACCTTGTATGTACTGCTGTTTATCTACCTTGTATGTACTGCAGTTTATCTACCTTGTATGTACTGCAGTTTATCTACCTTGTGTGTACCATAGTTATGCACCTTGTATGTACTGCTGTTTATCTACCTTGTATGTACTGCAGTTTATCTACCTTGTATGTACTGCAGTTTATCTACCTTGTGTGTACCATAGTTATGCACCTTGTATGTACTGCTGTTTATCTACCTTGTGTGTACCATAGTTATGCACCTTGTGTGTACCAGTTTATCTACCTTGTGTGTACCATAGTTATGCACCTTGTATGTACTGCAGTTTATCTGCCTTGTGTGTACCATAGTTATGCACCTTGTATGTACTGCAGTTTATCTACCTTGTGTGTACCATAGTTATGTACCTTGTGTGCACCAGTTTATCTACCTTGTGTGTACCATAGTAATGTACCTTGCCAGTACTAGTTATCTACCTTGTTTGTACCGTATTAATGTACCTTGTGTGTAACATAGTTACCTACCTTGTTTGTACCATAGTTGTGTACCTCGTGTGTACTGCAGTTATCTACCTTGTGCGTACCATAGTTATCTACAGTGTGTATACCATAGTTATGTACCTTGTGTGTACCAGTTATGTACCTTGTGTGTACCATAGTTATGTACCTTGTGTGTACCAGTTATCTACCTTGTGTGTACTATAGTTAGTGTGTACCATAGTTATCTACCTTGTGTGTTCCATAGTTAATTTTGTGTTTACTGCCCTATCCATGTGTTTATCATTGTTAATTTACCTTGTGTTTATCGAAGACCAGTATATTTCTAGCTGCCAGGTCCCGGTGAATGAGACGTTTGCTTTCCAGATAGGCCATCCCATCACACACCTGCTGCATAAAGTCAAGTAACCGTGGCAATGGAAACTCCTGTCGTAACAACAAGTCCTTCATACACTCCAGCAGGGATCGCAGAGGGGCCAGTTCAGTTACCTTGGAGATTTATACAAAAGTAAATTAGAGCAATGGCAAACAAAGTTCAAGATGAATTATGCAATCTAAAGTATCAAAGGCTCACCTTGGAAAATTGTGAGAGGAAAGGAAAAAAGAAAATATATTATTTGTGTTATTTATTGTTCTATTTACTTTACCCTATTTTTATATTTAAAAAAAATAATCCACTCTTGTCTGCTTGTCTGGCTAGAACATGTGTTTTGGAGTAGGACCACAATAAGCAGTAAATAATAAGAGGATTCAGATGAGTTTTTTTGTGTTTTTTGTTGTTGTTGTTGCTGATTATTTTCAAAATGAGTCATTGTGATGTAATGTGTATTTCAATTATGCAGAAAAGTCATATCAATACCCCACTGGAATATGTTTTACTTAAAATATATAAAGTCTTATAATGTGATGTATCAGTATAGCAAGTACATTGCTGTCAGAAATGTGTTGAAAATCCATTACACAAAAATGGGCAATGACTTTAACAGCCAATGACTTACTTATATTCACTGATGTATGTTACTTCTTTAAACGAATGACAGTATCTTACACTCCAAAATGTACTTGTGCACTGAAATACACCATGTTTCACACAATTTAACAAATAAAATAAATGGCCAATAGTTTTATACTCACCAGCATAAGTGAACTCTCCTGATCCAGCACAACACCATACATTCGCACGATATTCTCGTGGTCTATTGTCTGCATTAGCCCTGCCTCCTTCAGGAATTCCTGGGTTCCATTTTCCAACCTCTCACGACTAAGGCACTTGATTGCAACTTGTACCTGGACAACCAGAGCACAAGTTTAAATAATAGTACTGTTTAAAAGCAAAACCAGAAAAAGCTTAACTCACCGGAAACAATGTACCAGAAATGTAAGCATATCAAACACAATAGCTTTTACTACTAGATCTACTATTTTACATTGACTATTTTGATATAACAGATGTCTACCAAAAAGGATTGGGTGGCTTACTTATTCATGGCCACCCAACATAACAAACACATGATGCATGAAATTAATTTCATGGAAGCTGTTTGTTTAGTTAGAATTCCAATTTGAATGGCATCATAAGAACACTTGGCAATAGAACTTAGAAGGCAAAGGACATTACTCCAAGGACAATAGACAAAGGTTTATATAGTAATGTTATTGTGCATGATTTTATTTCCCAAGTTGTGTATGTTAATATGTGTGATTGTGGCAATGTGTGTGACGGTAAGGGTAACAAATAAAGAAAACTTAAATTAATTATACATGAAAGTGAGACAGTTATGTATTTTAGGTGTATGTTAGTTCATATGTGTGTACTGATACACCATTCTGTATCATTTCAAATGTTTATCTAAAATAACTGTACGATAGTACCATTATATGCTGGAACAATTAAAAAGATAAAAAATGGAAGTCTCATGACTGGCTCAGTAATTACAGATTTTAGCTCAAGTTTTCAAATTTAAAAAGATGATTTTTGTTACTGTAGGAATAACCAGCTAACATAACAGCAGAAATATTGACTTTTCCGGTCTTTTTTTAAAATTTACCTTCCAACCCTCATTCACAGTCCAGAGTCCCTTTTGCACCATCTTAAACTCACGCCCTTGTCAATGGCTTACAACCCACCCTTTTTACCATTAACAGACTCTCCTAGACCTACTTCACCTTCTTGTAATAATAGACACTAGCAACGCAACAAGAATACATACCTTCTCCCCATCCTCTGTAGTCCAAAGACCTTGCTGTACCACCCCAAACTCCCCCTCTCCCAGAGTCTTTGTTACGTCAATGGAGTCGCTAGAGATGATCTGTTTACCTGTAGGTCGAATGTACGAAATGGGTCGAGAGATTCTGTGGTCTGGTGAAGGGCTTAACGTCCGCCCGCTACCGCTGGTATTCAGACTGGCCTTGTCCATGATTGCCTGAGAAAATGTTCAAAGGGTTAGGAGAATGGGTGAGTATCGAGCAAAAGGATCAATATGATATTCATATCGATACAATATGATTGACATCCGATATATCAGATGATATATTTATATGTCTTTAGGTAGATAAGTAAATGCAGAGGGCCAAGGTCAATGACACAAGAATAAATGCCATATTCTATATTTCAGTTTAAGTAAAAACCATTAAAGCTTTGTATGTGTGGACTGTGTACAAATGTAGATTGTGTAAGAAAAAATGAAAAAACACAAGCTAAATTACAGTCAAACTTGTATTAAGCAGCTACCCAAGGGACAGCATATAAATGACTGCTTAAGACAAGTTGGCTGCTTAAAATAAATATGACATCATAGGTTTAAAATTTATGTATTACATGTACTAAAAAAGTTGATCTACTACAAAGTACTTTTCTAATAAATATTTAATACTACAACATATTAACTGCTATTGGAATATCAACATATGATTTCCTAAATCAAAGAAAATATTGATCCATTATTAGTAGTTTGGTCATTTACAGTACAAAGCATACCATGTGAGTGTAGATCTACCAAAATCTTCATAAAAAAGTTTTACAAACCGCCGAAAAGTGTACGTTTATTCAGACAGCCATGTTTTGGATTGAGTGTGTTTTGATCTTTTCTTCAACAAAAACAGCAAGGAGTGTGTTATTTGATAAAGAAAATCATTTAAACAAGGTTTGTATTAACAAAAACTGAAAGTGCAACAATTTTATATACATGTGTCAAGTAAATCTGGTGGTGTCAATCTATGCATAAAGATGGATAACTTGGGATATATCTTGATAGGGAGATCGAAACAGCTAAATGTAATAATGATGGTAAATGAGTGGGGAGCAGGGGAATAACAGTCACACATTCAATGCATGACCACGTTCCTTCGGTTTTCTTTACAAAATACTGTCATACTTTGCTTTTCGATGGTGGCATATTGCAGACAATCTGCTCCTGTCATTGAACTGACTTGATGAATACTGGAACACAGAATGTTAACCTACATTCTGAACACAAGTTTAATATAGCATTTGCGATAAACGGGGATATTACAATTGCTTGTTATTTTAATTTCCTGAAAATTGCAAACAAAACAGCCTGAATATTTCACACTTCCAATGAAATGTGAACAAGAAACTGGTAAGAAGGTACTTTCTTCTGATTTTTGTTTAATACTGAAATGACAGATACGTTTTTTTAACTGAATACTGCATACTGGTATGTGTATCGATATGAGAACCAGTACTCAGCACTAGTTAATAGTAATTAAAATAATGATTAATTGGGTCACTGATTTAAAATTAAAATCTATTACTAGAGAGTTTTTTTTATTTTTTATACACAATGTAGAGACTCAATATTATTAATTATGGCAACATTCAGCTATCATTTTTCTGTGCAAATATTAAGGACCAAGGGGATTAACATATAAGTCTGGAAGTCACTTTGACGACTATATCATTGTGCAACTCACAAAACAAAAGAGCCATGGTAGCCCTGAATTGCTAACTGTTAAACCTAAAAACCCAGGTATGTAGCATGCTATACATCCAAGATTTCATGTAGAAAGTCTTTATAATAAAGTTTACTGAAAATTGGGCCATAAATGTGTTCTCTTAAATTTGCCATAGTGACCTCCTTTTCTACCACACATGACCCATTTTCGAACACATCAAAGATTTCATGCAAACAATCTGGAAAGGGTAGTAAAGATTATGCAGAAATTGGCTTTGTGTTTTGTCTCATCCAAATTGCATGCAGACAAAGATTCCAGCCAAGTTTGGTGAAGATTGGGCCAGAAATGTGACTTTTATGGAGGTTTTTTTCTCTAAAATTTGACCTTATAACCTTTCTTTTTTTTTTGACACCACATGACCCAGTTACAACCTCTTCAGACTTCAGACAAACCTTCCCACCAAGTTTGTGGAAGATTGGATGAAAACTGCAGCCCCTAGAGTGTTTTAAAGCAAATGGAGCAGAATAAAGGGTACAGAAAAGCACACCTTGAGCACACTGTGCTCAGCATGCTCAGGTTTGCTAAAAATAAAAGCTAAATATATATTGAAGAGAAAAAAAACATTTTTGGCTGGGCAAACTGTTGGGTGGTTTAAATCAAATCTTTTTTCCTGCAATGATAACATATCTGCAATGTTTGTGTAATATAACCACTTCAAAGATTACTTCTATAGTTATTTATTTCAACACCTGAGCTCTAACCACAGAATGCCTGATAAGAAGGGAAAAATGATTAATTTTGACAATGTTATATCTTACTTTTCCACCTAACCTTTAACAGCAACAAAGTCACAGTATGGCACAGCTACATGACACTTACACTACACAATTTACACTATTTTGAAACTATTGTGTGATTATCAAGCTAATTAGTATACAGTTTGGGGTGCCAGTGGCATTTTGGTAAAGACTTAGAGACCCCTCTGACTGCTTAGCCTCATACCACTTCAAGTCCTGTTCTGGGGGAAGGACTTTATTTGGGGAGATCTTCCAGCTGACCTGTGGTGCTAGGTGGTTCTACCCAGGCATTTGTCTGGGGTCTCCTCCAAAAAAAATCTGAGAGTCTGCATAATGATCCTAGTTTGTCGCTGCGATGTATTTTAAAAAAAAACAACAACATGAAAACATGGGTGTACTGTTTATGAATAATGCTTGCACATACAAGTGCAATTCAGTGGAAAAATCAGTGACATCGGACTACAAGAAGACTTGAATTAAGCTTGAAAAATACTTAAGATTTGAAGTCCTGTTATCATAAACAAATGCAGAGCTATCTAATCTGAGAAGAAAAGCCAATAGTGTGGCAGTAAGCAGTTGCTACTTATCTTGACAGACTTGATGAAAATGCAATCATTTTAATCTGCGCATGTGCTGACATATCAGGTAACATGTGGACAGAAACATTGAGCTATGCACAAGGAATTCAACCCTGTAACAGCTGTTCTTCTTGCTACTGATGATGATAATAGGTATAATGATTACACTGACCCCAAATGTTTTCTAATTTACTGGTGTTATACTGTTAAAGGAAGGGGTAAAGGTATAAGTTGTTAATTCTAAGAGAAGTTCCAAGTTGGTTGACACTATTTCTCCAATCCAGTTTAATGTCTAACCCCATCGACCTAAGTATTTATTGTTTGCTTTTGAGCTGTTTTTATCATTTATAGATTCATACCAAAATCTCAGTCCATTGGTATTATTGGTGTTCCAAGACCTGAGATCCTCCAAAATGAATAATTTGGCGGTGTGTTTTTTTTCTTCTTTTTTTGTTAAAATAATTATCACCATATAAAGTAATTGAGTTAAAGAGTTCAAATGTGTAGTTCTGTCTTAAACATAAGCTTTAACAGAAAACCAACCCGTTTATAAAACATATAGTAAACCCTCTGTTATTACCTACCCTTTTAAACTTCTCCAATTTCCCTGATGGGCACTCTTTCTTGTAGAACTTTTTTAGACGCCGCATCTCTGGCTTTGTCATCCCTATACTGGCCAGATCATCCTCTGTGACGTATTTCAGCTGTGGTACACTTGCAACCTTCAACTCGTTCTTGAATGCGCTCATGTAGTGCTCAAGTTCTGCATCAAGCAGAAATTCTCGAAGGTCTCGAATCGTCCCCATGTCTGCACTTAAACCTGTAAAATAGAAATAGTTCATAGATAGGTTGGAATAATTTGTGAAAAAAATAAAAGTTTATTCTATCAGCCAGAGAGCAAAACTAGTGGAAATTTTCTGATGAAATATAAGCATCAAAAGGAATAAAAATATCAGTTATATATTTACTTTTCACATAATTTTACGCAAACAAACCTTTATGTAAGCAAAAAAGAAAGCATATAACAAATAAAGATAAAATAAAAATGTGAGCCACATGTTCGAATTAAGGTTAGACTAGGTGAACAAATGCTGAAATAATGTATCAAATGCTTACATCTGAATACAAATGTGTAATTATGTAAGAACTGTCATTAGAATGTGTTCCTACAGATATATTGCTGAATGACATCTACTTATGCAAATGGTGAAACCCACTAACATTGAAGTGACATAGCTGCCTTGCATCTTAATGGTCTAACAAAAAAAACAAATCAACCTTGCTCATTTTTTCAAAAACCCACTATTAGTTAAAAGAGGAAAGCTATAATAAACCAACATCATCTTTATGCTCCTTGCAAAGCAGCAGACCCAGCCCTATGACTTAGCCTATTAACCTTATTCATGATAATGGAAGAAAGGAATTAATAGCATGGAGTACAACCTGTAAAACAAGTAACAATGTAGAGTTTTGTCATCTATGGATTTGGTGCATCAAAAACATACTCTTTTCTGATAAAATGGTAGAATACACTTACAGCATACAAAGAAAAAGCTATAAAACAACTTTCTTCTTAAGGGGAAAATGTATAACTGTATACTGCATTCATATAAATGATTGAACACACTCAACAGTATGCAGGAAAAGACATAAAACTACGATATAACAAAGGCTATAACATACAATATCCATACAAATGTTAAATTAATATGAATGGCTTATAAATCTCAACATAACAGAAATACATGGTAATGGAGGAAATAAACGACTTCTACCACTCATGCTAGTTTGATGATCGTGACTGTAGTGGGCAAGAATGTCACAGAATAATAAAGACTGACATTACCACCTTCACTACGGTATATATATATATGTGTTTCCTATATGGCATGTATATGTGCTTCATATAAGTCGAGAAATATAAGCTGTCTGCTTACTGCTTTGGTACCACACTGATTAAATCTTTTACTTCCATTTTCCTAGTATTATACAAATTTTCCTAGCGTCTTTACACATCTTACACATCTTAAGCCAATGTGTCCAGAAAGCTTAAAATGATAACATCTGCAAAAAAAGTTTGAACAATAATAGTGTGAATATTTTATACTATCACAGACAATATTTTCCATCCCATGTTGCAAGTAAAATTTAATAGATCACTGGTAAGAGTAGGTGTAAACTTATTACTGCCATTTCTCTTACTGCCTGTTCTCAAATCTATGGCCACTTTAAGTCATTATAAAGCTCTGTTAGCACATCATCCAATAAAAAGCAATCTGCTACTTGCTAGCAACATCTGTGGCAAATACAGGAAAGCAACTTAAGTCAGGATTCAAATTGTAAGCGAGACAACTACACAATGTGTTAAATTGATTGATACCAATCATGAGAGTAATGTAGTTAAGACAAAAACAACTACGCAGTAAACATGAGCGATGCCAGGGTACAGTATACAGGAAGCACTGGTCTTCCCCAAGCCATTCTTGTCACAGGGCAGCGATGCCAGGGTACAGCATAGAGGAAGCAGTCGTCTTCCCCAACCCATTCTTGTCACAGGGCAGTGATACCAGGGTACAGCATAGAGGAAGCAGTCGTCTTCCCCAACCCATTCTTGTCACATGGCAGTGATACCAGGGTACAGCATACAGGAAGCAGTCGTCTTCCCCAACCCATTCTTGTCACATGGCAGTGATACCAGGGTACAGTATACAGGAAGCACTCGTCTTCCCCAACCCATTCTTGTCACATGGCTGTGATACCAGGGTACAGCAAAGAGGAAGCAGTCGTCTTCCCCAAGCCATTCTTGTCACAGGGCAGTGATACCAGGGTACAGCATACAGGAAGCAGTTGTCTTCCCCAAGCCATTCTTGTCACAGGGCAGTGATACCAGGGTACAGCATACAGGAAGCACTTGTCTTCCCCAAGCCATTCTTGTCACAGGGCAGCGATGCCAGGGTACAGCATAGAGGAAGCAGTCGTCTTCCCCAACCCATTCTTGTCGCATGGCAGTGATACCAGGGTGCAGTATACAGGAAGCACTTGTCTTCCCCAACCCATTCTTGTCACATGGCAGTGATACCAGGGTACAGCATACAGGAAGCACTTGTCTTCCCCAACCCATTCTTGTCACATGGCAGTGATACCAGGGTACAGCATAGAGGAAGCAGTCGTCTTCCCCAACCCATTCTTGTCACATGGCAGTGATACCAGGGTACAGCATACAGGAAGCAGTTGTCTTCCCTAACCCATTCTTGTCACATGGCAGTGATACCAGGGTACAGCATACAGGAAGCACTTGTCTTCCACTAGCCATTCTTGTCACAGGGCAGCGATGCCAGGGTACAGCATAGAGGAAGCAGTCGTCTTCCCCAACCCATTCTTGTCACATGGCAGTGATACCAGGGTACAGCATGCAGGAAGCACTTGTCTTCCCCAACCCATTCTTGTCACATGGCAGTGATACCGGGGTACAGCAAGCAGGAAACACTTGTCTTCCCCAACCCATTCTTGTCACAGGGCAGTGATACCAGGGTACAGCATAAAGGAAGCACTTGTCTTCCCCAACCCATTCTTGTCACATGGCAGTGATACCAGGGTACAGCATACGGGAAGCACTCGTCTTCCCTAACCCATTCTTGTCACATGGCAGTGATACCAGGGTACAGCATAGAGGAAGTAGTCGTCTTCCCCAATCCATTCTTGTCACAGGGCAGTGATACCAGGGTACAGCATACAGGAAGCAGTCGTCTTCCCTAACCCATTCTTGTCACATGGCAGTGATACCAGGGTACAGCATACAGGAAGCACTTGTCTTCCCCAAGCCATTCTTGTCACAGGGCAGCGATGCCAGGGTACAGCATAGAGGAAGCAGTCGTCTTCCCCAACCCATTCTTGTCACATGGCAGTGATACCAGGGTACAGCATGCAGGAAGCACTTGTCTTCCCAAACCCATTCTTGTCACATGGCAGTAATACCAGGGTACAGCAAGCAGGAAACACTTGTCTTCCCCAACCCATTCTTGTCACATGGCAGCGATGCCAGGGTACAGTATACAGGAAGCACTCGTCTTCCCCAACCCATTCTTGTCACATGGCAGTGATACCAGGGTACAGTATACAGTAAGCACTTGTCTTCCCCAAGCCATTCTTGTCACTGGGCAGCGATACCAGGGTACAGTATACAGGAAGCACTCGTCTTCCCCAACCCTTTCTTGTCAAAGGGCAGTGATACCAGGGTACAGTATACAGGAAGCACTCGTCTTCCCCAAGCCATTCTTGTCACATGGCAGTGATACTAGGGTACAGTATACAGTAAGCACTTGTCTTCCCCAAGCCATTCTTGTCACTGGGCAGCGATACCAGGGTACAGTATACAGGAAGCACTCATCTTCCCCAACCCTTTCTTGTCAAAGGGCAGTGATACCAGGGTACAGTATACAGGAAGCACTCGTCTTCCCCAAGCCATTCTTGTCATAGGGCAGTGATACCAGGGTACAGCATACAGGAAGCACTCGTCTTCCCCAACCCTTTCTTGTCAAAGGGCAGTGATACCAGGGTACAGTATACAGGAAGCACTTGTCTTCCCCAAGCCATTCTTGTCACATGGCAGTGATACCAGGGTACAGTATACAGGAAGCACTTGTCTTCCCCAACCCTTTCTTGTCAAAGGGCAGTGATACCAGGGTACAGTATACAGGATGCACTTGTCTTCCCCAACCCATTCTTGTCACATGGCTGTGATACCAGGGTACATCATACAGGAAGCACTTATCTTCCCCTAGCCATTCTTGTCACATGGCAGTGATACCAGGGTACAGAATACAGGAAGGACTTGTCTTCCCCTAGCCATTCTTGTCACAGGGCAGAGAATGAATTTAACCAACTGGTAAAATGATCTTTGCATTTTTAATACATATTAAATATCTATACTAATGCATTTTAAATATCTCTACAGACAGCTATATTTCTATATTGAACATACTAAAAGTTTGCTCTACTACAAAATATCCCAAACCGAAAAAAAAATTGTTTTTTTTCTCTCATTATTTGGAAGATTCCATAAACAACTTTCAACATACTTCAACAAGAAAGGGAACCTGAAAAATTTACTTGCTAGAACACACAAATTAATTTTAAAAATAGAAAGATGAATAATGGCTTTTATTATCTTGCCAAAAGGACCTGGTACATTCCTGTACTGCTATTCTAAATATGTTGTTTGTACCCTTAAAATCTACCTGAAATTCAAGTGACTTAATTTCTTGTCTTTGGTCCATGATTTAAAAATCTTTTTTTCAGTATGTATGACCCCTGATATACTTTTATATGTGCTGAGTAGAAACTGGTATCTGTTGATGCAAAAATGGATAAATGCGACTATTAGATGTAATTGAATATTTTTTAAGTGTATTATGTGTAATGCAATATGATATGTATAATTAAGATTTTTATCTGACAGAGCATTTCGTGTTAAGACTATAATCCTAGTGGTCTGGGTTAAAGTTGTCTTCAGACAATTGGCAATCATTTCCATCGAACTGGTAGAAGGCCAAACAAAGTTTAAGATAGAGTTTGGTCAAAAATTAGATTTCGTTGTGTGTGTTGTTTTTTCCAGAAATGCATTGAAGCAGCAAAATTATGGTCATATTAGTGACTTCAAGCTACTTGTGTGCACCTTATGAAAGCTAGAAGACCACTAAGTCCCTGGCCTTACTGGGACTTAAATCCATGTGGTAATTGGTGAGCAGTCAAAGGAGTTACAAGTCTGTGACTCTAAAATAATAATGTTTGCAAGTGTTGGATTTCCACTCAATTTTATCATAATCAAGAAAAGTGTTGCCTTAACTGTGATAGCTTGTTGAGTAAGTGAAAGCGGGAGAGAGAGCAACAGATTAAAAAATGATCAAAAACATACATTGAGAGATAAAGATAGGTTTAAATAACAATAAACATATACAATTAAACAGAAAGACAAAAGAATCACACAGAGAGGGGAATGGTTGGAGAATAATAAAGAAAGAGTATCAGAGTAAGCAAGATAGAAATATTATGAGAAAAAATGAAAGATCCATAAATGGAGACATCATGAACATGAAACGAGATAGTTTTGATTTTGTTACATCACTCCAACAATATTACGGCCATATTTACAACATCCAGCTCATAATGGAGGAAGACCCCGGACATTTGTCTGGAAAGAACCACTGGTGCACTGTAGGACAGCTGGGAGACCCCCACTCATGAAAGTTCTCTCACTGATCGGGATTCAAGCCATGCAGTAAGGGGCAAAGAAGGTACAAGTCAGAGACCCAAACTGAATGACCATGGATACCCAGACAAGACATAGAGAGCAATAGATAAACAGAAAGGTCAATGTATTGTAGCAAAAGTGACAAAACCAAGGAGACTGTGAAAGAATCCCACAAGAGATAAAGATGAATCAGTCTCCAGCACTGATCATTAAAGTATAAACTTTCTACAGCTTTGGTGTTAACACTAAAGTCAACAATTATATCAAATTTGACCAACCAAAGTCAATGTACTACTATCTCTTCACCGGAATTTTAATTATGTGACCCCTACACCAATCATAGTACCATTTGTCCATAAATTACATTGCTGTCCTCCTCACTTTATACCATGAACATTTCATCATTCTTGTCAGAATAAAAAGATAAGAAGATATGGAAGGGTATAAAAAAAACTACCGCCATGTATTCAATACTTGATAGTACAAGTTGTTTCAGTATAAAATGAGACAGAAATGAGTGGATAAACAGACAGAATGACAAGAGATAGATTTGACAATAAGTACTGGAGGAATTTTAGAAAGATAGATGTTTGTTAAATGAGATTAACAGACAGGCAAAAGAATATATTATTGGGTGGATGGATAGACAGAAAGACCAACTGAAGGACAACAATGGCTAAACAGTGGATTGACAGACAGTGCCAGACTGCCAGTCAGATGCAAAGATAAACATCATATAGAAGAGTTGTGTAAAACTGGATAGGAGACCATATAAGATGCACAAGAAAAATAAAAAAATGACTGCTAGAAAAGTTAAAAATAAACAAACAAAAAACATAGACAAATAATTACTCAACAACAACAAAAGAAGCAAATATCCAGGTGCAAAATACATGACTTAACTCTACCCTAGGTACAGGTTCCATTGTCACCAATCATTACCTAGTTCCTCCATCTCTTCCTCCTCCACTTTCCGTCGCTGTGATGAACTGCTACACAACATGATAAATATGGTCTCAAGTCCTATAATGATACTTTCCAAGACTGGTCTTAGCTCTCTATCACATTTACATGTTGATGGTAAGAAGTTTTATGCTTCCATGTCACAGCCTCATTTAGGCACCAGTCATATGTTCTACGATGTAGAATTCTTTGTAACCATGAAATGATCCGCCATTTCCAAGGGTCCTTTTATATTTGTTTCCAGACACAGTCTAAGCAATGCATCACACATGCAGATACATGTTTTGTCCATAATGTATACATGTACTTTTCTTTTGAGTATAAAAAAGATTACATATTAGGGATACACCAACCAAATGAACATATATGATTTACCGCTATAAACTCAGATTTTTTTATTTTTTTAAAAATCCCACAAATTTTCTTTATATTTGTGTCTTTGTTTTATGAATATGTTGACTTCAGGTACTTTCAACATTATTGTATAAGCCTAATAGTGATTAACTCAATTATATTACTTAACAGTTTATAAATTGTCACATCCACATATGAAAATATCAATATTTCCCAATAACTTCATACACATATACACACCATAAACAGATATTTGTCCATTGATATTATATATATTGACACCTGTCCATACATCCAGCATATATTACCTCTAAGCAATAGTTATGTATATTCAACATTTACACAGGCTTATTTCATTGATCAATAAATCAGCCTCCATCACAAGTTGCAAAGTCTGAGTCATAAATGAAAAATAGGAACTACACACCTTCAAACACTTCACAGACAATACCAACTGATTTTTACAATTATCCTTTTGTTGTTGTTGTTGTTGTTGTGCAATTTTAAATTATACACAGCCGCAAATGAAAAGATTTTTACAATTATTCTTTAGTTTTAAAATTTCAATCTACACACCACCACAGATGCACAATCATATTCTTACAATTATCCTGTTTTCTAATTATGCAATTTAAATCTATACAAATGGAAAATCCCTGAATGATACAAGATAATATACATAAATTCCACCATTTATCTGCTCATTAAACAGGAAAATTTTCCTTCAAGCAATATACTGGTATCCTCACACATTCCGACTTTAATTACTTTCCAATTTCTACATCCAAACAAGACAATGTTGCATATCACTTGACATATAACCCTCACATTCACAATATTTTCCAATTAAACTGTGGATATACTACTGTCATTCATAAAATGAAATTCGAAAAATCAAAACTAATGCATCTCGAACTTCTGCTAAAAGCAACATGTCCAACAGACTGTAAATGAGTCACATCCCTAATGTAATAAAGATTTAAACCAGTCACTAACCACATGACATTACAACCCGTTTAAAAAGGGTCCCAACTGTTACTGCATCATGCAAAACGAGAAATCAATAAGCCTTGAATATGCTCAAGGTACTATTACATCATTTAACTTCATTTAAATTCACCTTCAAAATGTTGTTTTTTATAAAGGGACTGGCTCAGAGATCTAATGTTATTTGTTGTTTTTATTGTTGTTAATCTTGTTGTTCATGATATCATCTTTGTATGCAGCAAAATAATCAATATGCTGCTGAAATGGAGGGAATAGCTTGATAACATGCTAAAAAGATGATACTGTAGAGTACATGCACAAATAAAATAATTGATTTTTCTTGGTATTGTTTTATGTTCATCACACCAACACTATCATGGTAATAATAGCAGCATGAGGGCATAGTTAAATGCAGTTGTATGTTTAAATCATAAAAGGAAAGAACTGGATCAATTTCAAATCTGAATTTAGCATTTGTCTAGTGCTTCTCAAGGTCCTAGTGTGTTCGTCCCTTTAAACGTATTGTTGATGGTTGGGTTGGAGATCATTTGAATTCAGCTAAAGGTCCTAGTGTGATTGTCCCTTAAAACGTAATGTTGATGGTGGGGTAGGAAATCATTTGAATTCAGCTAAAGGTCCCAGTGTGCTCGTCCCTTAAAACGTAATGTTGATGGTGGGGTTGGAGATCATTTGAATTCAGCTGCAACTGAAATGTGGGGGCTGGCTGCTTCAGCATAGAAAATCAATAACAACTCTTAAGCTACTAAGCACGTGTAAATAAGGCAAATCCTTGCTGGGAGTTGTCATATCAGGATCTACACCATTTGTCGTTAAGTCTCTACCAACATGTGTACTCACCATAGTATCGTATTGTTGGCCATAAAAAAAAACACATTTACTACGGGCTATTATCTATTATCATGCTGTGTTTTTCATCAACATGCAACGGTACCTAGGCATTTTGCTACTAAGCAACAAAAAGTGTAAGTGTTGATCAGACAGCTTCCAGCAGGAAGATGGCTGAGCTGGATCTACACTATTTGCCAAAGTCAGATCAATTTGAGCCTAGCATGCTAAGAGTTTATATATGTAGCAGGCTTAAGGTCTTTGTCTGGGTTTCAGTCATAGGGGTTCCAGCATGGTAAGAGATGAAGCTGCATACAGTCTTGTTTATTGATCTGCAACCTCCTAGGTATCAACAGCAATGTTTTCATGATATATTGATGGTGTTTACATGAAGCAGACTGATAATAGTACTTTGACTGCTGCCTTCTGAGTTATATCATGCTGTGACCTCCAAACAAGACACCACAACTCATTGCATTTTGCAACTATTGGCTGAAGAGTCTTTATAAACAATTCTTGTACTTTTGCATGTAGTTGTTGGACCAATTTAAATTTTGTAGGGTTTATTAATTATTGTAGCATGGTAAGGATTATTACCCAGACAAGGGACCAATGTACTTATCATAAAACAACTATTGAACTTAACAACTAAGAGTCAGAAACATTACCACTACCATTCCTTTTAAAAGAGACCTTTCTATGTTTCATAAAATGATTTGATGGGCAACTTCTTTCCAAATATTATAAAGTAAACAGGCAAGAATGAATTAAAACAACTATGTCATTTAAGACCAGCCCAGAAGTGGAATAAAAGATGTTAAATTGTTGCTTTTTTATTTATTTTTATTTTTTAAATCAGTTTGACAGTTACTCGGTGGACACTACTAGCCAATTTACGGCATGTTCTTAATATATCATTTATCAAAATATATACAAATGTTAAAAAAAAGACTGGAAAAAACAATTTCTGAAAGAGCACAAGACTCAGTAGATTTAAGATTTTTGTGTTTTTTGCAAATTGACAATAGACTGAATTGACCAACCTCTTGCCATCCTTGTTTATCACATGAATTCTAGACTCTCCAATATGGATTATGCTGGCGACTCCAAACTCCAAAGATTACTTAAATCTATGAGAAATACTAAAAAGAAGGCATGTGTATATATATGCTGATATTTAAGCCATCCTTAAAGCGCTAGACCTCAAAATTTGTATAATAAAGATTTTCGTGTTTCATAATTTTGATAGATGCATCATTTTGATAGATGCATAAAAAGTTTATTGGCTACTTCTCAGAATGAGGTGAAAACCTTGTGAAAATACCTCCTGAAGACCAGGCCAACTCGCCCCATTTAGCGTGTAGCAAATGCAATGCTTGGCTAATCAGGTCTAATTCTGTAATTTGCAACTCCATAAATATAGAAAAATACACCACAAAGTTCTCACTCTTCCAGTTTATGGGTCATGAACTTCAATGAATTAGTATCATGTCAGCATAAATCAGAAGCCTAAAAGCAACACTACCTGATAATGGAGTGAGACATAATTAGCCCATCGCAATAGGCTACAAAAGCATCAAACACATTCTTCAGGATAATACGGAGCCACACAGCATAATTAGGCTGTATAAAATCTATACTATATTTGTACAATTCCTATCTTTAAGCTGACAACTACATGCTTATATGTGATATTGTTCAACACTCAGGAGCAAATAATGTAGATCCTGATCAGATAGCTCCCTGCAGGAGCTGCCCAGTCTGAACCTTCAGTACATGTAAAGACCAAATTAATCCATACTTAGTAGGATAAGATGTTACCGACTTCCCGCCTCTCTGCACGGGTAAAATTACCTTAATTACACAGCATTAAAAAATATCTCAATGATTTCAAGATAGTTATCCTATAATTATACTATAATAATGTTTGTTTACCTGCCACTAGGTGATTTATACTGGCCCATAAAGGTGCTGTCTGTCAGCTTGCTTATGTCTAATTTATATAACAATATCTGACCTCTGTTTGGGGGTATTTGTATATAATTTCTGCAGAAAAAAATCATACATTAGTCTAAGCTTTGACGAATTTCAAAGGTTATCTCATTTTGTGGCAGTCAAACTTGTTAATCAACACTTAAATTTTCATTCATTTTAAATCTATAAATAAGAACAATTGGGATTCCTGCTAAAAACAGACATCAATGTCACATTACAAACTGACACAGTTTTGATGATTAACTGATCATGGTGGACTCAAATATATAATAAGTGGAGGAAGACTTCGGGCAAATGTATGTGTAGAACCAGTGACAACAATGTTTTTGTGATTATGCACAACTTTCAGTGAAAGGAAGAAAAATGATATCCATATTGAGAGGACTTAGAATGCAGCTGATAAAATTTCCAGTATAAGACACACTTACAGTATTCTAGTAACTTATTATCTTCTATTCTTTAAAATGTATTAATATAAAGGCAAGATCTACTACGAATATGTACCATAACAAATAAATATAAAGCATTATTCATTAAAATCCATAAATTTTATATGAATACTAATTATTTCTTAATTCCAAAAAATCACAAGTCAGTACTTTTCTTTCATATGACATCCACACTCCAGAAAACTAACCAAATATCCAAATTAGAAGAACAAGTTACTAAAGAAAAAGTCGTACAAGGACTGTAAGATATGCTTATGCACCAAACACACCATTCCAAATTGAAGTACTCAATGCTAAAGAACAACTGCATAAATACCACTATTACAAGCGCATTAACAATTAACAATACCAACTTCTTCAAAAACTACTACAACAAATACTACAGA
Source organism: Sinonovacula constricta (assembly GCA_007844125.1). Classification (NCBI taxonomy): domain Eukaryota; kingdom Metazoa; phylum Mollusca; class Bivalvia; order Cardiida; family Solecurtidae; genus Sinonovacula; species Sinonovacula constricta. The sequence goes on from CM017566.1 coordinate 32,748,687, forward strand.
TTATTTTCCCATTGTCCGACTGTGTCGGACTGTAAACCTCCTGAACTCAAATTTATCTCTCATACCTTAGCAAATAATGTAGCTCTGGATCAGCGAGCCCCCAAAAAGGATCTGCACTATTTGCCGCCAATTGTCCGACAAGATTACTCTGTCCTTACCTAAGCGCATGTCGTTATCAGCAGAAAATTAAGTACTATAGCACAAGGTTATTAACAAATGTTATGAGATATAGCAGAGTAGGGCTGAAGAGCCATTCTTCCAATATTTACATATTGACTAATTGACAATTTCGTAAAAAGGCCAGGCTATATTATGCTCTAGAGATTATTGTAGTAATCATCCAAACCTATAATTTCTTGACTATAAATAGGCTGTTTATATGACAATGAACTTCCTACTACAGCCAACGAATACCCACTAGCAGAACTGGCCAGTAGTTGCAATCAAGTCTGTTATTGTCTTCCAGAAGAACATGGTTGTTCAACACTGATTTGTTTTCTCCAGTAATATTACAGCTCCATCCATTCTGCTGTAACAAGGACAATTGTGTCTGTTCAACAATAAAAAAGTTTCTTTCAGGGTACGATGTGGTGTGAGGTAATCAGAGATAGTGCTGCCTTAACATGACAGGATAACACACTTAATGTCCTGATGCCAAGTCAACCAGTCCTGCAGCACCATCATAATTATCTGATCTTGCACTGGAGGTCAGATTTAAGATCTCACCAAAGGGGAAATTCTTGCCCAAATATTAGAACCCTCAAGGCAGGGGGCTGAGTAGTTACAAGTTTCTAACCACTTCCCTACTATATAGCTGGTACCCTAAACCAACCTTAAGTTTAGGCTTTGCTAATGCATGATAATAATAAGCATGTTTGAATACTTGTGTCTCAGACTGAGCTGGAACAGGCCATCTTGGGTTGACACTCTATTTACTGCATTACTTGTGCAAATTCCCAGTGTACCAAAAAGTTTTAAATTTAAAAATAACAATATTAAAACAAGAAAAGCATTTGTTGACCCTTTCAGTTTAGGTTTATCACCTATTTCAGTTTTTTCTTAAAAACATAAACACAGGAAGAACATTTTTCCCTAATCAAACTTAAATATTCCTTTAGCATTCCTCACAATTCAAAACTTTCACCACTGTACAGAATGTATGTTCACTATTGACTCCACAGTTGACAGAATAAATATAACAATTTATGATGAAACTTAAAAAAGCTCTGCAAGATTTACCAACAGTTGCAAATCATTACACCAAGACACATCAAGTTCACTGACTCTGCAATTAGTCTGCACTAAACTGTGACCACAAAAGCTATGATCAATTTTCAACATTTCAACATGAAGTCTTCAAGTGTATTTGTATGATGTATTATACCCAGGTCAGAGAAAATGCGATAAACGCTAACTGAGGGTAGATAAAAGACAAACAAATAAATTATATGGTCATGGTCATTTTTAAGGCTAGGCAAATGGAAAAAAATCCCTTTCAATTAATATCTGTCATCTTAACCATCTACTTTACTTTGTCCCCCAACAAACTATGACTGCAATGGTCTGGGGACACAGGAAACTTATTGTCAAGAAACATTTTCAGGTAACTTGTGAATTTATGGAAACTACCCCCATATTTAATAAATCAGTACGTAAAACAAGAGGGCCATGATGGCATGATTGCTCATCTGAGAATGCAAACTTTTGGTAGGCTCATATCTGGCATCAAGTAATTAAGAGTTATTAACTTTAGAAATCTTTGATGAAGATTGGACCATTACTGTGGCCTCTGGGCTGATAGCATTTTACCTAGTGACCTACTAAATCCACATGACACAGTTCAAAACACATCTAAGATTACATTGAGGCAGACATTCTGGACAAGTTTGATGAAGAGTGGGCCATAAATGTGGCCTCTAAGTGTGTTCACAAGGTTTTTCTAAAATTTGATCCAGTGACCTCATTTTTGATTCCACGTGACCCAGTTACGAACTCACCTAAAATTAATTGCAGGCAAACAATCTGGCCATGTTTAGTGAAGATTGGGCCATATATGTGGTCTCTTAGGTGCTCACAAGGATTTTCTATATTTTGACCTAGAGAACTACTTTTTGACCCTACGTTACCCAATTACTAACTCATCAATTCTGACCACATCTGATGAAGATTGGTTAAAAACTGTAGCCTCTAGCGTGGTCACAAGTAAATTGTTGATGCTGCATGACAAATGACGGACGATGGATGACGGACAATGGACGCAGGACGCTGGAAGAAGGGGTATCAGAAAAGCTCATCTTGAGTAGATTGTAATGCAACTGCCCATCTCCTCACCAACATTATTTGACAGTTCCATGAGCTTCAAATTCAGAAAAGAAAACTTATTTTTATACTTCCAAGTTAAAGAATAAGAAACTAGCTAAACCTTCAGCCCAATACAGAAACAAAGTGTTACCTTTGCTTTTCCTTATGAATGATAAACATGTACTTCTTACTAATTTCTTATTCCAAATGCTGCTGACCTTATAAAAGATTATGGCAGTGTCAACAAAACTTTGTTACCATATGGACACTTGTAATGACATAAAGGAAAGTAAAACAAACACAACTTGTTTGTTCAGTCTGGGAGAAATGTAGTCATAAATAAAGATAAAATTCCAAACAATAATAAACTGATATTTTTAAAACAGAGGACAAGGGATGATTGTTTGAGAATGTGAAATCACAATTATGTTTTCAGGAAAATTGTCTTTCTGATGCAGTTTCAATAATTTGTTTTTTGATTGTATGGTTGCTTTTATTGATTTGTGACCTTGACATATGTATATTATAATGGTGTTGGTACATAATAAATATAAAAAAGCTGTTTTGTAAATTTATAGAAGGTAGCAATGTAGAAAAAAAACAAACAGAGCAAGAGTGAAAGCAAGAACAGTCTGGAGAGCGAGTGTACCATTCTTCTGAGTTCTGGATTGTATAATGTAAACTGTAAGTATTCTTGATTAAACCTTACCTTGCACAGTAAAAATGTAAAAAGGAGGACATAAAAAGAAGTTTGCATTAAATAGATGCCCTGTAAAAAAGTGTTCAAGTGAGCAAGTATTTTAAATTGAAAGAGAATTCCTTTTCAGATTTCTGTTGAAAGGACATTAACAAAAGTCTTACCAATGTTAGATTGGACACTGGTGAGAGGGTTATGAACATAGCTCACTTTTTCTAAACAAGAGGGCCATGAAGGTCCTTAATCGCTCACTTGATAACACAGGCTTTTAGTAGGCTCAAATCTGGCATCAAGTAATTATTAAGAGTTATTTACTTTATAAATCTTTGATTAAGATTGGACTATTAGTGTGGCCACTGGGTTGACAACATTTTCTAGAAGTTTACCAAGTAACCTACTGAATCCAAATGACCCACTTTTGCTAAGATTTGACCTAGTGACCTACTTTTTGATCCCACGAAATCCAATAATATACTCATCCAAGATTTCATGCAGACAAACATTTTGACCAAGTTTGCTGAAGATTGGGCTATAAATGTGGTCTCTAGTGTGTTTACAGGCTTTTTCTAAGATTTGACCTACTTATTGATCCCACGCGACCCAATTATGAACTCATCAAAGATTTCATGCAGGCAAATATTCTGGCCGAGTTTGGTGAAGATTGGGCCATAAATGAGACTCTAGTGTGTTCACAAGCTTTTTATAAGATTTAACCTACTGACCTACTTTTTGACCCCACGTGACTTGATAATAATAAACTCATCCATGATTTCATGCAGGCAAACATTCTGATCGAGTTTTGGTGAAGATTGGGCCATAAATTGGGCCAATAGTGTGTTCACAAGCTTTTTCTAAAATTTGACCTAGTGACCTACTTTTTGACCCCACGTGACCTAATATGAACTCATCCAAAATATCATGCAGACAAACATTCTGAACAAGTTTGGGGAAGATTTGGGCTATACAAGTGGTCTCTAGTGTGTTCACAAGTTTTTCTTTAAATTTGACCTAGTGACCTACTTTTTGACCCCAGGTGACCCGATAATAAACACATCCAAGATTTCATGCAGACAAACATTCTGATCAAGTTGGATAAAAACTGTGGCCTCTAGCGTGTTCACAAGCTAAAATGTTGACGCTGAACGAAACAGTATCACAACAGCTCACCTTCAGCATGTTGTGCTAAGGTGAGCTAAAAAATGGAGCATAAATAAAGTAAACTTTCCTTATCATTATGTAATAGCTTAAATGTATGTTTTTATATGATGAGCAAATAAATAAAAATAACATGTTCAATGCCTGAGCTCTTTATAAGTTTTCTTGATGATAGGTCTGTTATTTTTAAGAAATGGCTAAACACTGACAGAAAGACACTGATGCAACTATACCCGGCTTCTGCCTTTGGCATAGTGGAAAACATGTATTAACCACGGTTTTCACTCTAATTAATTATCTAAGGTTCACGTACCTGTATTGCATGCATGATTTAGTGATTTACTGTATCTGTCATGATTATAATCACTACATAGTTCTGTCTCCAAGTATACCAACAACCTCCTTTTTATTGCTGCTTAATTACCCTTCTTCCTGCTTATTTTATGAATGACACAAATTCTTTGTTGTTTTAATCATATGACTTAACAGAATTGTTAGGTTCTTAACTTCAAACAGTCCAGATCCTGATCAGACAGCTCCTAGAAAGAGCTAAACATCTGTATTGAAACTAATTGCCTAAGTCAGATGAACATGTACATAGCAGGCTTAGAGGTAAATGTGTTAGTAATAGCCAATTACAGAGGTAAATGCAGTCAAATGAAACATTTACAGTGCTAAGCCCAGTCAGTTGAGAATATTTTTGTTTGTTATGAACATAATTATGGTTATTGAGTAGACTTTCAGCTATTATACTTGGATAAAGTCTCCAGATAAATATATATGGGTACAACCTCTGATGTAGACAAGTCAGCTGAAAGATACCCTCACATGAATATCTCTCAAGCCCACAAGGTGAAGAGATGAAGACTTGGGCCGCAGGCTTTTAAGGCTGCAGTGGTATGTCTTGGCATAGACCTAAGCCAAGGGTCTACATTCTACATTCAAGGGCCAGATGACCTTGACATTACTGCCCACACAGTGGATGTTATGAAGACCTGTCCAACATGGAGCGGTATTGGCATGTTTCATTATGCAAATATGGTATATTAAGCTTGTACTTCCTACACTAATAGACACATTCATCTTCATCTATCAAACTATATGACAGGACATCCTGACCTCAAGATACATTTAAGATGAAGTCCATTTGTTTTTTTGTTCTGATAGTAGCATGCTATATACTCAGTTATGGTCATTCTAATAATGTCAATCTATGTTTGGTGAAGAAACACCATAAACAACTTTGAAAGGGGAAGCACCAACACAATGCATGCCAGTGATGCTGATAAAGGTATCAACCATATGACAATAATTCTGTCAAACATTGACATTGGGTTGAAGTCTTTTTACATCTAATTCTGTAATCAAAATCGACAACTTCATGTACCTGGTACCAAGGTTCTTGTCATTTCAGCTTGGGACCCCTGTAAATCTCAGGTGTTGCAGTAAAATTAAATAGTGTAAAGTCTTATTGGGTTAACACTCCAGTAGATATATTTCCTTGAGGTCACACACTTTACTCTGAGAATGAAAGGGGATGCAGAGATTTGTCATGTGATCTATTACAGCTGATGAAAGAGGACAAGCAGGTGGCTGCTAGAAGCTACAAAATTAATCGCAGCAAGTCACGGAAGAGAAGTATGCATCCCAATGAAGATGTCCTCAGACAAAGGGGAGTAACCTTTCATTTACATTAACACAGTTTTAGGCTATAATCTAGATATGCTGGACCAATACAAATGTTAAGGCTACAGTAATAAGTTAATCTTCAATATATTTCCTTGGATGGAATCTATGACCTAAAGCACCTTGGTCAGATTTTTGGAACCGCTGCACTGCCAGCACCAGTGCATTTCTCAATGTGTCCATTAAATTTAAGAGCATAGAGGAGTTTTCATTAGTTTTACACTCTTGCTGATTAATTTTCTTACGGTTACTAAAACTGACCTTAAGAAAAAAGGTGAATGCTGGGATGTAACCTGTGATCTAATTACAGCTGATGGTACTATGTCTGCTAGAAATCGTTAAAAAAATATATAATAGACTAAGAATCATGTTTTTTTTGTTTCTTTTTTGTTGTTGTTTCTTTTATGTTATCAAAATAATAACAAACCAAAACATGTGCATGTATGTATAAAGCATTGTCAAATATACATAAACACATTATCATCGTCCACAAACTGCAGCATATATTACATAATGACATAGTATTAAATTGTAGATGATCTGGGTGGCCCCAAATGATGGGCACTTTTCCTGATTGCTCAGCTAAGATTTCACCTGCTATGCTTGCCACTTCTCAAATTAGATGATATTGGTCGGCATTTATACCTTCCCACCCTAACAGTCTGCAATACCACTGGGAGACAAAGTAAGAAAACAAGTCAATATATTATCAAGCTTGATTGCCACTAATTTGCTTAAAATAATGTAATTTTATACTGCAATTAAGAAAAAAATATGTTTCGGAAGAAATAAGAGCTAAATCCAACCTATTTGACTAAATGATTTGATAATCATCATTCTGATTCAAATACTAATGGTTCAATTTTTTAGTAATACATGTGTATATTGAAAATATTTTAAAAATGTTTATTTACACTTAATGGTTTATTTAACTCACAATAATTATGTAAGTAAATTCTACATCAACCATTTTGGCATTTCATCCAAACAAGTTATTGTTCAGGGATAAAGAAGATTTCAGTACTTATAGAAGAGCCATTATTTGGCCTGCTACCTTTACAAACTACCCTGTCAGGGATATTTAAATGAAACAAGGATGAATATCCAAGCATCTTACGAGTGTTATTTGTCAATCTAATACTCCAAAGATAAGAAAGTCCATCACAGACCACGGCCTGATGTTGAAGACTCCACAGCAACTTATTGTGAACCATCTGTAGTTCTACATTTGTCAGAGGTATTCATCTGCCAATAATATAACAAATTTGAGTCCCAGTCAAGCCATAAAATATAAAGTGAGGTGGTCTTTCAGCTGACCTGTCTATTTGTGGTTCAACCCAGATATTCATCCTGGGTTGTCCTCTACTGGTAAAAGATGGACGTCCCATTCATGACCATGACCATGACCATAACTTGAACCTATTAATCCAGTGAAACTTAAGGATTTATAGATTGGCAACACTTTGCTGCAAGCATGACCCTGTTATTTTGTTTCAGCAATTGGTAGAAATGGCTAATCGAACAATAAATTCTTGTTTTGTACAACAACCTTGTAGGTCAAGAATGAAACCCATTCTAGCAATATTCAATTGATACTTTAAATGCATAGGACACATGGCATAAACCTTAGTCAGTCTATGACATAAAACCCAGCCTGCAACTTCATGTACTTTGAAAATGATGTTGTAAGAAAGACAAAAATCTACCTTATATGAACAATAGTACATGCTTAAACAGGTGACCTAGTTTCTTTCCATTTCAAATTCCAATGTGTGGTCTGGAGAGGTAGGCCAAGAAGAGACAGGCATATTAAAACTGTCCTACTTTCTATCAGATTTCTCCAAGTACTGGATGGATTACAAAATGTTTCTGAAATTCTACATCATCATCAGCACCAATCTTGAATCAAGACTAGCTCATATTACTGACCAATGTAATCAAGATGCTCTCACACATTCGTGATGTCAGAAGGAAATCATTAAAAAAGCAAGCTTATTCTTCATAGGTAAAGGTAACATTTAACAGTTAAATATTTCCTCTGTAATTTAGAAGCTCTTCACTATTCATGAAAGAAGAGTGTGTACTCTATCTAGTATAGTAAGCAAGTTTAAATATTGGCTATGGATACTTAAATTGCTAATGATGTGTGGCCCTGAATTCTTTTCCCTTAAAGGTTTGAGCTTGACATAAAGGGAAAATATATTTTATATAAGGACATAATATTATGATGAAATACAAATTGCAATGAGGAATGGGGATTTATGTTTCCCTGTTTACACAGATTTAGGGCATCAATGAGCAGCATTTTGCAATATTTTTTCATGTAACAATAACTTATTTTGTCAGATACCACCTTTAATAAAAAAGAAGAGTATCTACAATTGCAACAGTTTTGTTGTTTAATAAATAAAACAGAACAACTTTAAAACAAATATTACTAACCTTCACCTTTGACCTGTGAGAGAAGTCAACCTCTAAGGGACGTAAGTCACAACCTTGTGGCACCCTTCATCTGGAGGTCACAGGCTGAAGCGAAAATCAAATTGATTATTATTTCTACAACTAAAAGTATACTAATGTGACCTTTTTTTGCTGTTTGTTAGTTACATTGCAGTAAAATAATTATGGCCATTATTGCAACATCCAGCAATCACTGTGGAGGAATAACCATTATTTGTGTGGAACCACAACAGGACGGTAAAAAAAACTCGCATATAATGCAGAATTCTTTGTCAAGGAAAAATTTGTGTTTGTCTAAAAAAAATCATGTTTTATAAATGACAGAAGGTGGAGAATTTACTTTTCAAAACATTTTTAAATAAACAAATAAAACACTGACACATGTATTCATGCTTCAGTTTTTACTTGTAAATATTGATATGTTTATATTCATTTTCTGTGGTAAAATTGGACACTGTTGGTATAAAAATAATGAGGACAACGATATAGGACATATTGCTGCATACAAATCATTGATATATTGCTGCAACATAAAAGTTTGTTTTGTTTTGTTTTTTTAAATACCTAGCAGCCACCAATTATGATCAATATAGCGACATCAAGCTATTTTGGTGGAGGAAGACACCAAACAAATGTCTGGTTAGAACCACAGGTGCACTGCAGGTCACCTGGAAGGAAGTCCTTCACCCTGACCAGGACTCAAACCCACGCAGTGAGAGGCTAAGCGGTCAGATAAAGGTCCGATATTATTTACATTTTATTTGCTAACTTTGCTCAGTTTGCTCAGAATCACATTATATTATTGTATCAGTAATCTGCTCTGATATCAATATCTATTTTCAGCAGTGATCAAAATTGCTATTTTTATAGAGCTGGAAAAAAAAAGAGAACATTTAGAGTATTTTTTTTTTTCTCTTGATTGTTACTGTCTAACAATATTGTTAGTGTTCTTTACTTAGACTAAAGTAGGGCTTTATGCAGAAATAATGCCCCAAACCCCTAAAACTGTGGTTAGATATTGTTACATGTATTTAAAATAGGCAAACTGTCAGGGACAACCTTTATATGCGACAGAATCCATGCTACATCTCAAAGATTCAAGAAAACAAAAAAACTGACCATATCTATGTCAAGTTGATGAATTATGTGGTCTTAAAAATTTCCAGATATAATAACTGAACCACGGTACATAATTAAGCATAGTTTTTTTTCAATTAAGCATCTTATGAAATTTCTGGACACCAAACATTTTGAGATGTGACAGAAATTCCTGGACAAAAAATTCTGGATCTTATGAAACTTTCTGACATGTTTTTACCCAGACTCTCATGTTGAAGGACCGAGTCAGCAACTCTTCCCTTTTGAATCAGCCATGAGTACCCCACTTAAGTGACAGTTTCAATAATAAAATAATAATGTTGGTAAAAGAACCAAAAATACCAAAAAACAACATTTTATTAACATTCAAAATCAATAAAATCCCCTTGTTCAAAACAGCCAATTTTTCCTAAAGCAGGTAATAAAAGCTGCAATCAGGTGAATGACAAACAAGTAATGTTTATTGAATTAAATTAAAACATACATGTGTATTAATCAAGCAGGAACTTCCTTGTTCAGTAATGGCTAATGAAATCTTAACTGAATTTCGTCATCATTCTCTTCATATACTTATATATTAATATTCAAATGGTTTTGAATCCATGTATTTTTTTAACGCAAAACTTTTGGCAACAGGAGGTTTGAAACAGTGGGTCCTAAGTTATGGAATAAATTACCCATAGAATTGAGAAGCTGTGATACTGTAGACACTTTCAAGAAAAATCTTAAAACACTCTTTTTTAAAACTTTTGATTCTTGATTTTGAGTTACTCGTGTGTTGATGAACCGAACATGTAAAGCCTGTGTTATGTCACTTGGCAGTGACTGGACATTTTTTATGTTTTAATTGTACTTGTACATAAGCAACAGTGTATATTATTCATTTCTTATTTATTTCATATAAAATGCCAGTGAATATTATGTGTAAAATAAGGCGTTTAATCAAATAAAACAGTTTCAGTTTCATTTTAAGTTTCTTAAACCATCTAGAACACATACAAGACAACAGAACCTCTGTGGAGTGTTCAAATCTTCAATATTACTGTAGTAGAAAATGATAGAAGAAAAATCAATGACATATATTTTCAATATTAGGAAACTGCCAACTTATGAAAACAGTGTTTACCAATAGGAAGAATTAAGAGAAACAAATAGTTATATATCAATATTGTCTATATGACAAGGTCTTTTAATTGAAAATGCCAATACTTGAAACACATTAAGTCAACAATCTGCTCCTTCATGAATTTATAAAGTCATTAGCAAACACTCAGTGCAGTTCTTGCAGCACTGTGCTATACAATAAATAAATACTATCTAAGAATCCTACTTCCAAGTAATGATATCAAGCTGCCAAACACATCCATACTAGATATTATTGATGTGTAATACTGACACAATTGTGATGCTGCACTTTCACAACATTTCCATAGTTCTAGATTCCTTGCAGTGAAGGCAGCACTAAACTGTATCTGCTTTCAACAAACTGTCTGAAGTCTTGTTCAAAAGTGAAAATAACCAGATGGTGACAATGTCAACATGACAATTATAAACAACCATACAAGACAATGTTGATGTACTATGTCAACAATGTCAACTTTAGAACACATACATGTGCTGCTAAATGGGCCTATCACATTGTCTGCAGTTCTTGCTACTTCATATTGAAGGCAGCACTATACTGTATCTACTTTAAATGAACAATTTCTATAGATAATATTTTCCAGAAAAAAAGAGTGCTAACTACTCCAGCTGGGATGTTGTGGATGATCTTCTTACAATATTAAGTGATGCTGTAAAGACCATGGTGACAGAAGACATTAAACAAAGTCCAGCTTTGTCCACAATGGTTAAGGAAGAGTACGACCTGACAACAGAAAAGCACCTGGCTATGTGTGTTTAATATATCTCAACAAATGGGGTAATCAAGACTTCATTCCTGTCTGACACAGCTATTCCAGCAGCTGATGCTGAAAAAATCTGACCAAAGAATTGTCAGTGATCTTGATCACCATGATCTGCAAGTTCAAAAGATGATGGGCTTAAAACTCTGACAGGGCAGCAGTGTTCCTTAGCAAGAAGATAGGCAATGGGCTTTTGAAAAGTCTGCAAGATCCTAATAATGTAAGACTTCTCTTGCTACTTACTGATGTTCTTCCACATGTGACAGGCCTGTTTTTATTTTTCCAATAAACAAACATACATCTGGGGATGGTGAAGCCAATGGTGGAAAAAACAGGAGAGTTCTTGACTCTAGGATAGCAGCTGATGGCCCATGGCTTCAAAAGGCTACAAAGCTGATGACCGTGAGTTACATCCCACCTACACACCTTTCAGCCAAGTCCACACAGACTTCCTTCAGGCTGTGAAAAAAACACATTCAGGCTCGTTTCCAGGACACTGAGGTCATAGATAGTAGTATGGCCATTCTTGACCCGCACTTTCCCCAAACCCCCCATTCTACGGGGACATGAAAATAGAGAACCTGGCCAAGTACTATAATCTGGAGACTGAAACTCTTAGTAACCAGTGGCTTCCATAGACAGACGTTAGTCTTCTGGTACAGTTTCCTCTGGTTGCAAAGATGATTGCAGTAGCTAGTGTTCTGCCATTGAGTGCAGCAGAAATTGAAAGGGTATTTTCCCAGCTCATTAAGACAGATCATAGGTGTACTCTAACAACTAGGGGAGAGGAGCAACTTCTAAACATCAAACCCAGTTGTCCAGATTACATGTTTCTAAGTTTATGCCCAGATGTTGTTATGAAGTTCTTCAAGATAAAAAGTGCCATGTGTCACTGATGAAGAACATGTTACAATGTGAAGAAAACTCACCAGAAACAGTCTTAACAATCAATAAAGAATAATCAACAAAACTGTTATACATAAATGTTGAGTACAGTGGTAATTACAAAATATAAATAAAACATAGTATGTGTATTAAAAAGACAGAAATGACAAGTGTCATAGAGGATATCTGTAGTACAGTAAAATTACTACCACCACCTATATGATGAGACCGATAGAGGGGTCGAAACAGTCTTTATTTTAATTACATCATAATGTGTACATCTAAAATGCTGTATTTTTACTGATATGCCATTTATTAAATAAATGTTACTGTATATGGACTATTGTGTTTTGTTTTTCCTTGAGAGACACATTGCTCAATCATCAAAAAATTGCGCTGTGCATCCCAAGTGCCCTTTTAGCAAATGGCACCTTGCCCTCTTGGAACGCTAGCTGGAGCACTGAATAGACATGATAAGAATTAAGGCTGTTCACTCTAAGCATGTAAAGCACAATTTGATCAGTCTTAGGCCTGTAGTGCAGATCCAGATCTGTCTGATTAGAATGTTAACTATTTGATGCTAAGTATCTATCAGTATATCATGTTAACTCTACATTCACTTAGGAATTTAGTATTGGTTACTAACCCTAAGTTTGCTAATGTGGTATTTTTACACTTTACAAGACAAATGTAAGTATAAATCTTGATATCAGCCAGAGCTTTCTAAACAGCACCTAGATTACCTACTGCTAAGTCTCCAGCAAGAAGTCTTTAGACCCTGTCATGTTTTTAGCCAACAACTAAGAATTTAGTATAGTCTATTAACAAATGCATTAACAGATCAGTAAAGAAAGTGGTAAACTGCGGTCCCTTATTGTACTACACTTCATTAAATTTGTAACCCTTACATATTCTTACTCATATTCACATATCAAAATACAAAGGGTGCCTATATATATCGCTATAGACGCAGCAACAAACATTGTAGATCCTGATCTAACTGTTTCCAATGGAAACTGTGTGATCCTTATTTAACCTATTTGCCTAAGCTTGACCAATAAGTGCTAAGCAGGCTATAAGTTAACCTCCCCCATGTGTGCAGACACTACAAGCCTTGTGCTTCCCCATTTCTGCAGCCCTAACTACATCACAGCATCAATAATGCTCTTTCATGGTGACATGATGCACATTCCACACGCAGACACAGCTTTCAACACCTTTGTTCATGTACACTTACAATGTCTAGTCTTGTAATATTATTGCAGCCCTTGCTGTGAAGTTTCAGGCTTGTTTACTGCTAGACAGATATGGACATAAAGATTCTCTAGAAATGTCATGGTACATTTGCAAGGTAAAGTTTACATTCGATTACACTTAAAAAAGTTTTATTACTGGTTCATTAATAGGCATTGTCTTTAGTTGCTTATATCATTAAACTCTTCTATAGATGGAAAATGTTGTTTCCTTCATGTCTTTATCAACTAGTAACTGCATAGGACATATCCTATGGTTTTTCTTCTGACACAGAATTTTGCTAAATTTGATGGTTAAATGAGAAATTCATTTTCCCATGAAAAAATATTACCCTAATACTGACAGCTTATTGAAAAGCCCTGATACAGCTCATTAGTAATAGGGATTTGTGAGCAAGGATAAAGTTGGACAAAAAATGTATGTTGGACCAATCATCTCTAATAAATAAAATGAAAAAGAAAGTAATAAAAGCATACATCAGAGGACTTATCTTGTAAATCATTGTTCTAGTGACCATCTGTGAAAAAAACAGCTAAGACTGTCATGGAAAAGCGATGACGGGAGCAAATAAAGAGTGAATTAGGGTAAAAAAAAACACCACAAGAACATGTCACCGTCGCATGAAATCTGTACTAGCTGTAGTTGTTTACCCATATCATGCTACATTTTGTTTATAACCCATGCTATTTCTTACACATCTTCTTTCATTGACATTCTAAGAAGCCTTGTCAAGTTGCTCGAGACCTCAACAGGACATGGTATAGATCCATTTCCAGCAGAATGGTAGAAGGTGGCTGATCTGGGTCAACACGTTTTGCTTAAGCTTGATCAAGATGGGCTTTTAGCAGTCTAAGAGTTTATACACACTAACACTGATGGTGCATAACACATCAATGTATCACTGAGACCTGACAGGCTGTCACGTAGGTAAGAGTATGATAAACTCTAGTTATGTGTAGAGAAAATAATCATAATCATAAATCATAGGTAACAATATGGTCAAGTATATCTAGTAAAGATATGTATTTATTTTTTGTAGCAAGAGATTTCATTAGCCAATATAATATGGGTATGCACTTGTAATCATTGTCAGTAGCAGAAGCAGCTGCCATTAAACATGTTGTTTCCAGTTATAGATAAAATATAAAAAAATAGTCTGCCTTCATCGGGTTAAAGAGAAACATTAAATAAGTATAAGTAGTCATCATTTCAAAGTTTGCCTTGAAAAAAAATAATGTCCACAGTGAACAAGATCTACACTATGTATTCTGTTCAGTCTATTGTCTCATGCTTTAATAGTAAAATTACATGGTCTCCTTATTAAGTTTTCTTATCAAGGTGTAATGAAATATGCCTTAGGAAAATATGAAATATGCCTTATGAAAAAAAACTTGTTAAGAGCAAAAAGTAAAGCAAGATGTTTATTTGTCAAGAAAACAGAAGCACCTGTTCATACTCTTTCTAATACTTATAGTACAGTTTTATAATAAGTCCCCCAAAACCATTTATAAACATACACAACCTTAAATATAAGGCCCCAACACAATCTTATCAAGACTGTTTATGTAAGGTGTTAGAACACTAATACCTTGTCTCATACCAACAGGTCAAAAGGTCAGGTAATTTCAAGAATTTTGTAGATCATACCCAAATTTTGTCAAAAGGCAACTAATGAAACTAAAGATAAAACATCCCAGTATAGCAAGAAACAGAAGAGATGATAACAATAAAATCATTTGTACCATACTAATTTTATGTTTATATCAGCTGAATTTAAAATCATGGTCTAAGCATAAGTATATCCATGTAGCATGTATAATTCTATTCACTACCTTAAATTATTATAACTGCTGGAACTAAAAATGTATATTGGAGTTATGTATCAATTTCTATCTTTCTTCTAATATTTACTTAAGACTTTCAAAAAAGTAAAACTTCATTTAAACTCAATTACCTACCTTTAAAGAATTAGACTACATTCATGATATTGACATATAAATTATCTTGATTGCTGATTCATAATTTATGCAGAAATTTATCTGGATAGAATGCATATAAGATGGCACACGCAAGTCTGCTTTCTTGTTTGTAAGGCAGATTAGGGTTGGTTTCAGGGCTTGTGGTAATGAAAAGATTCAATATTTTAAATGTAAATCATCCAGATTTGCATTAATTATCTAATTACTTCAGATGTTGTATTTTAATGACTTACAACGTACCACACACAAGTGAATAGTAGCCCTGGCTAAAAATGCAGTAAACCACTTTAACAACAATCAATCTATTGAATATATCTGAATCAACAACTTGGCAAATGTCAAATTTGGTAATCTAAATTCCTCACGGGGTTGTTTATCCACATATTTCAACATGCACAAAACATAATCAGTTTCACGCTGAGGTGTTGTAATTGCACAACCACACTTCAAGAAGGACGCGAACATTTAAAAAGGTACAAATCACAAACGAGCATTTGATATCATAGAAAAAAAAATTCTCTCCATCTGACTTGGCCTACTGTTTGTTTAGTTAAATGTCTCACCACATTCTTTCAGCTATAGCAAGATAAAGTGCATCTATAGCAGATATAAAGATTTGTGCATAGTGCTGCCTACACTATGATGAAATTAAAACCCCTGATCATCTAAGCTAGCAATATCTGCTGGAGTGGTCCATTGGACTCGTAAAATTGTCCAGACCTAGAGATTTTGATAGACTTGAACAACTGTCCAACACCTGTGTCAAAGACTGCATACAGGATGTATATACAAATCCACTAAGATGCAAAAGTGCATACAGGACGTATATACTAATCCACTAAAATGCAAAAGTGTACTCAGTATAAATTACCTTAGATATTTCGTACTACTGGCTGATTACAATGGCTAAATTTTATGTACATGACATTGTTTACATATTTAAACAAGAGCTGTCAGCAGACAGTGTGCCCCACTTTTCAAAATGCCAGATAGTAAAATTAACTAATTATGTTAGCTGTTACAAACAAAAACTTAATTAACATTAACAAGGCCTTAACCAACACAGAAAATTCTAAGCAATACAGGGGCATACCCGTGCCAAAATTAATTTTTGGATTGTCTGCTTATCTGTATGCACATACTTTTACAGTAAATCTATACAAGCTCAAAACTTGTACGTATAGTTAATATAAATTCTACAACAAAATATAATACCTCATAAAAAATCAGTAATTCTAATCCTAATGTATCCTCACTCAAAAAAATACAAATCTAAAAGAAGTAGCTGGTCTTAATTCAATTCATATATAACAGTCATCAACCACCATAAGATTATCAATCTATACCCCAAGACTTTGCAATATACTTCACAATACAATAACCTCAGTGACTGAGTGCCAGCATTTTGGAACAGTCTCACAACTTTTGTTATAAGGCTTACACTCAGGTACTATTTTATATAAACACAACATCACTGTTTGAGACTGTAGATACACACCAAATATTATACTATTACCTCACAGAAGCACAAGAATCCAGGAAAAAAATGGCCCCATGAATACATCTGAAATACATTTCTAATGTAAACATCCACATGTACAAAACATACACAGCACAGCTCACAGTGTTTCCAGAATGCAAGGATAACAAAACGGCACCTTGACTGCCGTACATCTGAAACTGCTAAGTATAAATTTACCAAGCTTAGGCAAATAGTGGCAATCCAGATCACAGCCTAATCAGGATCTGCACTATTTACTTCTAGGTTTTTAGAAATGTCCTTTTACCTGTGAATTGAGTTAACACTAGAATGGGCTATCAACAAAAAGGGGCAGGTAAAGATGTAAACAATATGACACCTCCAGTGTATACTGAAGCACAAATACTGCAGACAGGTAAATGTAGACAATACTCAACTTATACCAATTAGAAGAGGCCATTATAAACCTCCAAATAAAAAATACAAGACAATACTCCTCATGCTAAAACGTTTTATTACTTTTCAAAATCCATTATTCAGGTGCTCATTTAAATCAATTAAAATGCCAGACGTTACGAAAATGAAGACAAGTGATAAAGCAATAGTCAATTAAATCATGCCTCCGCCAGTTTAGGAGTCAACTCTATCAACAAATGAACATTCAAATTCATAAACATCAAACTTAAAATACCCGTATTCACAATTACGTGCAGTTTTTTCAGTAATGCAGTGCTTTTAGCTTATGGATAACAAAACAGAAAGGAGAAATATTTTTATCCTAAAATCATCAAACAAACTGGGCATTTTTTTGTTTTTCACCTGAGTGGATTTATCATCGTTTTCATCTACAAAACAGCAAAATTACGAATCTGCAGACTGTGTTCATCCAAAGCTAAATAAACTGTTTTTTACCCAATCAAAATTATTAAAAACCATTGACAACTACAGGTCATTAACAATACACAGTTATACCCGTTCTCACTTTGTCAGAGCTATCAGTTGTAAACAAGTGGCAATGTACTCAAGATCAGATCCTCTGATGGCTCAAGTTTCAAGGAATATTCATTTGAGGGCATGATTGTTAATTAGTCAATATAAGACATTGAGACATTGAAATAGACCACATGAAAGTTGTATTTGACTGTTTGGAGCAGTTTCATTTTCTCTCATGCGACTAAATGAACTACAGTTACCTGAAATACCCCGCAATATGCTGTTTATTGTACCTTACATCCATGTACAAGGTAAAGTTTAACACAACAGTTGTCACTACAAACAAGAAATATCGCTGTAAACAGGATTATGCCCCCAAAGTCATGCCCAGCAAAGCTACAAATTTTGCAATTGTCATGGAGGTATTTAAGTTAGTATAAAGACAATAGAATTAGATTAATGTATATAACCATATTAAATAACCTATCACTTGTTTTCAATAGGCAAATGCACTTGATAGGTCTATGGGCTGGAAACTGGATCACATCTTCTGAATATGCTGGTTCTTGTGTGCAACACATCATTTTCATGTGTTTGACATTTCTGTCAGGTCATTTCAAAATCCCTCCAGAAATGACAGAGTCACTGAGCAGACACAACCACCAGTGCACTATCAGAGATTATTAATTTGACCCTTTAAGTGTGACCTTGACATTTGAGTAACTGACCTGGGTCTTGTGCTTGTCACATTGTCTTCATGTGTTTGACATTTCTGCAAGGTCATTTTAAAATCCCTAAAGAAATGACAGAGGTACTGAGCGGACACGACCATCAGTGCACCTCTAGGGATTATGACTCTGACCTGTAAGTGTGACCTTGACCTTCGAGTAACCGACCTGGGATCTGTATGCAATATGTCTTCTTCATAAATCTCTCTAGAAATGACACAGTTACTGAGCGGATACGACCACCAGTGCACTATCAGGGTTTATGACTTCGACCTTTAAGTGTGACCTTGACCTTTGAGTAACTGAACTGAGTCTTGTGCGCAATACATCATGTTCATGAGTTTGAGATTTCTGCCATGTTCAATGCTGGAATACCAGATATAGTCACTATGTGGTAGACCATATCTCTCACCCACTGACTTCCCTAAACTAGATTCCTACTAAAGATAGACATCAACATCCCTGTGGATGACATGGATGAGATAAAACATCAAAATAAAACCACAAAAGTTATAAAATAGCTAACTGTGCAACATGGTTCAGATAGGAAAAACATGTTTGAAATGATGCTTGTCATGTTATGGTTTACTTTTCAGACAGGTGTAGGACATCAATAAACAGCATTTTGCAAGATCTGGTCAGGTAACAATGGTTTCCTTAGATGTTTAATAAGAATATTTAAGGTCCAAACTGTCAAATACCACCTTTAACAAGTAAATTAGGATTACATGATCTGTTTAATTATTACTGATTTGCAAAGAGAAAAGCTGGATGGCTTAAAATGAATGTGATGCTTCAATTACAAATCTGTTATTTTTTGCCCTATCAGTTACACTGTATCCTTCCTTTTTGTCTGCTAAGGGTGAATTTATCAGGCTTAGGTAAATAGGATAGATACAGATTAGCTAGCTCTAAGCTGGAAGCCATCTGATCAGGACTTTCACTATTTGCTCCAGACCTTCTAGCAGTATCTGTAGATACATTTGCATGCTGAGTGATGTAAAGCTATTAATAAGTATGGGGTATTAAACTACTAGAAATAACACCATAGAAAATCAATATTTTGTTATTGGCATTCTTAAAAGGTCTAGTTAAAAGCTGCTTGTTATTGTCCTATTTTTTGTGGGATATGCCTTGTTATTACGCATAAGTGCATCTAAAGATAGATTAGAAAATGATAAGCATTAGTATTCCACACTTTCTTCAATAGATCAAGCTGGAATGAAACCTGTCCTAATAGGAACAATACCATACCTACATACATGTGAACTCTCCCACTTTTGGAAGGAGACTCCTTTTTTAAGGTTCAAAATTATTTGAAAATGAGGGATAGTTTACACAGTTTTAGAAATCCCCCTACTTGAAAACAGATAACTTCCTTCTTTGCTCATATGAAATAACAAATATAACACTTTGCAAGTGAAAATCTCCCACTTTGGCTTCAGAGAAAGTTCACATGTATATACCTATGGTCAGTTCTTATTTCTAAATACCTGAAGCAATGGTTGCTATCCTTAAAGGAGACAAAATTATATATTTATTTAATACTGGCAAACTGTTGGATTATTGTACCTTAAACAAAATGTAGCATAAAGGTTAATATAAATGGCATGCTTCATTTACACATTTACATCTGGTATTTTTCTTCTCTATCAGTAGCTTCATGTTGTGAGGTCACTGTGTTTTTCTTGAGGTTATCAAGCTATAATATAACTATGTGTACAGTCGCTCTAGGTTTGAACATTAAATTATGTCACTTGCTATGTCATGCCAAGGAAACATGTAACCACATTACTACAGGCAAATGTAACTTACAACAGATGTGCAGGCACAGCATTAAAGAGTGCAGCACAAATCAGACAACTGGCAGCTGGATGACCTGACTGCATATGTTTCAATGTTTTGTCAATACATGCTTAGCTGGTTGGGTCTAACGTTCTTTCTTGTGTGTTTTTTTAAGTAAAAATATACCTAATTTTTCAAGAAATGTAACAATTGGGATAAATAATATATAATGATTTAGCAGGACCTGATTTTTTAGAATAATTTTAAGGGTTATTCCATACCACTACAGGGGTCCAAATAAAGGAAGTAACTCTGATTTAGCGAAGCAATATATCCCCAAATTCTTGACCAACCCCCGTTATGGAGACTCTTTCAAATGATATCTTGCTGGTAAGATTCTAATGAACTTAGCAGTCTTTGCGAAAGTTGCCGGACCGTCGGACATGTCCGGCAAAAATCAGACCGGTCCGATAATTCTTTTCAGTGTTCCGGACCTTATGTCCGACACAGTCGTTGTTTATTTACTAATAACGACTCAATCGTACCTACTCTGCGATCTCCGGCAAGCTTCGGATATCACCAAAGCGTGATCCGATAGATTACGACTGAGTAAGAGTCTGTCCGTCCGGCACGAATACCGGGATTTATCAAGTCCGCGAGTTTTTTCCCTTGATTAAAAAAAATAAAAAAAATGTTAAACAAGTTTTGATTCGCCGTTTCTTTTTTAAGTAACCAATCAAAATCTAGATAAAGAAACCATATGCGACCTGCGACCTTGGTACAAAATGGTGCAGCACCAGGAAAAAACGTAAACAAACAGATGAAGAACGAACAGAAAAACAACAGGAATATGAGGCCAAGCGCCCGCCACGAAAATTTATCGAGAAATGGAGAAAAGGCCGCGCATGGTTAATTTTCGACGACAAAGAAGAAAAGATGACATGCACGATTTGCCAGCAATATTACAAGGATCGAAAAATGGATGATCGACTCTTATCCAAATGGCAAAAACACTTTTATAACTGGTTGTGGAAATTTAAAGATTTCAGCTGTTGACGACCATGAAAAGTCTAAAAGTCACGGGAAACTGTCGAGATTGAAAATTCAAAAAATAGAACTGTTGCTGAGAAAATGAAATCTGATGCGGGCAAGTCGCTGAAAATGTTTGAATCAAGCAGAAAGACATAGGGTTGCCTACCTATTCAGAAATGCACATACGGCTGAAGATGCTATTGAAAATGGCTGGTAAGATGCATGTAAATTATCCTTTTCATTTCAGAAAATGTTTACAATAGATCTGATCACTCATTAATGAACTAAAATATCATTTTTGGTTAAGAATATTTATATTCTCTAGTTTACTGTAAAATGCATACACAATTTTATTTATACACAATTTTATTTGATTTCACTAAAAATCTAGTTTTCATTTCCCCGTTATGAACTTCCCTCACCAGCCTTCTAACATAATAGATTCTGAAAATCTTGTTTCTTCACGATGCATCTGTAATGGGAAGGCGTACAACTTAACATCAGAAAGCCTAAATCTACAGCCACCCCATCCACAGTGACCAGTGATGAATCTACAGCCGCTCCTTCTAAAGTGACCAGTGATGAATCTACAGCCACCCCTACCATTGTAACCAGTGATGAATCTACAGCAACCCCTACCATTGTGACCAGTGATGAATCTACAGCCACCCCTAACATTGTAACCGGTGATGAATCTACAGCAACCCCTACCATTGTGACCAGTGATGAATCTACAGCAACCCCTACCAGTGAAGAATCTAAACACAGTGTGGCTGTCAATGACAATTCTGCAGATGACACTCCATGTACAGTGGAATCCAGATCACCCTTTTCCACTTCCAGTGACATGCTGTGTGATAAGGACACGGAATATGATGATGATGATTTCGACACTGAATGTTTCGATTTTCAAACAGAGGCCATCAATCTCGATAAATTGATGTTTTACCTTAGAGAATAAGTGAATAAATATGTTACAGAAACCTTTAACGGATGGTGTGTCTTTATTTAAAAAAAAAAACAATGATATACATATATTTGATTTGTTTTCGGTCAGACAAAATTTCATTCAGTCAGACAAGAATTGGAAGTTTGTCTGACCGAATGTCAGGCAAAGTTTTCAGCAGTTTCGCGAAGCCTGACTTAGCCATCTGTTGATTTAAAACCTTTAAAAGTCTATCTCTTACCATGAAGGGCAGCTACTTGTTGACAGACATGGAGGATATCCATACCATTGTAATGGAACAGTTGTTGTACTGCCAAACCCTTACAGACTCTACCAGGCATTTAAAGAGCATGCATTACTGTAGATATATATCTGTCTTTAAAAACCGTATAATAAGATTTAACTTGTAACAAAGCCTGTGAACAATAAATTATATTTAGGATTTTAGAATGCTTTTTTGCATCCCATCTACGCCATAATGGTAATTAAGGTGATTTCAAGCTCCCATCATCTTAATATAACTGAACTTTTTTAACACCGCCATCTGTTGGAAAATCTGACTTTCAAGTACCAATCATCACCTATCATTCCCATAACTTATATACAAATTAACTTAATTAAAAACACCATCCAAAAAAAATTACCAAACACCAAGCACCCTTATGAAGCATCCTGTAATCTAACAAGCCACATTGCCAGCTTTTCATGAGATGCCAGAATTACAGCAGGTTATATTTGAAGTTATCAGGAAACTCTTAGGAACTTGCTGAGATAAGCTGATCAATTCCAATGATATGGAAGATAGCAGAAAGTTGCCTTAAGCTAATCTCAGACAGCTAGTCTCCAACAGGGTGGATTTGGAAAAAAAAACTATATCCAAAACTTACACAAATGGAGATACATTGATGATTGGAATTTGATGTTTCAAGTTCCAGGCAATAGGTGATAGAACCTTAATGTTTTCTGAAGAATTCTGCAAAACTGAAGAGGTTACTTATTTATATAGTTGGAAAAAAACACATCGTTGTGGTGGAAAGGAAAATAATACAAAACATGTTAAAAGAACAACAACAAAAAATACCATTGCTTATGTTGTTAACCCTTAGGACTAATATGTTTATGGATTGGAGGTGGTTAAAAGGGTATTAGATAATATATTCCTGTAACTAGTAGGTAGAGGACTTACATTGTACATTATGTACAAACTTTGTTTACTCAATTGTTTTATTGCATATTTGCCACAGTGGGAGAAAAGGAAGGGGAGAGTATTTGTAAATTAAACCTTTCTTGCTGAATGGAAGGTTTGCTTATACAATAGCTGTTTGGTAGCCAGCAGCATCCCTGTTACATCAGCCATGACAGGGCCCATCATGCCAGAACTGGCCTCTGTAAACACACTCATACCTTGGGAGCAATGGCTTATAAACTCCAGATTGCCCCAAGGCAAGGTGTTCATTATGACTCCCATACCATCAAGCTATCCTCAGATTCCTTCCCTAGATTGAAGCATTCCTGTTTACTCTACTATAAATTGGCTGGGAGAAGTTTAATATGTGATGTATAGAAATCAAAAAAGCACCAATACACTGGAATAACATTATTACCATTCAAACTTGAAAGTTAGTATGATAATAATGTTAAGCTTCGTATGTTGAAAGCTGTATACTACCTGTGTTTTAATGTTTTGAAGACAACAAAAAAATGATAATTATTTTTCTGTAATATCTACCAAATATCAATACCATCATAACAAACACCACAATCACCATCATCCCCCACAAACACCATCACAATCACCTTAACAACTTCTTCCATAACTAACCTGTTCATCACCAACAACAGCAGAAAAAAACACTAAAGGAAGGCATTTTCTATTACTGCTGATGACTGAACCCACACTTGCAATAAAGACAGCCAAAGGCAGCCAGCTACCACAGAGTTTGTGCCATCCTTCTCAACTAAAGCCTTGGTTTGCTTGCCTCAAGTTGGTTCTTATAAATACCAGCAATATATGGAATAGAGTTTGAAGGAGAACTAAGAAAATACCACAAAAATACTTGCTCAATTTTATCTGTGTTTGCTGAACCAGCTTCCTCACCAAGCAGGCCTGCCACCCCAGCAGGTTGCTGAGGTAACCAGTTCCTGGCACCTGATAAACAGGTGGGTTGAGCCAATGGTGGTCCAGCTTGACTTTGTCAGCCCAGCAGGTCATTCAGCCTCTTAAGAACCATTCCAAGGCAAAACACAGTAACTGAACCCTAATTAATAATTAGATAGTATGTTTTAGTTGGAGGGCAAACATCAGACAAAATCACTTCCCAGGCCTTCTGCCCTATCATGATCACCATTGTCAAGAGTGGCTCATAAATGGTTCACTGGTTATTATGGAACTGATATCTCAAAGATGAATGGACTTGGTGGCACTACTACTGCATACCATGGTAGTTCTGGGCTAAAAGTAGCAATAAACTTGCTAAAAGGATGCTGCTGGAGACTTGCAGCTATTTTTGCTGGATGAATTTGACTCACATTAAGAACTTGATGACACTTCTGCTCTGCTGCTCTGGTTTAGTTGGGTTAAAATATTTCAATCATCTAATGCAAGTTCATGTTTATTGTAAGACATAGTTCTTTGGTTACCAGGGCAGAAGATCTATCTTTTACTTTATCAGTGCTCTACTACTAGTATTTTCTGAGGTGTAATTGCAGTGACAAGCTCTGGTTGGACACCTTACTTGAGCTGTTACAATCACTGACACACAACTCTTTATTTCCTCACCATATTGTTTGCATCTTGGTAAAGGGAAAACTTAACATGGAAAACCAAGGATGTGCTTGCTATAGACCAATATCAATACATATTTTTGATGACTAAAGAAATGTCTGAGCCAGGGATTGAACTTGTGACCTTACTAAGGCCAACTGCTCTTTATACTATGTCACTAGTGATTTTAAGCAGAGGTGTTATACCAGCAGAATTTTGAATTTTAAGCTTCAGCATGACTCAACATAGGTTCAAACCTGCCACCTTCCACCACCTTGGACCAACAGTATACAATGTGGTACACCAGCAAGTCTACTAATATTTCTCTTTATTCATTTAAATACATTATATTCTTTTGTAAAATATACCATAAATATCATCTCCTCGAGACACTATTACAAGAATGTAGGTCACAATTAACACAATGTGGACCTACATACCTCTGATTTGCATACATAAAGTGATGATCAATCATTCTCTCTGTTCCCCAGCTGTTATGTATGGCCAGTGTTTATATAATCTCTATAAACCCAGCATTCCTTCCTTATATACAAATCTGGCATCCATGCTTTAATGATCAAAGGTGGAATGTGAACCATGATGGAAAATCAGGCTCAATGGCTATGATGTTATTGTACTTTTATCTACTAGCTTGCAAATCTCACCAACAATCTGTCAGATATACAGAGATATTGTTTTCTCTAAATCAGAATAGGTTGTTTGTTAAGTTTTTATGTATTACATCACAGATACACAATGATGGTCATTATAGCTACATAAAACAATTTTGGTGTAGGAAGAACATAAATGCAGGTCAGCTGAAAGAAGACCATAGAGGTATAACCACCGACGTAGCACAGGTCAGCTAAATAAAGACCCAAGAGGTAGAACTACTGGCACACCACAGCTCAGTATAATGAAGACCCAAGAGGTAGAACCACTGGCATATCACAGGTCAGCATAATTAAGATCCAAGAGGTAGAACCACCGGCATAGCACAGGTCAGCATAATTAAGATCCAAGAGGTAGAACCACTGGCATATCACAGGTCAGCATAATTAAGATCCAAGAGGTAGAACCACCGGCATAGCACAGGTCAGCATAATTAAGATCCAAGAGGTAGAACCACTGACATACCACACATCAGTATAATGAAGACCCAAAAGGTAGAACCACTGGCATATCACAGCTCAGTATAATGAAGACCCAAGAGGTAGAACCACTGGCATATCACAGGTCAGCATAATTAAGACCCAAGAGGTAGAACCACTGGCATATCACAGGTCAGCATAATTAAGACCCAAGAGGTAGAACCACTGGCATATCACACATCAGTATAATGAAGACCCAAGAGGTAGAACCACTGGCATACCACAGGTCAGCATAATTAAGACCCAAGAGTTAGAACCACTGGCATATCACAGGTCAGCATTATGAAGACCCAAGAGTTAGAACCACTGGCATATCACAGGTCAGTATAATTAAGATCCAAGAGGTAGAACCACTGACATACCACAGGTCAGTATAATGAAGACCCAAGAGGTAGAACCACTGGCATATCACAGGTCAGTATAATGAAGACCCAAGAGGTAGAACCACTGGCATACCACAGGTCAGCATAATTAAGACCCAAGAGTTAGAACCACTGGCATATCACAGGTCAGCATAATGAAGACCCAAGAGTTAGAACCACTGGCATATCACAGGTCAGTATAATTAAGACCCAAGAGGTAGAACCACTGGCATATCACACATCAGTATAATGAAGACCCAAGAGGTAGAACCACTGGCATATCACACATCAGTATAATGAAGACCCAAGAGGTAGAACCACCGGCATATCACACATCAGTATAATGAAGACCCAAGAGGTAGAACCACTGGCATAGCACAGGTCAGCATAATTAAGATCCAAGAGGTAGAACCACCGGCATATCACAGGTCAGCATAATTAAGACCCAAGAGGTAGAACCACTGGCATATCACAGGTCAGCATAATTAAGATCCAAGAGGTAGAACCACTGGCATACCACACATCAGTATAATGAAGACCCAAGAGGTAGAACCACTGGCATAGCACAGGTCAGCATAATTAAGATCCAAGAGGTAGAACCACTGGCATACCACAGGTCAGTATAATTAAGATCCAAGAGGTAGAACCACTGGCATACCACAGGTCAGCATAATTAAGATCCAAGAGGTAGAACCACTGGCATACCACAGGTCAGTATAATGAAGATCCAAGAGGTAGAACTACTGGCATACCACAGGTCAGCATAATGAAGATCCAAGAGGTAGAACTACTGGCATACCACAGGTCAGTATAATGAAGATCCAAGAGGTAGAACTACTGGCATACCACAGGTCAGTATAATGAAGATCCAAGAGGTAGAACCACTGGCATACCACAGGTCAGCATAATGAAGACCCAAGAGGTAGAACCACTGGCATACCACAGGTCAGTTAAAAAAGGCCCAAGAGGTAGAACCACTGGCATATCACAGGTCAATTGAAAGACCTTTTCACTATGTGAAGACACACTATGTTCCTTTGCCACAAACTCTGGCATTGAGATACCTGGATGTCAGAGAAGCTTCAAGCATGACAGTACTATTAACCATGGGTGCCCCTGATTAAATTGTTAGTAATGTTTAATCACTCATTTTCTTCAAAAGACATCTCTTTTAGTTATACAATTTCTCTCCAAGTACAGTGCAGTTTCATAAAAGGCTGCCTTCATTATAATGCATTAACTAAAATTGCAATTTATTATGCAAATGTATGAATTAACATCAAATCAAAATATGAGCAGAACATTTTCATCTTATGCAGACATTATTTCCCCTCTAATGTAGACACAAAGCTACCTTCACTGTTTTAACCATGCCATTTACTAGACTAACATTGTCAATTCACAAATTCATGAAACACCCCTTCATTTACACAGTGCCATAAGACCAATCAGTTCAAGAAAATACTAAAATATTATGTAAAACCTCGTTAATGTGACAATGTGCAAACAAAAGAGGGGTTGTTTGAGAATTATGGAATATACAACAAATCAGATGTACTCCATTATCAGTAGTTTCTGATCATCAATGAAATTCCATCGCTGATCAATAAGTCTAGAGGTCTGTTATCAATTAGCTATAACTCCTGGAATCCTGGGTAAGTGGGTTCATTTTCTGGTTTACATCTATGCTAAGATATCTTGCTCTAAGACTTTAGTATGAGAAGCTGAAAACTAAAGTCTTTTACTACGTAAATCAGTCGCACAACTTTTGGGCATATTTTTGTTTATGTGTACAAGTACTTGTGGTTGTTTTTTATGATGCAATCAGTTGGGTTAATCAATAATCTTATATATTATCCAAAAAATTAATTATATAGTTATGTCAGAAATTTAAATTATGGTTGGTTTTTTTGCGGGTGGTTTATTAATCAAGCTTTTATGGTTGGATATTTTGATATAGTCCCCAGACTTCTCTAGGTAGATGCACCAATTGCTGAGTCATCCTGAAGAACCAAAATGAACTTTTATTGCAGAAATCTACACACATGGTATGCTTCTTCAAACATAATTATGTTTTATTACATCAGGCTCAGTCTTTAATTGAAAATTTACTAATCCCCATATAGCTTACATGTATCATGTCAGCACTCTATGACTCAACTTTCAAATCCCAAAGTATTAAAACTTAATCATTTAATCTTCAGAAAACCACAATCTCCAGTATCTAAGCAAAATTAATTAAAGTCTGGTTTCAAAAATAAGCATGAGAATACTAGCTACTTCTTGCTACTGATAAAGCTTAACTGTACAAGGTAACAAATACAAGGTAGCTGGAGATTCCAGATTAAATCCATCATGTCAACAAATATGACTGTGTATCATAAGGGGTGGATTAATAATAAAGGCTTTAAGCTGTGGTCAGTTACAAGGTCAATGGTGGTCAATGTATGGACAATGGCGAAAGGAAATTCCTCTGATGTTTACTCAGTAGTCAGTTACTGCTACAATTCTTAAACAGAAGCTTCAGACAAAGCAGTATATTCCTATTGCAGGTACTTTAAACTTCTAGCAATTGTTTGTTTGTTTTTCACTGAAACTGTTGAACTCACTTAGGGGTGCTGGCTGACGCAAGGTAAACCCAGATGAATATAAAAGATTGGTAGAAATTATTCATTTCATCAGTATACTCATCGAAACTAGAAACTAACCACTTAGCCAACACCTTTACAGATACTGTGTGGTAAAGTCTAATGCTACCACTGTAGGCTACATTTTTTTCCACAAGTGTAGCAGCATTCGAAACTTCTGGGCAATGACTGCCTCACCACTCCACTGACATGGTGTGATAACTAAAAACTCATAATTGCATAGATCAAGCTTGATCAGAATTCAACTTTATTGTAGGAAATATAGTGTCTAGTAAACGTGTTGCATTGATCATTTTACAAACATGCATATTTTGCTTTTTTTGTATAAAACATTTAACTGGATTTTACTAAGTTATCAAAAAATAACCTATAACAAACAGTGACAAACTTCATTCTTGCGTGTTATAAAATATGCTTTTTTTTTTCAAAGTGATCACATTATTACAAGAAAATGTATAATTTTTTGTTGTTTTGGTTTGTACAAATTCATTTACATTTAAAATAACTGAACAATAGTCACAGCCGTCTGGACAGAACCATCCCTACATTGCAGGCAAACTGGAAGCTTCAGGATGAAACTGGGATTTGGACCCATGACGTAATGGGAACAGGAGTTAAGAGCATATTATAAATCCACAACTCTTAACTGCAAGGCTATGAGCACTCCACCTCATTAAGTTTATCAACCTGAAATGAGTTTTATTGATACATATACCAGTTATAAATGTGTTGATGAAAAACACTTTCTTTGCATCTCGAAGCTGAAGCTCTGACTACAAATCTACATGACAACACTGTTGAATGAGTGACTATTCAGTTATCATGTAGAAGACACATCCATTTTAAGGCCTTTATATCACTTATCAGCACCCAGAAATCAAAACTAAACTGACCATTAACCCTATAGCTGCTACAAATGTAAACAAACCATACATAACTACACCAAGGTTATTTGTAAATAACATATAACCAAATTAACTGGACATGTATAGCTTCCCATGGCAGCAAAATGGAGCAGGTCCTGATCACACAGCTTCAAGTGAAGGTTGGCTGATCTGGATCTACACTCTTTATCAAAGCCTGGCTGGCCTAATACTTAGCAGGATAGGATGGATTGACCAAAGGTCAAGTGTTAGCATTGACCCTTACATCCCTCTATGGCTCCTATCAGGGAGGAATATGTCACTAACTGGAAAATAATGTACATATCAACTGAAGAGTCAACATAGATTAAAGCATTGATTATCCTTATGGGTTTATCCAATATATAGTCAGTCAGTGTTAATGAAATGGTAAACAAACATCAAGATAATTTTATTTGAGAAGCAGTGTATCCTATAATATCCAACATTACCTTATATGAAGGGTACATTTGACTGAATTTGAATGATCAGCATTCTAGAATCGACTTTAATATCAAACTATGGATTTTATCAGGATAGGATTTCTGCTAACAGGAAAATGATGTACATATCAATCAAAGAGTCAACAAAGATTAAGGCATAGATTATCCTAGCAGGTCAAGCTAATCTCTGATCAGTTCATTTGGTCAGCTAGGGTTAATCCATGTGTAAATTGTTAGAAAGGGAGCCCAATTATCCCCAACTCTTGACGGTGGTTCTACTGATATTAATAATACCGTAAAGTTTTATATATAAGACGCACACAAAGATAAGACGCACCCCCTCTTCGAGGTCTAGAATCAAGGAAAAAAGCAAATTCTCAAAGACAAGACGCATCCCCGATTCACTAATCCATCTGACCGCCATTACGAAATTCCCGCATCGCCGCATCGCTCGATTTGACTCGAGGGAACATGTTCCAATTGTTCCGTAAATCGGTGTTTGCGCCGAGTGCTTATTATCCTCTAAGTGTCTTGAATAATACGTCGCGACTGTTTGCCTAGTGAGACCGTGTGTATTGTGTTACGTCATGACACTCTACCCCAATATATCGTTTACACGCCAGACAGGGTATTCTCGCGGCTATCCCAGCCCTACACATGAGAGAACATCCTGTTTCACGCGGCAGCTTGTCATAAAATTAAGTTCCCGACACATGGGACAAACACACAAATGACATTTAAAATAACAACTAAAGGCTTTTATATGTTCACACCATGCTATTTAAGTGACCGCTAACCAACAAATTTGTTCTATGCACCTTTGTAATTACTTACGGATAATGGACGATCTATTAACATCCAAAAGAGGTGTGAAAACTTGTCTGCGCAAATAGCCGATGCACATTTTATTGTTGTTAAGTGGGTTTTTAATTTCAACTTAAAATTTATTCGTAGTTAACATTTAAAATAAAACAAATTTCAATTCAAAATTGATCAATTGAATAATACCATATTACTTAGACGATGATAATAACAGCGTCGTCAATGAATATGCCCGTTCCACTAAAACTCAATAACCGTTTCCGGATTATGAAACTTCGCCGATTTTGTTAGAATAAATTGATATTTATGCAAATATCTATTGCATATTGTTGTTTTATGTATACACAAACGAATTTAAATGTCTCTTTTTATGTTTAATGTCAAATTTTAGGTAAAAACAACGTAACCTTTCCCTTAAAATAGCACAATAGAGTTGTCTATGGCCGATACTATCGGCGATATTCTCTGCGGTCGGATTAGTCTAAGGGTCAATTTTGGTCTGGGAAAAAAGGGGAAAACTTAAATTTGCATGTATAAGACGCACCCCCCACTTTTTTATCATCATTTGGGGTAAAAAACTGCGTCTTATCTATAAAACTTTACCGTAAGTCATTGGCCCTTCACTGAATATTGAGGTCTAAGTTAAGGCAACAATTTTCATGAAAGGAGGTCTCCCAGCTTGGATCAGCTGACCTGCAGTGTGTAAGCCATGCTGTCCAGACAGACATAGGATACTGGAGTCTCCCTCCAACAACAACACTGTTTGATTATTTAAATTGATAAAAATCCTTAACTTTACTCTTTAGGCAGATACAGTGCTGCCTTTGCTATGAATTTATGTCATTATGTTAAAATAAGCCCTGCTACAATCATATGGTAATAGGAAGCTCACATGCATGAGCGTTAAAGTTGCCAACTTGTAACTCCTATGCCCCTCAAGGTCTTGGTATGAGTCCCAGTCTGGGCAATTTCTTTAACTTGGAGCCAACTTCAGGCTGACCAATGATGTGCCAGTGGTTCTACCCAGGGACTTGTCCCTGATATTTCTCAATCCAATAATAAGCTGGATGTTGCCAATATGACCATAAATTTGTAATTGTGTTTGTTTGATTGATCAAAACTAAACAAACAGTTCAATTTATTGCTAAATAAATATTGGGAGAAGAACTATACTAAAACCTCTTTAACTAAGTTTTCTGTGTCAAAATTTTAACAGACTCTTTATATACTGTTCATACTGGGGAAATTTTCAATTTTATCTTACCCTCAGACAAGAAAAAAATGGCTCAAAACAGGAAAAGCATTACAGGGAAAACTATGGTACTCACCATATATTATCTCCAGTGCACGGATCTTTACTTAAAGTCCTCTGCAGTACATGTATAATCCACTCACAAAACACAGATGAAGGAAAGGCTGATAGAATTTATATCCTTTGCACAGGATTATCCACCTTGAAACCACCTCGCAGCCTAATTTATCAAAACTTTAAAAACTTTCCGGTCGACGCACAATATCTGCAAGGTAGCACAAATGTTACTTTCAATGATTTGGCACACACAACCCTGTGGTTTCTAGTTAAGGTATTGACTTAAAACACTATTGACACTTACAAATTACCAGATTTAACACTTATAAGACAATTCTAATGAACTTCACTTTTGAAAAATATTTTAAGAAATCATTACCCAAAACTGCTTAGCACTATTTCAGCCAAAGTATCAGTCAGCATGAAGCACCCTCAAAATAGAAGTGTAACACAAATTCAGTTTATCTTTGCACACAAATGTATATAAGCACCCTGTTTACAGCAGCATTTAGATTAGCAACTTGTTGAGTGCACTTTACTCTTTTGTAAATGCATAGACTTTGGTAAAACACACACAAGTTCAGTATAAAAAAGCCTTTTTCAGCTAAAACTGAGCACACTTCTTGATCACAGTAGCTCTCTATAAACTAAACTGCACTACAACATGTATGAGGAAAATCTCACAAGGCAAACTAATTCTGTTCTATATCCTTACAGTACAGTTTCCAAACTTCACACCACAGCACTGTCTTAACATCAGTGAGGCAGGTACAGGGTAAATCCCACCAGTAACAGCAGATGTATACTACTGTTCTCTAAGGTGCCCCTTCACTCAGTGGGCTTCCTCCTTCTGATCAGCTACCCTGGCTGTTATAGCTCATCCTGGACTCCTGGAAATATAAACACACACAAATGCTCACTGAGTTTTTAGGCTGTGGGTAGATAGCAGAATTTACTCCTAGCCTGCTAAGGACTATTTGATACATAAGCAAGTAGTGTAGATCAAGATCAGTCAGCTCCAGCTGGTAGCTTTCTGATCGGGATCTACACTATGTGCTGTTGAGCTTTTGATAATATTCTTTTTCATGTAGTTTTTAGTAAATAACTAAGAGTTGTATTGGTTCTCTGGAAAAAGACATCTGTGGCAGATTAAGGTTTAGCCCTAATTTTGCTACATCTATTATCCTGTTAATAGTCCCATACTTATTCTTAGTTTTCTGTCTTTATTAGTAGAAACAAGATGTATTGATGTAGCAAATAGTGCAGATCCTGATCAAATAGCACACAGAGATTGCTGACTGATCTGGATCAACACTATTTGCCTAGGTCTGATCAATTCAGGCTAAGCAGGCTTAGTAAGAGGCATGGTACATCCAGTAGGGGATAGAAGGGTAGGGGTAGTGGTGGTATTAAACAGAAGGTAAATGTAGGCACAAGCCAATGTCAATAAAATAAAAACATGCAATTTATTAAGCAGAATTTTACATAGCATGAGCCAATGAAATAAATTCATAAGATTTCTAATAAACACTTCAACCGGCAGATTAAATGGAGAGTGAAAGTGAGAGAGAAAACACTATTTTTTTTAAAGGTGGTTTCAAATACATGTGATAATATCTAATTTTTGATTTGGAGAATTTGGGCATTATTTCAGCTTATGCTCATACTTTAACCTAGGTTAACAAGATTTTGAACACTACTTTAATTATAAGTAAGTACAAACCTTGAAAAATCACTCTTAATGTTCATTCTTTTTAAATCTATAAATAAGCAAGTACGAGATTTCTGCTAAAAATAAATATCAATGTCAGAGTGGATTACCTGGATATTGATAAAACACAATCTTGAACGTGAGTGGTCACATAGTTTTCTTAGTTTAAAAATAGATAACTGTGCAGCACGGCTCAGATAGGAAATACATGTTTGTAATAATGAACAGTGCATTGTGCTTTACTTTTCAAATAGACGTTGGGCACCCATGAACAGCTTTTTAAGGTATCTTTTTAAGTAAGAATAATTGATTTAATTCTTCTAAAAAAATGTTTATCCAAATGTCGGATACCACCATTTGGGAATCCATGGAAAAAGTGTGGAATAAGACATTTCTGGTTCAAGTACACATTATTTTTGGCTTTTATGTTGTTTCAACATCTGAAATTTTGTTTAATGTTCTTCTTAATGACTCTGTATCTGCTGTAACTGTTGCAGAACGAACCTGTAAACAGACAGCATTACTGAGGATTTCAATCTCTGGGCTTGAATATGAAACTGTTTACATGTGCCTGATCAACGAAGCTTTTAGCCGACCATGTATGTTAGCAGCCCAGTATATTTGGATGTTTTCTAACAACTACATGGCTTGCAGGGGTAAGAAAAAGTATTGCTAATGCTAACAGTATTGATCCTGATCTGGACCTACAAATTTGGCTACAGCTTGACTAATCAATCCTTAGCAGTCTTAGGTTTCATCTGTAATACAATTTATTTATGATCTGTAAAGTAATAAAGTGATAACCCTTAGTTAAAGTCCACCCAGGCCATTATCTAGTTACAGACATGTCTTAAGCAAGCAAAGTTTTAAATCTGACCAATATGATGCTTGAGAATGGGGTCAGACTATTGTGAGCAAAAATGACAATCCTGTAGAATCTCTCATAGAGCTAACTGCAACTTTCAACTTTCTGCAAATCACAAATGAGTAGCTGTTTCTAAAGGAATCTTTGAGGTCAAGATCACCATTGTAGCACCACAAAACCAATCCATAGAAGAGCAAGTGGTATCACATAAATAAGTCCAGTTTCTTAAACAACTGCAACAGCATTCAGATTATACAACACAGAATGTGTAGCTCTTCTCAAATGAGGCTTTAACACCATAAAGAAAGCATCACAGAAAGTAAGGTGCCTAAATATCAGAAGGTAAGTTGATGGAAAAAGATTGTGGGTAGTAAATTGGGTAGCATAGCCCAGAGTGTGAAATATGATAACTTAATATGATTGCATTAAATTAACAAATAGGTAAGACAGCATGAGGCATTTAACTCTTAACCTGCTCTGCATGAACTGGGCAGATCTAAGAAAGAGCTTTTAGGTGAGTAGTATAGATCCAGACCAATTCTACTTGAAGAACTGTAAGACTGATCTGAACCGCAGCTATTTACTGTTAATTTTTAAGCAACAGGTCATTTAGGTATGGTTTATTTTAAGATGGGTCAGGATAGGGGTCAAGGTATGGTGTATTTCCTGGGAATTGGTTTATCAAGATTTTATTGAAAACCTCTGAAATAACATCCCTCTGAGGGTGGTAACTTGGGAATATCTGAGAATTAGCAGAAGAATCCTGTGTCAGAAAAAAACACATGTAAAATTGGTGGAAAGCCAGATAAAAATTTTATGTTTTAGAGGGTACATAATATAAACTATGACTCTTTCAATGTTAATTTAGCTGTAACTTTTGAATTTAACCCATAAAATATCAGCGACTTGCAAAAGCTTATCAAACCACTGCAGTCTGTGATTAGATATGTAAGATTGGCACTCTTTCTGTTATAATATATGAAGTTTACTTTAAGCAGTAGTGTTGTCTAGAATGCAGAGACCATTTAACACAATAAAGCCTGCAGCCAGTCCTGGAAGTACCCTTGCAAATTAAGCATAAGCAAGAACAGTTCTATAGCCTATTATCAGTTTTATCATTTTTGTCATCACTAACAGTGATTCTAGCATCTTGTCACTTGTAGAGCAAAGTGTTTACCTATTACCTCAACACTACCATTTAAGGCTATTTTGTTTGTTTAATGCATTGCACAGACACAATTATAATCATATTGGAATTATCCAGCTAATTGTCGGAGGAGCAAGACCCCAGAAAAATGCCAAGGTAGAACCATAGGCCAGCTTAAACAAAAGATGGCTGTGATTATCCTAATTAGTGAATAAGTATTGTGTACTCCTATTACATGTAAGGGCTTGACATCAAACCTAATTGCTACATGACATACATCCAACTGTTCAACTTTAAATAATTTGATCTGTGGATTTAAATAATAATCTTGAAATAACAACTGTTACTGTTCTCAAGGAACACTGAATTAACTTTTAATAAGAGACTAGAAATAGTTACTATCTCAACTCACAACAGCTAGTTATGCAATTGAACAAATACAAAGAGCATTACACCCATCAATAATACCCCTACAGGTACAGAAAACAATTATGGAGTGCAGCTGTTTTAAATAACATAAAATTAAGACTCACAACATCTTGCTCACAATTGTTCAGCCTAAATAAAATTAGAAACAAAAATTTTGTTTGTTTTTTATATATATACTTCACACCAACACAAGTATAGACAGTATTTTTTTTCAAGAATAGATTAATATAATTCTGGTACTTATATATTGGCGCCTAGCTATTGTTGTGAAATAGAAGACATAAAAAAAAGTCAAGTACACCACAGCTAAATGGAAAGATATTTTTATATAAAGCTTTTGCTGAGACTCATACCCAGTCTTCTGTAGGGACACTAACTATTTGGCTTGCCTTTTGTATTTTATATTTTAATAATATGATTTCGAAATATTGTAGAGCATTTGCATAAAAAGGTTAAAAATATTATTTATCTTGTTATTCATTTTGTCTATTCAGTCAACTCTATTCTGGTAGAAGAGTATAAGAAACACAATATAAAGAAACAAACAAAAGAAGCTATTTTTTTGCTAGACAATCAGCAAAAAACTGATCAGACAGTTTAAAAATATGACTGCTCCCTATCTACATGATTTGCCTAACTATTATCAAGTCTTACTTAACAGAACCTGGCTAAATGTTTAAGCTCTCAAATCTTGCTAAGCACAAACTGACCATACTAGTCAGCTATCCCTGGAATTTGTCAGAATCTATATAATTTGCTGCAATCTCTAGCAATATGTCATGTTACATGTACCTTTCTATTCATGTTAAAGCACATTAGTTAAAGTTGTGAATAAATTATAAACTCATGTAGCATAACTTGTGTTAACAAAGCCACTGATGACAGTTTGGACTAACATTCTGCTCAGCAAATAAAGAGGCTCCCAGTCCCAGCATCATTTAAGCCACAGCTGTTTCTAAAAACACTGGTACCCCAGGGATATTTTCCTGGGATGGTCTCAGATCAAACACCTGACACCATATGATCTCACATCAGTATTTATAAAGCTTACTTTACCTCTTTTTTGGCTTTTGAGCTCACCCCACCCCCACCCCCCATTCCACCTCTCTTATCTTGTGTACTCTTTGACTCATCTGGTACCATCTGTCTGTCTGTGTCTCTTTCTCTGTATCTGCAATCACTCTCTTTCTCAACCTCTCAAACATAACACAATCTACTTTCAACTTTCTTGTTTCTCTGTTTTTGTGTTCTTTTACCTCTTTTTTCCACTTTCACATCTCATAACACAGTCCCAAACTACCAATCACCATAAACTAGTTCAGCATGACCCAGTTATACCAACCATCTACATGCTTATCTACACATCAATCTATACATCCAAACCATCAAACCACCAACCCCAATTCCATATCCAGAAGGAAAAAATTACAGAAACGTTCCACCCACATTTTTATAATTTAATTAAAACTGAAGCACCATCAAAGCACTACTGATGCTGTGCAGACAGCTATTAAGTTAAATTACACAACTAATGACTCATATTGGCATACATATCCTACTTTCAACACTGTTTCTGTCAATAACAGGTTATTCACTGCCTGACCCATGTAACATCAGTGACCTTGACACTAATGACCTGAAAATTCATCTCCATCGATCTCTTTATATAAGGTATCTACTTATTAAATCTGATCTTAGTATCTCAATCCTAAAAGAAGTTATTTAATGTTAACCAAGAATCTATTTTCAGTAATAAAGATCATGATCTTGACCGTATTACGAAATCCTTGTATGACAGTAGTTCTGTGAAAGTTTGACCTAATAATAATACCCATAAGGTATCTTATATCTCAAAATCAAATAACCCATCGTCGGATACCCCCGGTTGATTCTATTACGTTACTCTTCATTCATCACCCTGGGGCAAATTGCTTCTCATTTCGTCGTTTTGTTTACTATGAAATGCCGCAATCCGATTGGTTCGCTAAGAAAATCCAGCGGATCTGCCAACCAATCAAGTTTAGGCTTACATACCACTTCGATGACCGATAATCGTGTAGCTAGGTCGTCCTGTAGTTTGCAACACCGGTTAAGTTTATTTACGCACAAATTACACGCAACGTCACTGTCTTCATGGGCAAGGATACCGATTTCGTTTAAGACCGACGTGTATTTTGCAATACTTGCTGGAGTGCCCAAAGATCTGTAAGAACATCTGTCGCGGATCGCTGACAGACATACTTTACACTTGCGATGCGCTGTACCGGTCGCCATGTTTACGTTCTCAGGTCACCGTATTGATCTTCCGATTGAAGAGTATTTAATTTTGTAACCTATCATCTGATTGGATAATGTCTGTTCTGTTCTATTCAAACAAAACGACGAAATGAGTAGCAATTTGCCCACGGGTGATGAATGGAGAGTAACGTAATAGAATCAACCGGGGGTATCCGACGATGCAAATAACCATGCCAATCCTAAAAGAAGTTACTGGACCAAGACAAAAAACTGAACTTAACAATATATCACAGAATTCGAGTGCACTGAGCCACTTTAAGACCAACATCATGTGAAACTTAAGTAAAATTCTTGCCTGCTCCCTGACTACACCAATTTACAAGATTAATGTTCTGCCATCCTGATCGGCCTGATTTTTTATGTTTTACTAAAATCTGACAAACAAAATGCCATGATCGAATGGTACCATACTAGAGCTTAAAGCTGTTTAACCAAAAGTTGTTTCGACTGGTTGGGATTTAATGGGTTTGGCAACACAATTTATGATATTATTATTATCAGAGTTCTAGATTGGAGAAGTATTTTTTCTGACTGAATATCCCATCCATGTATATGTAATGGTCAAGGAATCATTGGATGTATAAATAATGCTTGCACCAAGAACATGTAAACTTCTTCTTTTCTATCCTTTGTGTAGGATGAGGGGCACTGGAGGCTAGACAGCAGCTGATGCTACAATTGTTAGCTTTTTGAGATTGACAGCCCAAATCTGTTACAGGGTACACCACTTTCAACAGAGCCACAAAAAAACTGAAACGACCAATAAATCAACAGTTTGTGCTGGAGAGATGTTGAAAAGATTATGATTATAGGGCACTCAGAAAAAAACAGTGTTCCAAATAAACAAGCTGAATTTTTCTTGTTACAGCCACCATTTTCATTCAAAATCAATATTGTCGAAAGTCACAAGACGTATCACAATTTGGCAATACTTATAAGTACCACACTCTTATGTTGGATATAAATTATGGTATATATTAATGCTAAGTTGTAGTGAACTAGATCAGTGCCCTTTATCTTGGAGGGGTGGAAAACCAGTGAACTTCATGCAAGACAAATTTTTATATATTTGGATGGTACCATTAACCCCATCAATAATCTTTCAGTAATCTTGAGATGATATCCACTAAAAGAAGCTTTAGTGCTGTGAACACCTGGCATGGTACCATACCCAGTCACGTTGTGATGACATCACCCAACCAGTTGTGGAAATACCTTTATATAGATTTAAGCATTTCGAGTTTAAGCCCAACAGTACAAAGTTGCACTGACTTTGTAAATTACTGGTTTCATACTTTTATCGTACAAAAGTCACTTATGGTATAGTACTCAGAGTATTAAGTGTGTCATCTTTGCATGTGTGTTGTCATAAAATAGAGTTGTCAGATACTTATCATCCCTGAGGCAAAAATAATTGGAAATATGTGTTAAATACTAAAAGCTTAACAGTTAGTGAATCTACACAGACAACTGTGTTATTGAACAATAAGTCAGCCTTAAATGTTATTTGTTAGTCTTCAGTGCACAATCAAATAGTGAAGAGTCATTTAATTTCTTTTAAACATTAAACTTAGGAAATGATTAATCATTACAAAGTTTAAATTGTGTTATAACATCTTACATTAAAAATCAAAATAATATACAATGAAATGTAGCAAAATTAAAAGCTCATCTGTATTTTAAAGAACAACATCTGACATTAAAAAATTACAGTGGGTGATAGCTGTTCTAGTGGAAAACAGAAATGATGATTTTACAATGATGATGAAGTTTTATACGGATTATAATCATGCCCAGTTACAAAAAACAAATCCAGCTTTGACACCTTTGATGACTATATTAAAAGTCCTAAAACATTTGTTGAACATGTGAATACTTTATGCTGCAGAGATGCTGGACAACTAATTAGATTTAACAATGGCCATCATGAATATGCGATGTGTGATGCTATCGAAGGTGTGACTATCCCACTGACACTTCAAGTAATCAATGATCTAATCAGCTGCTGTATGGCCATGTGGACCCATAACAATATATTCGCACAAGCTGATCTCTCCATTCCATCTGCTTTTGATCTAATGTTATTTTGCTTGCATTGAGTAAAAGACACATTTGACTGGCCAAGACCTACAGCTTTATTTGTTCTACTCAGTCATTTCATACAATCAGACTTCACATAAAGGAGATTTAACTGTTTTATACTGATATTTTTAATAACTTTGATTGGTAGCTGCCCTGGTTTCAAACTGTGGTCTCCCGAACCTGAAGTGGACACTTAACCATATTCCAGTAACTCAAATAAAGACCTGGAACAATACTGAAGTCTGTAGATCAGAAAAAGTACCTGATTACCAGTTTCTGATTTTATTCACCATATTCTTAAATGCTTTCCAAAATAACATGACTTCTTCAAGTATACCAGCCATAAAATTTACAGGTGGATTTTATTGATAAAAAGCAGCAACAACAAAAATTGAACATTCCTCAGCATGATGTCCCTAGACAGGTAAAATAATGTTCTATAACTAGGCAAATATACCTGAACATGTAATTTGTCTGCTACAGTTGTGAATACCATGATAGCACATATTGAGAGACTAGTCAGGAAATAGTGTAGACCTTGACCAGACAACTCTAGCAGGGAGCTGGCAGATCTGAATCTGCACTATTTGCATAGGTTTAATCAATTTGTGTTGAGCAGGCTAAGACATAAGTGGGCCCTGCAGACAACTGATAAGGCCACAAAACAAGAACCTCTCCAATCAATGTTGAGACGTCACTTCTGTTACTGAGGTGCCAGGGATAATGAGACCCTTACAAACATTTCTTAATTAAGTACCTTGGCAACATTTCAAAATTTTCAAAAATCAGATATTTTGTTAAGGTGGTTAATTGTATATTCTGAGGGTTTATCAACTGTGACTAAAACTTTTTAGGGTGGCTTGATCAGGCTTAATTAGGAAAATAATTAAAATCCAGATAAGCCAAGTTCCTACAGAAAGCTGTCTGATCAAAATGTACATTATCTACTGCTAAGTTTTTTTGATTACTCATGCATGTGATAAGAGTTTCATAATTAATGTACTTAATTAATGACTGAAAATTAACCAGAACTTTATGGCTATTTATTATAAAAGAAATTCACAAATAATGCAGAAAAAGTTAAGTGACTTTATCAATTATTTAAATGCTCTTATCAAAATGTTTAAGCAAAGATCTACTTAACTTTTTAAGATTATTGTAGTGCAATACTTCTATTGATTACTGGATTAAATTTCCTGTTAAAAGTGGTATTAAGAACAACATTTTTACCAAATATTAAGTACAGTGATGTCTTCACTGTAACAAGATGGCATGGTAATTTTTTCCAAAAGAGGGCCAAGTTCTACTTTAACAGCCCTTCAATTAGCAAAGCATCAGAAGATTTTTAAGTTGTGTTTTTTAATTAACAATTAAAGGCCACAGTATCAATCCCACATAAACCAAGAAGAAGTTAAAAAACCAATGCTCCACTTTTATTACCTCTAAAGCTGGTTTTGAAAAAAAAAAATGAACAAAAAATCATAAAGTAAAAAGGCTTGAGCTCTCAAATAAATTATGATTCTTTTGACTATGTATGTTTTTACTCTACTGAAAATCATTTCAAGCTATGAAATTCTATTTGAAGAACAGAAATCAAGCAAACAATATTATTAATATTATACAAATGCTAATTTTTAAACTCAAATACATAACAAAATTCAATGCATTCAAGATATAGAGGATCTGACACAAGCTGTCATTTAATAAAAAAATTTAGTAAACAAGTTCTGGGAAAGTGATAGTAAACAAGCCTTTGGCAAGCTTACTATCATTTATCCTGGACAAGTTTTATAAATGTTTGTATTACCGTAAATGACGAGTGTCAGATTCTTTTTATCACCTGACTTTAATCACCAATACACAACAACAATAGTTCAATATTTGGTGAAATAGTTGTATAAAACGATACGTATTATGACATTAATGATGTCATCAATCAAAATTACACTAAGTCTTGAGTAATATAACAAAATAAGTAATGGGTGTATTAAATGGAAAAATAGGGAAATCACGTGATAAAACAATATTTTATCAAGTTAAAATATGAGGGATTCAGCTAAGAAACTTAAATATTGGCAGGATATTAAAATACATTTAATACTTCCTATGAAATCTTGTAGCATCAACTTTTGTAGCCTATTCATTTAAAAGCCATAAAAATTGAAATTTACGACTTGAGTATTTTATCAATACACACACATTTTTAGATAAAACCCAGGTAGATATCAAACTGTGAGATCTTTTATGACCAACATACAGAAATCATTTCTAGCAATCTGAGCAAAAGCAATAAAATCCATTTGGAGTAGGTAACTAATATGATAACATTAAAATCAAACATATGTTGTTGTTTAAGCAATATTTTTCAAGGGGGCATTTTGTTTAATTTATTTCCATCATGGGTCTTCATTTTATATTTGAATTCCTTACAAGCAATTAAGGCAATTTTTTCGAGTATCAGTAATGTTTTGAAGTAGTATTACTTGTACCAACATCATAACACAAATATA
Source organism: Sinonovacula constricta (assembly GCA_007844125.1). Lineage (NCBI taxonomy): Eukaryota > Metazoa > Mollusca > Bivalvia > Cardiida > Solecurtidae > Sinonovacula > Sinonovacula constricta. The sequence goes on from CM017566.1 coordinate 32,792,453, forward strand.
TTAACAAAAATTCAGAGCAGAATGGCAAACTGTGAACAGACAAAACAACAATGAAAGCAAGGCCATGCATGCTCAGTAAGTACAGCATACTGAGCGGCCATATTGGGGAAGAATGATGGTTCTTTATTTTTTCAGGCCACTAGTAAGTTATAAATAACCAAAAGCATATTTTATAGCAGGTAAGGTAATTTGCCACTAAAATTAATAATTTAGGTTATTTAGGCAACATATTATAGTGCAAACAATGAATTGTAAAAGAACTACTCAAACATCTGAGTAGAACCTCAGACCTACCATATTGCCTTATGTGATCAGTTATTATCAAACCCTAGCACTGAGGTGATGGGAGTTGGAAGGTTGCAACTTATACTGTTTGGGCATGATGATCATGTTAGCAAAGTTGATATTATTAGAGATGATGATTTAGTTGAAATGATGAAACAAGTATGATGATGGAAATGATAATGATGATAATGAAAAGGAAGAAGAGGATGATGAGGATGTTGTGATGATGATCATAATGACGGTCCTGTTGAGATTATAATGTTGATGGTGATGATGATGATAATGATGATGGGAAGAAAGAGGGGGATATGATGATGATGGTGATGTGATGATGATTTAAAGATGATGATTGGTGATGTGATGATGATGTAAAGATGATGATGAGACGTTGTTGGAGATAAACTTGTCTTCAGAACTGCAATTTAGAATATGGCAGAATACACAACCCTGAACAAAGAACCCTCACAGACCATCATCACTGGATGAGAGACTATGACTGATACACCAGATAAGACTCAAGTAATGTCTCTAGTCTTGAAAAGCTACAGATAAGGGAAGTAAATCATGTTTGGGGTGAGGAAATATATCCTCGATGCTGCCAGCAGACCCTATATTGTATGCAATCATACTAATCACCACATTAACATTATATAAATGAGTATTGGAGACTGGAATTGGAGGAAAAAAAGGATGAATAAATAAAGTTTTAGCAAGCACTGAAAAAACATAGATTGTGTGTTCTACAGTATAATTACCACATTATGTACCGTTAATAACATTACTCGACACTTGTTCATGTATGCATATTTAGTGCTTGTATTATACATTAGTATTATTAAAGCCAACAATTTCGCAAGCTGATATTGTTTGCAAGGTAATATTTTACAAGTCATTATTATCCTGATATTGTGCCAGTATATTGGTTTTGTTTTTGTTGTAAGTTTGTTAAAACTGTAGATGTACCATTGTATCATGCAGCTCGTATATAGATTTATGTATTATTATTACACATCAGTCATGTTTTGTACTATTTGTATTGTTATGTTTGCCGCATGACCGACCGACCTTCTGGCTGATTTTGAATAAACTTTCAAACCTCATTAGTAAAATGGAACTAGCAGTTTAAGATTTAAAGGGCAACATTTTTGGATAAACAGTGCTAGATACGGTGAGTGAATCTAATTCTAATTAACTCAGTATGTCAAAAAATTCTCAACCAAAATCTATAAAAAATGGAACTTAAAAAATGTTATTATTTATACGATTCTAATGGGTACTGTGTATATAGGATTTGGATGGAAAATAAAGGAGAAAGCTTATAAAAATATTATATTTCTGTGAATTTAGCCAACATTCAAGAACCCCATAATTATGCAGACACTATCCCTATATTGCCAGGTTTGCTTGTTGAAGGTAAAGTTTTCCCTGTCAACAACAATCTCTCTGTTATTTTAGACAGAATTTATTAAATAGAGTTAAAGTGCTGCCTTCACTTCATTATAGCATGCAGTGAACACCTGACAGGACATCAAATCCAGTTACATTAACCTGACACCAAGTATGGGTTAGTTTCAACAGTATCTGAAGCTTTCTAAAGAACTAGCATATTCCTGCTCCAAACTGTGGCCCAATTTTCAAAGTGTCTGTTAGAAGTATGATGTTGTTTGCTGACAAAACTTGGCCTACATTTACGGTCTTGAAAGGATGACAAAATGATGCTTTGTATCATCTGTGGTACCAGCCTGAGTACTAGACACAATGAGACTCCATTGGACAGTGCAACACAACCATCACAGGTGGTTGTGGCACACTTCTCACCCAGACTGGGACTCGAACCCACGTGGTGAGGGGCTGAGGAGTTTCAAGTCAGCGACTCTAACCGCTCGGTCATGCGTGCCCCCTGCATCATGTCGAAACCCCAACAATAGAATAGAATATCTATGTAAAAGAATATGTATGTATGTATGTACGTATATAAAGGCAACATGTTCTGGAACTACGCCTGTAGTTGCAAAAGAACTATACCAAGACATTTCTTACAATTTTGTTATGCATTGTTTTGGATTTGAATTTGGGGCAAAATGGATGCTTTACCTTTTGTGCTTATCATCAAGGCCTGTTTCTGTTATCTGGTACATCCAGAGATGCCAGCTGTAATGAAAAGTCAGGATAGGCCATCTCCTCTTGGCATTTTATGGCCAATCAAATATATGTTATACAACACTTCACTGACAGATGACGCATGATAAGGATGAAGATAGGCTTTCTTGTTAAAGGGTAATGGAAATTTTCATAACATTTCGAAGAACCACGTTCTGTTAGTGTACATATTGTTACTTAGTACAAATTATCTCATAAAAATGAATTATTATTGAAGAAAACAAAAAGAGACATAAAGACATGTAATTGTTGTTTTTCAACATATTTTATTGATATTTGATGGTGATCATATTTTAAAACTGAAATAAAAAATCTGAATTCAGGAATACTGGACTCCACAAATGATTTGTTTTAAGAAGTATATTGGAGTGACACATTTATGGTCATGACAGTAACATCCAGCTATTTGGGTGGAGGAAGACCCCAGTCAAATGTCTGGTTAGAACCAATTGTACACAGCAGGTCAGCTGAAGGAAAAACATTCTTTCATTAAGTCCTTCCCCTGACCAGACATGAACCTTCTTGAAACAAGAGGGCCATGATGGCCCTTAATCGCTCACCTGATGACACAGGCTTTACATAGGCTCAAATCTGGCATTTAGTAATTAAGAGTTATTTACTTTAGAAATCTTTGGTGAAGATTGGACAATTAGTGTGGACACTGGGTTGATAACATTTTCTAGAATTTTACCAAGTAACCTACTGAATCCACATGACTCACTTCAAAACATATGTAAGATTTCATACTGGCAAACATGATGGTCAAGTCTGGTGAAGACTGGGCCATCAATGTAGCCTCTTAAGTGTTTTCACAAGCTTTATCTAAAATTTGACCTAGTGACCTACTTTATGACCCCACGAGACCCAATAACAAACTCATCCAAGATTTCATGTAGACAAACATTCTGACCAAGTTTGATGAAGATTGGCCTATAAATAGGGCCTCTAGTGTGTTTACAAACTTTTTCTAAGATTTGACCTTGTGACCTACTTTTTGACCCCTCGTGACCCAGTTACGAACTCATCCGAGATTTCATGCAAACAAACATTCTGACCAAGTTTGTTGAAGATTGGGCTATAAATGTGGCCTCTAGTGTGTTCACAAGCTTTGTCTAAGATTTGACCCAGTGACCTACCTTTTGACCCCACGTGACCCAGTTACGAACTCATCCAAAATTTGATGCAGACAAACATTCTGACTAAGTTTGGTGAAGATTGGGCTATAAATGTGGCCTCTAGTGTGTTCACAAGCTTTTTCTAAGATTTGACCTAGTGACCTACTTTTTTAACCCCACGTGACCCAGTTACGAACTCATCCAAGATTTCATGTAGACAAACATTCTGACCAAGTTTGGTGAAGATTGGGCTATAAATGTGGCCTCTAGTGTGTTCACAAGCTTTTTCTAAGATTTGACCTAGTGACCTACTTTTTGACCCCACGTGACCCAGTTACGAACTCATCCAAGATTTCATGTAGACAAACATTTTGACCAAGTTTGGTGAAGATTGGGCTATAAATGTGGTCTCTAGTGTGTTCACAAGTTTTTCCTAAAATTTGACCTCGTGACCTACTTTTTGACCCCAGGTGACCCAATAATGAACTCATCCAAGATTTCATGCAGACAAACATTCTGACCAAGTTTGATGAAGATTGGATAAAAATTGTGGCCTCTAGTGTGTTCACAAGGTAAATGTTGACGACGGACGACGGACGACGAACGACGAACGACGGACGACTGACGACGGACGACGGACGCCGGACGACGGACGAAGCAGTATCACAAAAGCTCCCCTTGAGCACGTTGTGCTCAGGTGAGCTAAAAAAAATCAGAGCAGTCAGTAGAGGGGTTATAAATCTGCAAATCTACGCCTCAACCCAAAGACTGAATCTAGGACCTGAAGTAGTAATAACAGGGCCAGTGTGTAGTTGATAGCATAACTACAAAACATGTAATACTTTCTACAAAATACATTATAAGTATTATATTTACAGTAAGAAAATATGCATAATGAGACAATTTATTATGTTGTATCAGTGGGCTGCACAATAATTGCCATCCTTTCAACCATTCTAATCTCAGCATCATGTTATGCTCCAGCAGCAACATGAAGCCTTGGTATGCCAAAAATTTAATAAATTCTGTTTTACACCAATTTTAGAACCCCTAAATACAGGCATTCTCAATACATCAACAAAAGGTGTCAAGTCTCCATTAACCCTTAGTCCACCATAATTGTTAATTAATCATTCTGAAGTCTTAAATCTTTCCTATAAACATCAAACATGGATAGTAAAACATATTGAAACAGACCTTAAACTGCAAATATGGAAGATCCAGTTCAGAAAGCTTTCAAGATCAGCTGGCTGATCTGGATCTGTACTATTTGCCTTAGTCTGATCAATTTGTGATATACAGGCTAAGAGTTAACTGCATAAAGAGTCTGGTTACAATGGTAAGTCGGTGACTGGGTTAATGCAGCTTCTTTTATGATGCAAAGGCCAGTGATCAAGTCCTTTGATGGGGTAAACTGTATTTTGAGAAATGACAGGTAACAAGAAGCCAGGGAACTTTGAAGTTGCAATCAAATTACTGTGGCATGTCAACTCATCCTAGTCCAATGACTGACAGCCCTCACATTGCATAGTCAGAACATTTCTCAATATCCAGTGGGTTTCGAAACTGGACCAAAAGAGTGAGAAACTGTAACCAATGTGCTAAAGAATAGACCTGCCAAACACAGCTTTTAGTATTGCTAGACTCTGCAGCATCCTGATCTAAAAGCTCCCAACAAAAGCTGTCTAGGTTAAAGTAAAGATACACTATTTACCTATATGCCTCAATCATTATGTGCTTTGGAGGCTTAAAAGAGTAATTATAAAAGACTCAATAAGAAATTGATTACCAAACACATATGGTTTGAGAATAACAGAACATATAGCTTTAAGAATTCAGATTAACTCCTGTGTAGGACTCCCATACTATAGAAAAATAAATCTATTTTCTGCCTGGAGACACAACTCAGACAGTATTTCATCAACATTCCTGTCTACAATTGAGGCTGGCTTAATAATTGTCTCATTTATTTATACAAGAAAAAAGGTGTCCACCCACTTTGATGCATACCAAGACATTGTATCAGTTTCTTTGTGTAAACAGGAAAGAAGACACACAAATTGCTACCTTTTCTGCTGTCTTTTGTAGTCTTAAATATGTGTACACAGTCATGTTTGTTCCTTTGTAAGATGTCCACCAGAAAATAATAAGTCTTTTTGTAATTTACCAAAATGTAAAAGAGATAAAAAAAAATGGCACTCATTGTAGAACGCTTTTTAAATTTATTTTACAAGGTAAGACAAATTAACCTGCTGAGAATAGCATAACAGGAGCATAAATTAGAAATAAAGTTGTAAATGACGGTTTCTATGTTGTACCTGGTTTATGTGATGGATTTATTAACCAAACATCTTTCATTCAACTTATACAATACAAGATATAAATTTGAAGCAGATATGATGTTGGCTTTACTCTAACAGCATGTGAATAGGTGACAGTCAGTATGTCCCTCCAGTAAATTTGATACATTTATTTTTATAGTCTTGAAGGTACATCAGTCCTTAAATAACCACTAGTTTACTTTTATGAATATATTGATAGACATAATCAAGTTATACTGTTTCCTGGAAGTATATATCAAAATTTTACCTGAATTTTATACTGAATAGAATAACATAGGGCAGAAAATTAAATTTATAAACATTACCACTACCACTGTTAAAACAGTGTGTATAATATCTCAGCCAGATAATGAACTAGAGAACCAGTAGAAACTTTCACAATAATTTAAAGATGGTTTCCAATGATTTGCATTTATATAAAATATATCATTTTATATGGAACAATAGCCAACCATTGCCTTGGGATAAAATATTTAGGAATAAAAACTATGAGTATTGTCTTGCATTAGGCTAAGATTATGTTTTCTCATGAAATGCTCAATCTGACCTTCATCCTTACTTATTTAGACTCATTGGTCTATATAAAGATTTTAAATCTGACCAAATAACAAACACAAGTTTTTTAATGACATAGGTCTACGACAATTTGTTTTAAAAACTTTTTAATAATACACAACCCAGATTAAAACCACTAGTTAATAGATGTATTTTTGGCCATGCCATTCCACACACCAGGACCCTGGTTCATAAAATGGCTTACCATAATGTATATGCACTGAAATCTCATTTGTAATGTTAAAAAGCAACTCCCACATAATCCTATATTTAGAAGTAGCTTTTAACAAGACCTTCCCAGTTAACTATACCTTGTGCACAGTTTCTTTGATGTCATCCTTGACTGAAAGTCACAGATATCATCCATAATTAAACAACTAAACAATAAAAAAATAATAAAAATAATTACCTTTTAGCATTAAGGTACTTCAGATCTTCGCTAATGTGGTACATAGAGATCCAACAAGGCAATTCATCACATTCATACTATATATCTTGTAAGTGATAATCATGTACCATTCAAATGAAAACTACAAAAAATAAAAGTCAGCAAGTAAGAAGATTACAGAGCTGATAGTAATCATAATAAAAGCTTTATGTTTTCAAACCATCCAGCAAAAACTAAACTTTTAACTTCAAATCAGGTCACAAAATATCAAACAATTTTTGTTTTCATCCACTGTATGAGAATGTCCATTCATGTCCAAAATTAGCAGAAACCTTTCTAAAACAATCAATACAAATCAAATCTACACATGTATTGGTACCCTGCTTCTCTCTCTACAGTCAATACTCTGAGAGGCAATAATACTGGAACCAGCCAAACAGCCTGGGACCCTGCTTCAGACACAGCATCATAAAGAAAACATCAATGGTTCTGCTTTTAACATGCTCACTGTAAAACTGGAACCAGCTGTTTAGTCTAATAGCAGACTTCCTGATATTTTTTATGAGTCATGAAGCATCACATGCAGGCAACCAGCCATACTTTTTATCTTGGAGATAAGCAAGCAGAAAGCAATAGGGATGCTTACATGATGGAAAAAAAAATGTTTATTAAAACAAAAAATGATGGCGTTATCTTTTAAGATAGGCAGTGACTGCCAGAAGTAGAGATGTGTAGATCACAAAAATATTTTATCAAAACAACCTTATGGTTAAAAGAGGAAAGGGGGAAAAGGCGTTGGGAAGAATGTTGATTTAAGAAGATAGGGTGAGAAGGATAAATTAGATATAAAGCGAACAGGATGTTTTCCTTGTCAGTGCATTTTCTGCTTCTTCAAAAAGATGGCAATGCAACAAATAGCGCAAACCCTGATCAGACTGCTGCAAACTAAAGCAGGTTCATAATTAAAACATTTCAAATAAATTATTGGAATTTCACCTGCAACTACGACAGATTTAACATTACTAGTTAATTACCAAGCAATAACAAAAGTTCACTTATTTCAAGCAAAGTTGGCATTGAGAATAATATAAAAGTTGTACCCTGTCAAAATTAGTATCCAATTTCTCTACCAAGACTTAATAAACAGGGATGAACATTAATTATCACACAGAGACGATTCTAATAGACCGGCCGCAATAGCTCAGGTGGTAGAGCGTCGGCTTGCGGATCGGGAGGCCGTGGGTTCGAACCCCGGCCGGGTCATGCCAAAGACTTTAAAGTTTGTAGTAGTGGCTTCCTTCCTAACGCTCGGGGCTAAGGGGACAGCATTATGCCCGACTCGTCGGTGTCGGTATAATGGACCGGCCGGGTTTAGTCCCTGGGCACCTCATAAGTGCCCCTGTGCTATAATGATAGAAATGTCGCTGCGCAGTATCGGCAAAAATGCCGGCTAATCCCAATCCCATCCCAATTCTAATAAGAACAATTAATACAAGACTTTGACAACAATGATATCCTTTCATCAGAAGCTTATTTGGCTCCCATGTTTTCCTTTCTACAGGATAGTAAAAGTTCACCCTTTGGACTGCTTTCCTTCAACATGTATAAACATACTGTTATTTGTTTCTATCCTTTATTATTTTTGTCCTTGACCATTTTACTCCTCTGATGACATCTCCAAAGTATCTCCCTCTGACAGGATAAAACATCAAACATGCATAACCTTGACACTTCAAAAACAACTCACTCCCAAATACATCCAAACCATGACAGACTGACAGCCATCAAATATCAATAAAATGCTGAAATAAAATCTGCACCATAAGATCAACGGACACATTATCCATGGACATAACTTCCCAGTAGGGGCAATAATTCAGACAATTGGCTGAACTTTAGCCATGACTGGAATGTTATGTGTTAGAGGTCAGGACCCCCATACAGTGCAATAAACGTATTATACAGGTGCCAAGTTAAGCTTGGTCTAGCCCTTCTTTGTTTTCATTTTTTTTAATAATTATATTTTGCATCATGGAATAAGGTTAAAGATAGGCCTATGGTCCAATGTTACAAGACTCTCAGCTTTTTTCATATTATAGCATCGGATTGGCTGGATTTAGAAATGTTTGAAGAACTGACAACTCAAATGCTTAAGATCAGTCATATTGTCAAACTTTGTTTTACAGTCTTAGGTCCTGCGCTTTTAATAAAGGTGGTATGTTCTACTGGTTGATCTGATTTCTCTCAACCAAACCTTACATTGCTAGGACTCATTAAGATTTATGCTTATTCTAGTGAGTTTCAGTGTATAGTCTTGGTAAGGTAAACCCATGTCCATTTTAATGATGGGACAATTGTAGCTAGAGACCATTGGGCTAATGACTGACTCAACATTTGTTCTTAGCTAGATATAACAGTAAAAGCATCAGTGTTTCTGCTCCAGGGGTAACTACTGCTTGTATGTGTCTGTCTGCTTATCACAAACTTTAAAGGATAAGGCAAAAAACCAGATCAACCATCTTCCACCTGGAGCGGACAGGACTGGTTCTTCATTGTTGCTCTATAGTTTCTAGATATTATTGCATGTTTCTGTAAGCATGTCACCAAGAACTTATGTTTCATTAGCAATACAGCGTACATGGGATTTAACCCAATGCAACAAGTACAACTAACATAAACCAAACACACTGTCATGTAATTGTCAAAAGTTAACTCAAGCCAGCTGTAGTAGGCCAGCTATGCACACTGCTCATTAATTATGCTGCTTATAATGACAGGCAATAATTGTTTCCATGTTGTATTGTAAAAGGCCAAACACCACCCTTGAGAGGAAGTAAGAGCTAATTAGTCAATTAGCAAACTCATGCACAACTTGACTGTGTACAGTTTGATTTGTTAATAGGAATTAACAAAACACAAAGAATTACTCGTAACATGTCCAAGTTGGAGTCTCGGCCCAGACAAGAACTCCCATGTGGAAAGGCCTAATACTATATTATTATTGAGTCTTTGTGATGAATCTGCAAGTAAATGAAATCCTATTCAATCAAATTATCCACAATTTTAACAATTCCCAATACAAAATCAGTAACACAGATTTAGTCCTTTTTTTATTTTAGAAGAACCCTCACAGAAAAGGGTGTTTAACAGTTTGAGTGCTTGACAGTACTTGCACCCAAAAATTTCAAGATTTTCATCATCAATAATAATACAAATCAAGTATCATAAATTTTATGACATAGCCTATTTAGGGCTACAGATTGTGTGCCCATGCATTGTGGCATCCCTACTTTAAGCATCAAATCTTATGTAAGAATCAATAGCTCATAGACTGTGCCCATCCTTAGTTCAGAAAATTCGTCAAAGCTGTTTTCAATTTCATTTGACCTGTCATTCATTCTACTACCTTATTGAATGTAATGGCTGCTTGTCTTTAATTATTACCATTAATTACTTATGAACATTCTGGCAATATCCAGCTAGTAATAGGCAGAGGAATACCTCAGACGTGTCAGGGTAGAACCATCAGCACACTGCAGGTCAGCTGAAACTTTGGGGAAAAAAATAACTCTAATGTTCTAGCCTTTATGGACACCCTGATGGTATTTGAAGAATAGAATCCAGTTTCTGCACCTCTCTATAGATCTATAATACTGTTTGTATTAAGTTTTAAACAAAATGTCTGTAATTATTTTTTCCAAATTTTCACATACCTTTGTTGTCTTTTGTGATATCATATCAAGAAATTGTTTTGAAATGTAAAACTCAGAGTGTATGTGTACATTTTTTAAACCATATTTAATTGGACAAAAAAAAGGCTTCTTGTATAATGTTTACTTTAAAAGTCTTATGCAGGATTGTAGTAACTATGTAATTCATTTTTTAAGTATTTGCTTTGAACAACTTTAATTAATTATAAAGAAAAACATGAAAATAATTTATTATACATTATACATAATTTTATACAACAATCAATGAATAAGCCCTAACACCAAGACCAAGACAAATAGCCAAGTTGCCATTCTATATGGTATCAACCAAACAGTTACTCCACTGATTTCATGTCAACATTTATTCCCCATGGTGGTCTTGTTACACTACCTGATTATCTTCAATGTCTTGTTCTCAATAGTATTGATCAAAAGGTTTGCATGCCACTGTGAACATTCTTTGAACTCTGTGAACTTCAGATATTAAAAGAAAATTTATTTAACTTCATACATTTTACCACAATTCCTTCATCTTCAGATTCTGATATAATTTGCACTTGTTCAATCAAACAGCATCTGAAAGAAGGTTCTCACACATTGTGAAAAAAGGGGTAACACAATAAAGACTTTAAAATATCTTTAAACTGTGTAACAAAAATTGGAAATGTTTAAGTTCATATAGCATTTAAACAAAATAAACATTAATTTTACTTATAAAATTAAGCATATTTTCATGATTAAATTTAAATAAAGTTGCATGTTATGAGTGCTCTTAGAAGAGTAGACATTAAAACAATGTCTTTAACAGACATGATATGCACTGAGTATTATAGGTTAAGTTTTAATGTCATACCAATTATAATTCCATTTAGATCTTCACTTACACAACTTTTTCTAATCCATTACCCCTGACAGTCAAGCCATAGTGTTGGGAATTTCCCCTACAAAAATCTTTTTATAAAAATAAAGGGCAATAACTCCTGAAAAAAAATCAATAAAAACCCACATTAATGCACAAAAGATAATAAACATCTTTGCTGCATGTATAAGGAAATTTCAATCAAAAATAAAGTAGATGATGTTCGCACTAGAAAAGATGGACAGACAAATGGACAGATGAATGGAAAGACAGACGGATGAAAGACATCATACAATAATAATAACTGTTCTCAGTGTTCTGGGGTAAGAATTAAAAACTTTCACTTAAAAAACAGTAGACTCTTATTTAGCATACATAAAGCTTACAAATGAACCCTTTCTATATTGGAATAAAAGAAACATGAAGACAGTACATACAAGCAGATCAATAGATCTGCCTTATCTGCTGGGAATTCAGTGTTGACAAAATAAATTGATCAGTGTCAGTTTTGTGTCCTTTGTTATTGGCACCAAAGCCTGAATATTACATTCCACATGCAAAGAAATTCAACTCAGCTACAAAAGTTCTGTAACACACCTTCTATGTTATTTATTTGGTAAAAAGTACCTGAAATGTTAATCTGAGTAGAAAAATGAAATGTGACTAGAGGCTTCTCAGTAAAGTGCAGATTCTTATCAGACTTTCCAGTGGGGAAAAAGAAAGCTGTCGTTGCTTTGTGAAAATATCCATAAAACTGCAGTTTCATACGACCATAGCTATTTATTTAAGACCATGCCACAACACTACAGCAGCTCATCGAAATGTGTAACATTAAACGGTAAACCAAATTGGTTTTGAGTTCTTATAAATGTTTCCACAGAGATACCTCCTTTACCATTATCTTAGGTTTAAAATTTAGAACAAAGCAAATGAAGGGCTTGGATGACCCAGCCAGCACTATGATGAGTCATGAGAAAGAATAATATTATTAGCAGTGACAGCTACTGTAATACCATATTGATCTGGTCTGTTGTTTGTTTTGGGGGGTTCTTTTGGTATCATTGTACTGACAAAATTTTGATCATATTGGCGACATCCAGCTTATTAATGGTGGTAGCAAACCCCAGATATGTCTTGGTAGAACCACTGGCACAATGATGGTCAGCTAGAAGACCTTCCCACATGAAAGTTCTCACACCATCCGGGACTACAACCCATGTGGTGAGGAACTGAGGAGAATTGTCAACAACATGCAGCTCGACCATGAACAACATTTATTCATCTGTAATAAAATAGTCTTGATAATTTGCAAAATCATAATCATAACATTGTCTTACATCATCTATAAATGTATTAGTAATTTATAAAAATGGTTATCACAGTTAAAATTATGTGCCAGTGTTAAAAAATCATAATTAAAATGCTGTACATTTTGTCCTCATTTTGTCACATATAATGTATATTTTTGTACGGCATCTTGGTATCAAGGATTAGATTGTGGCCACAGAATAATTCATATGCAGAAAAAACTATGACCAGGGCTGGTTGACCTGCAGCATTATGATGAGTCATAATGACAACTATAGCAGGCAGTGTCCCTTTCATATTGATCCCTTATAATCACATGCCAGTTCCCCAAAGCTGGGTTCAAATAACAATACTTGGTGGACGTACTGTTTCCCCTTGTCTTGGTTAAAGCTTATAACTTGGCCGTTTACACATATTAGACATTAGAAACCAAACAAGTCACAAGCAAAAGGAAAATCATAACTGTCAGTTATTGTAAATATGGTAAAAAAAAGGTAATAGAAAATCAAAGGTACTTACTTTATTAAACAAAACCAGAAATATCAAAACAACATAAAAAAACATTCACACAACTGTACAAAATACTGAATGGAAACAGCATCAGAAAATACCACTAAAACATGCATTAGAAAACATTGACACTTACATTGACACAAACAGTACAACCCAATGCTATTACGGATCTTGTCTAGTTGGTGCACAATGCATGTATTTCTTACATCGGACAACGGCCACTGCATATTGCCTATTGGATAGCTGCCCCATAACATGCTTCAACATATTGTTAAGTACTTAAGTATAAATTTCTAAGTTTTTGGCTTAACAAGACACATTGCTAGAGACTGCAAGATATGCAAAGTGCAGAACCTGGTTCGACAGCTCCCAGCTCTACCTTATTCTACCTAAGCCTGATTTGGCAGGTTACGAGTTAAGGACATTGTCTACTGTGAGCACAATGCACGTATCTAACATTTTACAACACCGCCTACTGCATAGTTACCTTACAATGTTTACATCGTTATCTTAAACAACTACTTTCATTGACAACATAATGAGAACTTGCTGAGTAATGAAGTGGACATAAATTAGTGTAAATTACAAAATAATGGTTGACTCACTTCATGTCTTAATCGTTCTGTCAACTAAAATGATCTTAATAAGATCTGTTTTTGTCATGATATTGATAAATATTTGTGACACAGAAAAAACTTTGACACAGATAATAAACATATTTGAAAAAAAACAACACAGAAAACATTTTAGACAAAAATACTTTCATGGTGATTATTACTACTCCCAGTATCATTTGCTTAAACTTATAAATTCAAGTTTCATGGTGGCATATGTATCAGTATTTCTTCTAATATTGAGAAATATATGTACATTAACCCATATTGATCATGTTACATTTATTAATAAGCAATACAAAATCTTAGTTTTCTGCTGACAACACCATGCAAAAAGTAACAAAAGTTACTGCTAGACACTCAGAACAGTGCAGATTCTGATAAGACAGCTCCCAGCTGATCAAGATCTAAACTATTTGTCTAAGCCTGATTAATCTTTTGCTTAGCATGCATACCATTTTTATGAACTATTGTCACTTATGTTATAGGAGTTATACCAAGTATCTCAGGCATATCTATCCTATTTTAATGTTTATTTACATATACCTCTATCTATTAGGTCACTCTAATCTTGAAATTTATGATGACATCATCTGCCTAGTGTAGTGTCTTACAGATCTGAATTTACTTTGGTGCATAATATTTATATTTACAAAACAGTTTTAGGAATTTTAAAAAAATTCTCCGAACCAATTTTGAACATTGATAGTTCTGCAATTTGTGAACAGTTTGGCCTTTAAAAGTGGTACCTGAAAGTTTGCCTTTATCAAACACATGTAACAGAATTGTCCCACTGTTTGGGGGAATTTAGGCATAATTTCTGCATTAACTCTTACTTTAGTCTAAGTAAAGATATATTGTATATTGTAAGTAGGAACTGCAAAAGAATCACTCTAAATGTTTTTTATTTCTCTGCTAAAAATAGATAACAACATCAGAGTGGACTACCCTTATGATGTCATGTGGTTTTCTCAGTTTAAAAATAGCTATCTCTGTAGCAGGGCTCAGATAGGATATACCTTTTTGCAATGATGAGTGAAGATGTATGCTTCTCTGTTCACACAGACCTAGGTAATCAATGAACAGCATTTTGCAGTCAGTTACTATGACTAATTTGGTTATTTGAGAAAAAAAAAATCTTTGGATACCACTTTTATGGCATTTAAGACCAAAACAATTGAAAACAACAGCCCATCATTGCATACTAACCCTCATGGCCAAAGTAAAAGGGCCCCAGTTGCTCAATGACTTACTGGAAATGACTCTAAGAGGCTGAGCTGTGCTGCCTAATGATGCCATGGGGAAGCTTAAGCCACAGAAGACTGAGCCAAATGTTAAGATCCAGTGCTAGTCATAAGACCCAAAGATGAAAAGGATTACATTAGTAAGTACTTTAGTACATTGACAGGCCTTAAGTGAATGCATCATATTGTGTGCACAGTTACAATCAATACCCAAACACAAGACAGATATATATAATATCCACCATGAAAGGTAGACTCAGCCTGCCTTAACTAAAATCTTCAAAGTTTGCTATGCAAAGAGTTATAAATAACTTCATGTCTCGACTGACTGAAAACCATAATAAATACTTAACATGTTGCTTTAAAGGGTGACTCCTGTCTTTTAAGATCGGAAACTTATTGAGAATATAACTAAAGACAATTGCTTGATGTGTTAAGCCGCACCCTTTAAGGCCAAAACCATTCATCTTGTGAGACACAGTTAATGCACTGTGTTCTGCAGGTGCACATTATGAACTACTCAAACACAAGAAAGACATACAAATTATCTGCAAATTAAAGTTATGAACAGATCTCATTTGCCTGAACTGAGAAAATAAATACCCCAAGGCTAAGCTATGCAAATAACTGTATCCTGTATTATGTCTAGGCTAAGAAACAACATAAAAAAACTGGACTTTCTAGTGGAACAGATAAATGAAAGACCATAAGCAATATCTGACATATTGCTTTACCAGGAGAATCCCCTACCCTAAGATTGTTCAGTTGAGTAAATGCTGGGCACTGTCAAGCATGTTTTATTTTTTTGCAACACTCTTCCACTCATAAAAAGAAGGTATTCACTTGAAACAATAATTGTGCTGCCATCAATATGATAGTATAGGGATTGGGATGGGCTTTGCCGGCATTTTTTGCCGATAGTGTGCAGCGACATTTCTATCATTACAGCACAGGAGCACTTATGAGATGCCCAGGGACTGAACCCGGCCGGTGCATTATACTGACACCGATGAGTCAGGCATAATGCTGTCCCCTTAGCCCTGAGCGTTAGGAGGTAAGAAACTACTACCAACTTTAAAGTCTTTGGTTTGACCAGGCTGGGATTCGAACCCACGACCTCCCAATCTGCAAGCAGATGCTCAACCGCTTGAGCTATTGCAGCCGGTCTGTGATAGTATAAAGTAAGCTTGTAACCTCGGCCACACTGTTTTGACACCATTCCAGCCACTGCTGTTACTATCATTTAAAGTTAAAAGAATGCACGTGATCTGAAATAACAATATTTCAATTAAAACTAACATTATGCTGCCATCACTGTGATAGCAGGAGACAACCATGCAACTTGATACCATGATACCATATCAGCAGTATTAAGACACGATTACCAACTAGTCTTGAACTTCCATTAATGGTAATATAAGAGCTACAAGCACTGTGGTATTCTGTGCTTTGCAATATAAGTCACATTTTGGGACAATGACAAAGTGGATATAATCTGTCATACATAATGTTTGTGGTACAGCCCCTTATCAAAATATACAAATTTGTTTTCAAAGTACCAGACCCAAGTAGAAGGTTGGGGATCAAGATCAAAGATCCATTTCTCCAAAAAGAATAGGTCACTATCAACTTATGCTGGTTACACAAGAGTCTGGGATACTGCATTCTTGCTTTCTCTGAAGGGGTTTTATTTACAAGTTTGTAGTTCATTTTGTGCTGCATTTATAATTACATTTGAATCTAAAACAAGATGTACATATTAATTTCTATATATATATATTTTTTATATGCACAATTTTTATTTTGTTCTGCTATGGGATTTTATCAGTAAGACTGCCTTTGGTTTCTCACCAAATCAGGGAAATACAAAGAACTATTTTTTCTTGCACTGGAGACAGGATATTGTCTTAAATTGTTGATCAGCAACTTCAAAAAGTTCATGCGTAAGACGCATAAGACAGTTATATGTAGGCTGGGATTACAAACAGCAAAACCAAGGAAGCTATATTATTAACATATTAAAAGATTTTGGTATGGCTTGGCTCAAATTCAAATTGGCAATATTCTATTCCTGACAAAGACCTTATGATTACATCATGTTCCATCTGTAAGCTTTAATAAAAAATATTAGCACCATTTTCACCAATCATGGAACCGCACCAATTAGTTCTGCATAAGCAATAGAGCTTAGTTATACCTTAATTATGGATGGTTGTTTGTGGCTGAAAGAAAACTTTCATGCGTGGGGGTCTTCCAGCTGATCTGCAATAAGAACCAGTGGTTCTACCCAGACATTTGTCTGGGTTCTTGCCTGGGATATTCCTCCATTTTATAATATGATTGGATGTCCTATGACTATATCTGTGTCACTGCAATATATCTTAAAAAAATAAAATGATAACAAAGATTTTGGTTTACCTTGGCCTATGATTGACCCAGCTCTCTTCTGTTCATGGAGCTGACAATGCCCTTGAGACATCACTTCAATTTTATATGATCGACTTCCGTTGTATTTTTTTAGAGCTTAAAATTGCAATGCAACAGACTTAGTGTTTAAATGTGACAACCTGGACCATGTCTATTATAAACACACACCGTCCATGCAGATGAGATGATGAAAACCAACAAGGACAAAAATGGATGCACCCTTACCTCATGCACACTTGAATAATGAGGTTAGAAAGGTCAATATGAAATACTATCATTACAGATAAACAGTGTTTACAGGTACTCTTGACAAGGGCATTGCACTAACACAGCCCCTTTCATTACCCATGCAGGAAAGAATACAAGCATTCATCAAAAGTTACCTTGCAGTTACATGTACAGATATATGCTAATATGCACACACTCATTATGAATTTAAACTTCCACCCATATATCAATGCACAAAGGCATGGTATCATAATTACTGTGAAAGGTTTTGAAATGATAAAATTGCATCAAATTTCTTTGTTGGGTTCAGTATAAAAATAAAGAATGCAGGACTTTATTTAGAAACAAGGCAAGAGTATTTGGATTTGACAAAATGCATCTGGTTTCTTTACTTGGTTCACACTTAAGCATTTAGCAAACTTTGCAGTAGTTTGTGTTTGATTTTAATATGGGCATGAATACTGACAAAATGAGTTTGGATAGGTCGACCATTCAGCATTCAATATAACAGTTGTATTTTTGAGCTTATAAGTTTTACACGCAGGCAGCATGGGCCTTTTCCTTTAACTTGATTACAAGTTCACTGAGTAGACAAAGCCTACAAAATCCTAAATCTTTTGGAATTTCTCAATCATTTTAGAAATATTTAAGATAGGAAAACTACATTTTTAAAGGGTCCCATTTCAAAGCAAAATAAGCATGTATTACTAATGCACCATTGATTAGATATTCTTACTGAATACAAGGGTATGAATCAATAAACATTTAAGAGACAGCAAAGTTTAAAAAAAAAACAGACAAATCTTTCATTCTGCAAACATGTTTGGCACTGTGTCAATACACAATTGGCAAGTTAAAAGCAGTTCTGCACCTTGTCAATGAATACAAGCATACGAGTGCAGTTTTATATAATGGATTTTCTAACAGGGTTCTTACTTAGAAGAACACTTCACATAAAAAGGTTTAATGTCTTATATCGAATGTCAAGTCTATATTATGTGTGCAGATATTATTTTTCAAGGACATGAGAAAAATGATATTATAGTTTTTCTTAGTTAAAGAAATGATTTCACCTAAACCAAACATAGTGCTACTTCAACTGTCAAACCAAGATATGAACAACACAATACTACACACTCATATTATTTTATCACTGGGCCAACAATTGATGCTGTATGTATTAGAGGCAAAGTTTAGGACATTATTCTCAACCTGGGAGTCTAACTTTGTGTAAACTCTTACAGTACTAGGAACGATGCTCTACCTGATGTGCTTTCATTGCTATTCAATGAAAATAATTATTGGCCATGACAATCAATGATTTCACAGTATGTCTTTTTGCCTTTCTGTATGGATACATACATTCCTCAGGATAATTAAAATTATATTTCTGATATGAAAGCAACTGCAGTAGACAGTCAGATCCTCCACAAACCTGGCAGAATGAATGCTTTATATGAATAGTTGATTGCATTCAGTTGGTCTACACATATGAACCTAATACACAAAGGATGTTCCAAAGGAACAGTTCTGTTAAATGTAAATTGATTTCTTGATTATACTTTTTTTTAATGTAAAACCAATCATTAGGGGAATTCAAACATGTAATAATTTCATAACAAAAGAATATTTAATGAAAGAGTGTAACTAGTTTCTAGTGAAATTGCATTTAATACATAAATTATTTATTATATCACACAAATTATATAAATGTAAGCTACAGGCATGTGTTTTGGGAACTTTTTGTTACTTCCTAACTCCTTTATGCATATATAATGCATGTTACCCATTGTGCAACCCTGAGGTGCTAGACCATGGTCCCATTCAACCAAAATCTATGTTTGTCATGGCGAGTAAAAAGGTTTATGAAACTATTCAGTGGATTTTGCAAGCTTGGTCTAACTAAACTTGGTGCACCAAAGGTCCAGAGTTTCATAATGTCATTTTGAAAACTGGACCAAGATATCACTAGGCTCATGCAAGATGCACACTTCTAAGAATAGTTAAAACAATGATGTAGCCAAAGAGAAGCATTTCCCCCAAAAAGAGAACAATGTTACATGTGTAAGTCAGCAGTTACAATTAATGCTCATGTTTTCGATGGGAAGGGATCACTGGAACTCAAGAGCTTCTGGAGAGGAAAGCTTGTTATAAAAGATAAGTAATAGTCTGATCTAGATATGCCAGTATTTTTAATTAGATCTGCACCTGATGTATAGTAAATAAAAAAGCTACAGATTAAGTGGGTACATTTTTCAAGCTACATTTCTAATAAAAGTGTTAAATTAAAATAGAGTAAAGTAGTCAGTTTGTTCTAAGAAACAATTCCACTCTGCACTATTTAAGCTAAAAAAAATGAAAAGATCACAATTTTAGGGCCTTTAAAACACATCAAAAGAATAACATGTTGCCATTATGATTAATTGTATCTTCAAGCTTTTCAATTCATGCATTATGGGCACAAAGGGAATGGGTTCTGCACTGGGAAACACATGAAGTTCAGAGTACATCACCCACAACAACAGCTCTTAAGACAGACGAGGCACCAAACATAAAGCTGGGAGAAGAAAAAAAAGATAATCTGATGCTAGATTTCTTTTGTTTATTTGTTAAGTTTTGTTGTGTTCAAAGAAATAATCAAATAATGTCCCATGAAAAAGTGGTTATATTCTTACTCTGTCTAGTTTTAAATAAGGGCTTTTATTGTATTTGATTATATAAGCTTCTTGTATATAAATATTTTTTCAACAAAGTGATTATCATTTTCCCTAAAATTTAACATTAAAAAATGCCATATCAAATCACACTTATTCTAAAATCAGAACCATATAAAACCAGATAAATGCACAGAAGCCATCAGTACCAATTAAGATTTTACTTGTCTTTGCAAGGACTAAACCTGCAAGATGCCTTAATAAGACCAAATGAAGTTTCATTAACGTCTGAAAGTACTTCCCTTATCTCCATAAAACATTAGTGTGCCTCAATGCTACTTGAAGTCAAATAGTCTCCAAGTTTGTTCCTTTAATATAAAATCTCTAAACTAACTTAAAAAATAATGATGCCAATTGTTAAATTTATATTTTTTAGGGAGGAATAAGAAATCATAAATGAACAGAAACACCTTGCATGAAATGCGTAACTATCAGAATAGTCTTCAGGGCTGGAAAAATATGGTAGCAGTGGTCTCTAATTAGCGATAAAGACAATAAATTTCACGTCAATAGCATTTATCAACAACACAAAAAGGGGGTACATGTAAAACGCCCACACCTAGCCAAAACAGTCAATCACAACACGCGACACAGAAACGCTTCAAAACAAAAAAATTAAAGAAACAGCTTGTTGTTATACCTTGTTTGTTATTTGTAGATATGACAAATGTGTTGTTGTTTTTGTTAATTGAAAATGACAGAAATTTCAGACAAGTCATTTTCGTCCAGGTTACTAGTTTGGGACTAGCCATTAAAAAGAAAAAAATTCCAGCCCTGGTCTTAATTGCCTTTAATCATGCATGTCCTTTTAATGCAAATTAATGGCAGTATGACCTAAGCAATAAGTTAACTGTAAGCCAACTAAGCACAAACTGTTCAGGCTTTAGTGTGTGTTTTTAACAAATGCAGCATGCTAAGTGTAAAGAAAATGGAGAGAAATTTGAGAAAAAACTGCAACACCTTTTAGAAAATAACATGACTTTCTACAAAAGCCAGATGGGTCATATCCTGAGTATCGGCTGTGACTGCCTTTGAAGTCTGTTGTCTGTCTGTGTGTCTGATGTCTAATTAGTGGTGTGCTTAATTCACCATGAGATGTGGCTTGGTTGATGGACACAAGACGTGTAACAGTGCTGAGAGAGCTATAGTATACAACATGTTATCTGGTATATTCCAGAGGGGCTGATTTCAGCAATCTGTTCTGTAATCCTTAGAATCAATATTGCAAATTTTCTCATCCTCAGCCAATAGTGACAATGCAATACTGATGCTGCAAAAGGATGTACAAATAATGAGAGTTCCTCTGTAAAAATTATATCCAATTTCTTAATCTTATTTTGTTTAAATATTGGCGTCCTTTGGCAAATATTGTTTTGTTGTTTTGGGGTTGTTGATGTTTTGTTACATCCGACAGACACAATTATGATTATATTGACATCCAGCTATACTTGGTGGAGGAGGACCGCAGGTAGCTTATATTTTGCTTACATGGTATGGATTTCAAAAGTCATATGACTTCAGACTCAACACCAAATAGTGCAGATCAGACAGCTCCTTAAGGGATGCAAGGTTTCCTTAAACCACTTGGGTCATTAAAAAACAAGGTTCCCTTCCAGTAGCTTAACAATTTCTGCTTGATAGTTCAATGCAAGAGCACAAGACAATTTACTTTTGTTGTTTTTAACCATTTAAACACATTATCAAAAAACTATACGACCGGCCGCAATAGCTCAGGTGGTAGAGCGTCGGCTTGCAGATTGGGAGGTAGTGAGTTCGAACCTCAGCCGGGTCAAACCAAAGACTTAAAAGTTAGTAGTAGCGGCTGGCCTCCTAAAGCCCGGGACTAGAGGACAGCATTACGCCTGACTCGTCGGTGTCAGTATAATGGACCGGCCGGGTTCAGTCCCTGGGCACCTCATAAATGCCCCTGTGCTATAATGATAGAAATGTTGCTGCGCAGTATTGGCAAAAATGCCAGCTAATCCAATCCAAAAACTAGACATTGTTTCTTTCGAAAGGGAGTGGGGGCGTGTACTTTAGGTACTTAAATTTCTTTTTAGTATAGATGTGTTATATATATAGTTATATATATGGTATGTAAATAAAGCCTGTATAGCTGTTTAAATTTAGGATGATACATCCTGAATTTTTCAGGATTCAGAGCAAAACTTAGGTAGTTGCAATGTTCAACAAGTTCAACAACTTACTATATTCATACACATTTCCATTCACCATCATAAAAGCCCAGTATTATAACAGGGTGCAGGACCTGATAATGAGGCTATGTTGACATAAACTTGAGATAATTGCTTTCTGCAATTATTAAACAGACATAAGTGGCCCTCTCAAAGGAGGCTTTTCATTCCTAATTGTCCTACTAATTAATATTAACCCTAACCTGCTAAGATGTACTGAAAAAGGTTAAGGTCAATAGTGTAGATCCAAATCGCTGAAACTTTCTGACCAGGATCTGCACTATCTGCTGTCGAGTCTCCAGCACTTTACAATGTTTCTATAGGATGACTAAAACTGTCTATGGGTTATTAACAAATGCAGCATGAAAGGGTTTAAAACCCATAGCCTGATATATTTGTTTGAAATACAATAGGAACTCTTGCTTATAATTTGACAACAACTACATGCGATAGGACTTCACAAGTCATATTGCTTTAGACTCAATGACAAATAGTGCAGATCAGACAGTTTCTTGTGGGAAATGACTGATCTGGACCTGCACTATTTGACCAAGCCATTTATGATTCTTTAAATCATGTCAAGAGGGTTATGAGTTAGTTATTAATACATTATGGTGAATGAGGTGAGGAACAAATATGTGAGGAAATACATGGTTTTGTGGAGAAAGACTGTCCTGCAGACAGAACCGGAATAATAATTGTAGAATAGCAATAGAAGTAGCAGGAGCAGTAACACAAAGGAAACATGAAAGAAGTCTTATTTAATAGCAACAGTAAATGTAGAATAATTTCAGTGGTGATAGCAGGAATGGTGATAGTGTTAGCTGTGGTAGTGGTGGTGGTCATGGTGGTAGACATGGTGCTGGTGGTGGAATAAGTAGGGCTGGTGATAGTAGTGGTGACTGTGGTGTTGATGGTGGTGGTGGTATTAGGGGAAGTAGTAGCAGCAGCAATACCATCAATGCCATTTTTTTCTGGAGATGTACATGTCACAGTCATCATATGTACACAAATCAACAAACAACATCAGATCCACCATCACCCCACCCTCCACCACCACCAACACTAATCATTTCCAAACAGCAACATCAACCAGCGGTCAATAGCCACCATGATTCTGCTACAGTTCATCTCCACCACATGCTGAATGAAGCATACACCCACCAGAAGCAGGCTCTTTGTCTAACCAAATCAAACACATTCCATAGCTATCTCTAGAATAATAACATAGCTAAATAATAACCCATTAACAGAATACTTGCAACACACAAAAAAAAGATCAGACTTAAGCAAAAAGTGTAGATACAGAGAAGCCAACTAGTTACTGGAAGCTGTTCCGAGCAGAATCTACACTGCTAGGTCTTCATAAGTATTGTAACCTATGCATAAAGTTGTGAGCAGAATTTAGTATTTGTAACATGGTAAGGGTTTAACGGTCAGCTGTTTTTAGCAGCCCACTTGTCTTTAATATACAAAGTACATTCCAAGAGGTCATGTTAGAGTGATATAATTGACATGATGTGTATTTACAATCCTATTTATAGAACTTCTCTAAAGATTCTTTAGCTCACCTTTCATCAAGGATTGGAACAGTAACGACCAGTCAATGAGGTATCATACCTTTCTTGTGTCAAGAATAGTAGCCAGAACATTCACTTTAATGTTCCTACTAGTATAGTTTTATTTTAATAATTTTCATGAATAAGTGGACTTGTTCAAGTCAGCAATCCTCTGCCAAAGTAATGTGTTATATCAAGTGACTCTTAGCTCAACTATCATCAAAAATTAAAAAGTGCCAGGAGGTCTTCCAGCTGGCCTGTAATGCATCTGTGGTTATACCTAAATATTGACTTTTAAGTCTTCTGCAAGCAACAGCAGAATCAAACCACAATAATTACCATAACTGTGTCAGTGTTACCTATATGGCATAGCAAAAACTACTACAACCCAATTTCTAAATTTACATTTCTGCAGACATTTCTTTCATGCATATCTTATTCAGCCACCTGCATTTCTTTAGTCAGCACCCAATGTAAACTAACACATTTTGTAGGCACAAATGCTTGGCACTTAGCCAGCCTTGCCAATAAAGTATGCAAATTATACAATTAAATATATCAGTGTGAGAGGCTCTTGTATCACCAGGAAACCTAAACTTGTCAACAATTGTTTACAACTTGTAAATGCTTCAGACTTACAGCCTACATTTTAGCGAATGAACTGGTACAGTAATAGGTGCAATAAGCACACTGCAGCAATAGAATGTGTTCATGTTTAGGTCCATTTGTGTTTATCCCACTAACAATTCATTAGTCATCTAGAAAACAAAGGTGCTGCCTAAAGAGTCATAGCATGGTATGTTTGTTTGATACTATACCTCAACCTATTCTCAAACTTCCCTTCTAAAAGCTTGGTTTATGTCTGTTGAATTTTATGTCCTACCATAATTCTTCAGACATCTAGAGGGAAATGGACTTATCTTGCTGTGTTGCTGCCTTCACAATGTAAACATGCTGTGATCTCTTTTCTTGATACCACATGTAGTGACAGTAATGATAATACGGACACTGGGTCACCCATTCCTTGAACTACCTTTAAATACGTCAGTAATAAAAGTGTGTTAATCTGTTTGATTATAATTCCCACCTACAAGTGGATAAATGTATCATCTAGTGACAGTTTTTCAATTTAAACAAGCATATCACTGCCTTCCCTATCATAATATGATGTAAACACTTTGTATGACACCTCAATGAAAGACATAATCCTTAAACAATATCAACCATTCCTGGGAAACTTCTACCACACCACCTGAGTTGGTAAGCTAAAACAAAATACTGCATGCAAAGAAAACTTATTAATTAAACATGTTAACTGTTATATATTTTTATAGTACATGTATTTGATTTATTGCAGGCACATATTGGTTGTAATTAGTTCTATGTATGTATTTTAGTTTTTATGGCACACCAACTCTTGACAGATCATATGGCGCCTAATAAAATGACATTTAACTTAAATAGAGTATAATCGGGTTAAAATTTAAAATCTCTGAGTTGAAATATAAAAATCTATAACATTTAAATAATGTAAATTATATTAATTGAACAAAGTTTGTATGCAATTAGTTGTTCACAGATGATGAGCTGTAATGCTTAAGTCTTCGTAAGAAAGTTCCATTCTGTAAAATATTTACACAATGTATCGGTACAGAAAATCTGCTGCCTTGATAAATCTTTACTCAATGTACCGGAACAGAAAATATGCTGCCTTGATAATTTGTTCTGTCTTATTAAAGCTGGTAACTACAAGTTTGCTTATATCTAAAACGTATAACAACATCTTACTTCTGTAGAGGGGAATTTGTATAGAATTTCTGCATAAACTTATATTTCTGTCTGTTTATAACATTACCACAATTGTCAGACAGTACAAATCGTGAAATATATCACTTTAAATCTCCATTGTTCCCAAATCTATAAATAAGCAAGATAAGGATTCCAGCTAAAAATAGATATCATCATTAGAGACATGGTTTTCTGGGTTTTAAATAAGTTAATTGTGTAACAAGGCTTGCATAGGAAATACTTATTTGTAAAGGTCCAAACAGCTGGATACCACCTTTAATATGATAGTTATGCACCATTCCTGCCTTCTGTTATTTCTTCTATCACACCCAATAAAGAAAACCATTGATGCAAAGCATCAAAGGGCGATGCAACAATGAAAATTAATATTTATTAGAAATTAAGAGATGACTGACTTTCATTATTAAGTAAACTTTAAAATCACTGGAATAATTTAATTCTGGTAATCAATAAAAATAGCGCAACTTTCGGAATTCGGAACGCCTTGTCTATTTTGCCTCGATCATTCTCCAGCTCACCTAAGTAGACCTACAACTTTTTGCTTGAACTTCTGACCTTGCTTCAATAACCTTTGACCCTCTTTTAAACAATACTACCGAGGCTAGAACCTAGAGTACAGATAGGAAGTTTGTTTTTCACATCATCCAGGGAGTCTAAAAGAAAGCCTTCTTAAGGCTCATCAGCCCATTTACCCAATCATAAGGGTCATTACACCTGTATATTAACTATTCATATGACTCACAGCTATGCAGGCAGTTGTCAGAACAGAACTTTTAAGACTTAACCATTTTACAGCTCATTGTCTAAAAGCAACTAAATACTGTTCAACAAATGTGTGCATGGATAAATCAAATATAAGAAAATAAAGGTATAGAAACAGTTTATACAGGTAGGAGCTGCTAACTGGCAAAAAATTAGGAGCTGGAGGTGAACAAAATCAGAATATGGAAGTGTGTGAATGTATATCTAGTAAGCTTGTTTGTTACAAAGGATTTGCTTTTATCTGACAACTTTTATATCTGTGTGTGTACATTTGGTCTTAAAAATACTCTCTAGTTAAAATAGATTGAATTCATTTTTGTTGTTGTTTTTGTTGATAATATACTATTATTAGTTTTATTTATACTAATTATGAGCTTCAAAACATGCTTATCATGTTAGAGAACAACTTAAAAGCTTAAAAAAGGTGAATACAACAGAAGGTTCTGCAGCTCACTTTTATTGTATATCTCTAACTAGAGTGGAGTTATTGCTACATTGTTGCAGCAAATGAACCAATCTTCATGATTTTATGCACCATGAGCTATATATATATTATAAGTTACCTGAATCAACATGCAATCAGAACAGACTGTGCCAAAAATGCTGTTATCTTGAAGGTTTGTTTGGTCCCAGCTCTTCTAAATGTTAGATAAACCTTCTAAGAATAGACAAGACTGGATATAGAAATGTATAATTAGCACGATTATGAATCACCAGGTAGGACTACTGGCACACAAGAAGCTTATTCTTTCATTCATAAATATACTGTGCATAAACCATTTCAATACTGGTCATGACCCAAACTGATGGAGATAAATCTAAATATCCATGTTATATCTTCAACATGGATGTCTGAAAGAAATGTTCTATATCATGGGGATAAACTGCTATAACTTTCATAAATCGGTGCAACATTCATGTCTGTAGTCTTAATAGGGGATGAGGTTAATAATACCTTGATGCAGTGCTTAGAAGGGCATAAAACATACTTGTGATGTCACATTCTAATTTATTTCAAACCAAGAAACACTGATTGCATAAGCATGTTACCATAATGAATATAAAGTGAAAGTATGTTTACTTTTCAAAGGATAATTTGTAAATATATATAAAACTGACCTGTGGGAGCATATGAAATCTTCAATGGATTAAGGGCCTTATAAGGGATATAGGGGCAGGTGATACTGCACTAGTGCCATCACTTGGCCTGTTTGGGTTTAAACTTTATGGTTTTATTATTTCATACTTTCATTTCTATTAAAACCCATTGAAATCAGGAGAGCTACAAATCTTATTTATTTATTATTTATCACATTATTTAAAGACAAACAGCAATGCAGCACTTACATTGATTTCAAATGAGTGGCTGTTGATTCAGCCTCTGCAACTTACTGACGTCACCAAAACTTTTGGCAACAGCATTGCCAGTTCAAAATGTTGTTCGACACATACAGATTCTTATTAATTTATTTCTGCAAAAAATAAATGTGGCATTTCTGCAAATGTGGGAAATTCAACATCAATTTGGTCACGTAAACCAATAACGAAAAAATGCATATACGACGTGCAAGCTGAAGTTGAACATTTCATGTTCAAAAGTTACCCCACCCATCATAATTTGCCGCAGTTTGGCGAATTCAAAGCAATGTGCGTTCCATTTTTATGAAAATGCCGACGGGTTTGGGAGGAATTCTTATTTTTAAATTATCATACGCATAAAATGACAATTATAACGAATGTTTCAAACGTTGACAATAAAACTGAAAATTACTTACATGAGCTTTTATCGACCAAATTCGAATCCAGTTTGAAACGCCGACAACTTATGAGAACAATAACTCTTAAATGATTCATCTCTAAACTTGCATGAGTTGTCTCGCTTGTATTACTTTGCGTCATTTTTGTACAGTGTAAAGTCGAGCTTTTTTATTTATTTATTTATTGACATTTAAGGTCATTAGCACATTATAACACATGATCACAGAAATATTCAATAAAAATCACAGACAAGGTTTTACAACATATACACTGACATTTACAATGTACAAACGATTACTGACTAGCATCTTAAGACTAAGACAATGTACAACCATGGAGTCATACTTTTAATAAAAACATTTTAATTATACATGTGTTGTAACTGGATGCTGGGGACCTATGGATAGCCCATTAAGCTGAAAGCTTATTTCCAATGGGGTCCATTTAAGGGAATAACAAATTGTTTAAAAAGAAAGAATAAAAAATAAAAATAAAAAAAGTAATAATAATTGGGGACAAGACTTTGTTCAAAAACGGGATTATTAAAAGTATGCTTCAAGCATTTTTATCACAGATACATGTATCTAATAAAACAGATCAATAGTATATAAAATCCTTGGTACTGTCTGTAACTTGTTTATTTAGTAAATATTTTTTAACCAGAAGTTTGTATTTATGGGCATTCTTCACAGCTTTTATTTCCTCTGGAAGTGAATTCCAGTCTACAGTACCATGGTTGTAAAAAGTCTGTTTACTAACATTGTTAACATTTGGAACATTAAAATTGTAACTACTAGATCTGGTATTATGCTGCATTCTATCTTCTCGCCGTTCAAAATTATTTCTCAAATATGACGGACATTTGTTATAATAGACTCTGTGAATATGACTAAGTCTCAGCTGTTTAACACGGTTATTCACATTTAACATATTTAAATCCACATAATCTTGAAATGAAATAGACGTTCTAGGAGTATACCCTTTAATAAATCTAATAACCTTATTCTGCATAATCTGTAGCTTCTTTTTCAATCCTTTAGATAAACCTTCATACCAGGAAGAACAAGAATAATCGAAATGACACTGTAATAACGCAGAACATAATATTTTTCTAGTGTTAAAATCTAAACAATTGTTATGTCTATATAAGAATTTAAGTTTGCCATTAACTTTGGATATAATGTGCTGAACAAGTGATTCACCTTGCAAATTATTATCGATGACCAGACCTAAATACTTCACTTTTTTAGATCCTTTGATGTCATGGCCATTACAACTGACACTGAATTGACTGTCTTTGTTCAATTTACGTTTTGGCCCAAACATAATATATTTCGTCTTGCCCAAATGCAATGATAATTTGTTGTCTACCAACCACTCAGAACATCCTTCCAAAACCTTGCCAAGTTTAGCTGAGATGAACTCTGGATCTTTGTGACTAAACAAAATAGTACTATCATCAGCATAAAGTATAAGTTTACAATCTTTGTCAATACTAGTGACCATGTCATTGACATAGCATAGAAAAAGTAAGGGCCCCAGGATACTTCCTTGTGGAACGCCACATGTAACTGCATTGGCATTGGAAAAAGTTTTACCAATATTTACCACTTGTTTTCTACCAGACAGATAAGACTTAAACCAGGAAACTGATTTTACTCCCATTAGTTCCAATTTACCAAACAATATATTGTGGTCTACAGTGTCGAACGCCTTCTGGAGATCCAACATAATCATACCAGTAAATAAACCCTTGGCAGTGTTACCCTTGATTGAATCAAGTAAGTGAATAAGACAACTGTCAGTGGAATATGATTTCCTGAACCCAGACTGAAATTCATACATGATATTATTTGAAACCAAAAAAGATTCTAACTGAAGCTCGCAAATTTGTTTGAAGCGATGATAAATGAAGTTAAGAACATACTTGCTGAACTTTTTATTTTAGAATATTGAAATCATTATAAAAATTGTGTTGTTGTTTTTTTTCATTCCTCATCAAACCAACTGTTATTCCATAGAGTCTTTCAGGCGCAGCTACTTATACACAATAACATCAGAGTCTATCACGCGTTATCTCGCTTTTCATAATCAGGAAATTTAAATATTACCTACATTGCCTAAACTTTGCATTAAAATACAGATTAGTCATTTATGTACTTACTTAATGCACATCGTTTAGTATAAGCTTATCATGGCTTTTGGACTGTTTTGTTGCAAAAAAGAACAATCTAATGTCATGTTAACATCTAATTGTTTCCATTTACCCAAACATGAACGTACGACTTGTTTATAGGCTTAATTTAGAAAGAATTTGTAAAGCAATATTTCTCGTTTTCTTTCATGTTTGCATGAAATAAAAATGGATAGAACACCGTTTTCGAATTAGGATAAGTAGTGTCATGATTCTGAAAGTTCGCAAAAATAGACTCAGTATCCCAGTTTACAAATTTCAGTGAGCATTCCAATTTAAAGGTATTAATCGCGTTCTAGCGTGTCGACAATAATCGTAGGCTTAGCGAAATACAAAAAAAAAAAAATCCGACAGGCATCCCCAAAGACGGAACCGTATCAGTGCCAGGTGAATTCAAATTACTATTAACGGGTCTTTAAAGGCATCTCGAAAGGAATGTGGTATCCCACTGAGCCAGGCCCCCACATGCTATGACCAGACCTGCTAATTGCTGGTCATCACTGCAGGGAGTCTTTAGCCAACATAGTACTAATCTGTTACAGTGATACCTCTGATGGGTTAATGCAAAACTAAATTACCTGCTAGTATGGATGTGAGACAGTAGGCTAGTTTTACACAAAGCCACAAACATTATTGTTAGTGATAATGTGGGTTGTTTACTATATGATCCCCTACAAATTCTTTATTGCATTAATTACTAGGTGTCAATTTTGTAACTGCAAGATTATGTATTTATTTCATAGCTAAATATTTAATTTTGAAAATACATGAGAGATACAAGTTTTAGTATTCAAAATGACTCTGAAGGACATTATTCTGACAATGAATGACTTTTTAGATTGCTTTTGTTAGAAACGTTTCGTTACATTTGACAAATCAAAATAAAATATAACTTTAAATATATATGAGAAGTACAAGAATGAAAGAAATAACAAAATGTATAAGAAATAACAAAATCAACCAACAAAGTAAGAAAGAAAACAAATAAAGATTTATATATATATATATATCGACAATTTATATAGAAAGTACGGAATATTAAATAAAATAATATATATATATATATATATATATATATATATATATATATATATATATATATATATATATATATATATATATATATATATATATATATATATATATATTGGATTGCGTAATTGGTATATTCACAACTGTTTCCTTTACAAACTGTGAATGGCTATGTACAACCCCCATACATACACTTGGATCTTGAACAATGCCTGTGTGACAGACACATCGTTACAGACTGTGGCAGCCTGGCTTATCAGAAAACAGATGCCCTCACATGCTGGGTGGGGCAATAAATGGGGGGGGGGGGGGTCACTTATATAAGGCTTTTGAGATGCCTTTAAGTACAAGATAGAAAATCCTTCAAAATATGTTTGGAAAATCAAAAGCGACACGACGCATTTTAAAATTTTAAAACCTTTTAAGCACAGCAACCTGTTAAATCTTCTATCTGTGCATGCGTTAATATAAGTCAGGTATATATGACACTATACGAACGTTGATTGTTTGCATTCGAACAATTCAGAGCAGAAAAGTAGTTTTTCTGAGCACCTCCTTGCTTTGTCGCAGCAAGACAAGGAACGATATGTCGACAAACTAACATTTGAAGGTCAGAGAATCCCCGATCCCTGCACAATACTAGATGAATTTCGGGAGAAGTTAGAACAACTGTTGCAAATGGCCGAACATTGAACATGGCGACGTATGGAACAATCTTTGTGCCCAAATCCGGACTTTACACACAGGAAGCAATGAAAACATACACGTCCCGCGATTGATATAACTTCTTTAAAGTGTCTGGCAAGAAACAGTGGCATCATCCATGGCTGATGGTCAACAAAAGAGTTGGTTATATTGTTGCAGCCCACTGCAGTTGTAAAGCAGGGTAAATATTTTTGCACATTATTTGTCTTTTTTTCCATGGTTGATGCAGAACTCCAGACAAATTATTTCACTTGTTATGACTACACTCATGGTAATAAGGGCGATTCATATCATAAAGTTAACTCAGCTGTGAAATTCCAATTATATTTTGGGTGATAGTACTATAGATATATGCATTGGTCATACACTGTAGTTATATCTTGACAAAGTGTAGATATGTATGTCCCATATTCATCATATTGGTCTATATTTGAAAATATGCAACAGTTACTGTCGTACTGTGAAAACACGCATAAAATTCTTGATCTCTTCCTGTTTTTAGAGCGGATGATGCATGCAGTCACGTTGCAGCAGTGCTGTTTAATGTTGAAGATGCTATCAAGCTTGGTCTCAACAATCCAGCAAAGACAAGTTTAGCAAATCAGTGGACCAAGTGCTATCGGAAAAATAAAAGTTCGAACATTATTTTATTTGTATATTTAACAAAATAAAAGCTAGAAATTACTTCATAGTATAACAGCAATTGGACAGCATTGGAATTTCATATCGTTTTTAAATAATATTAAATTGAAAAATCACATAAATTAAGTAACTGCTTGAAATTGGAGCGCATTAAGTTTGCAAGTAGCTAATTGCTGGTCTGAGCCTTTATGATAATGGTGTATATAAGATTGTGATCCAGCTTTTTGAGATCATAGATTTCAGGATATGGTTTGTAGTCATTACAGTAAAATGAAAGACACTTTAAACCTTTACTCAAGCAGATATGGCTATTATCCATGGGCAAACAGTGTAGATCCTGATCAGACGGCATGTGTGTGCGGGCTCATTTGGATCTACACTGTTGTACATGCCATAAAACCCATATAAATGAAGATGGGTTAGATTAACATGTTAACAAGTAAACTTAAGTTTGTTATTTCTGCCCTGTAACACTTAGCCATTTGACTTGTGCAGATATTAATATTAATGTTAGAGGTAAAAAGTATATTGATGCTTCTTAACATCTTGACAAGCTTGAGAGTATTTTATTTATAAATTACCTTACCGTCATTCATTTACCAGGCGCTATTCTATAGTGAAACACACAGGAATTCTGACGGTGATCAAATCGCTTTAAAAGCAATGCATCAGAATCCAATGCAACCACACACAATGAAGTGTGGACTACATAGGAAACACATTTTAACTAAGCTGAACCATGATCACCTTTGACCTTCCCGTATACAATACAACGAATGCTGAGTAATTACCGGAAGCAACGCAACTTAATAATAATACACAAGGACTAAGGTCCGTGTCAGGCCCGGGATTCGAACCCGGAACTCCTGTTGCCGTGTCCCAAGCTTGAACTACTCTACCTCGACGTTGAATTCATTACCGCCACATCAGTATGGACACAGTTTACGGCGAAATAAGACCAAAGGAAAATGTATAAGAGGAACTATCTGTCCATCGCCTGTCACTAAAACTACAACTGTCCTCACGTTTAAGTGGTATGGAAATTGACTCCTTTTTTTCATATAATAACATTTGATTTTGATTTGGTATTTCAAAGTGGATACTTTGTCCATAATTTGCAGTTCGACATTATTGTTGGGTATTCCCCGGCTTACTGAGCGATGTGAAGATACATTAAGATAAAGATAAAAGACAAGTGTGTGATTGTTGTTGTGTTTTTATATAACATCTACTTAAAATTTATCGATTAATGGAAATATCTATAAAGTTATGTTGCAATGCGATACTGCACAAAGAAACATTGCTGTAATGGATATGTGTATATTGGATCCTTACCAAAATTGAAAGAAAATCTTATGGCTAAACTATATTATAATGTGCGTATAGATATCAGTGTAATTCTTATTTTAAATTAATGCGTTTATTTCGAAAGGTATACATTACATCAATAGCCAGGCGCTTAGCTGCCTGCACGCAGGCTACGCAGCTGCGTACACATTGTCACCAAAGAACGAAAACATAAACATAAAAAGATTAAATCTGAAATCAAAATCGTCTCCTTATAGGTGTTATGTGTATACTAAATGCGATCAGCTATAGAAACCCTGCTTGCACCATAAAGAATATGTTAAACTGATACATAGATTTAGATGCCGTTTTGTACCCCTGCTTGTTTGGCGTATGAGACAAAAAGAATTCACTTTTATTCATGTTATTCAAATCCGAAGTTCTTAGAATATTCCTCAGGACGACACAACTTGCTAGTATATGGTTTAATTAAGGATGTGTACAGCTGCCATGGGTACAGGTCATATATTTCCTAGCTACTCCATGATACCATGGTTTTAAGCCGTATAGTTAATAGCCATGGACATGTAACCTGGCAATACTTTGAGAAATCATAATCACATGGGGCGTAGCAAACTGAACATTTATTCAACCATGAATGGACTATTTATGAAGCTATTGACATTAGACAATCGGATATGTAAAAATATCGTGGCAATTCATAATGCAAAAAGGAAAGCAGCGACAATATAACGTAGTTATTAACATTATTAAATACGTGTAATCTGCAAACAATGGTATCGACAAAACAACTTTGTTCGTTCAAAATTTTGCTGGTGACAGTAAATGTCAAGAGAATTCTGAAATAAATGTCGAGAATTTTGAAATAAATGTCAAGAGAATTTTGAAATGTTCCATATTCGGCATTTTCGGACATGCTCGAACATAATCGAAAAGTATAATTTCTCAACAACTCAATAGCACAAAGCGTTAAACGATATTTCAAATTTAATAAAATTTCCAAACACTTTCCCCAAAACTTTATTTAGCTATATAAAAATAATTGACAACACAACAAATGGAATACAATTTTCTACCAGCACTACGGAAAATTACAAAATCTACCGAACACTTTCGGAAATGTCCGAGCTTGGCTTCAGCAGAGGACGATATTAGCGGGATTTTCTGCAGAAGTAGCTGATTTACCTGAGCACCGCTGGTAAAGCTCGATGCTACCTTGACAACGGTTAATCTTGGGATTTGTGAACTGTCGCAGAAATGACATGGAGCCAACAGGAAAACTGTGACCCGCGATGATTTAGTTGCTGTAGACGTGGGATTGATAACAGGCTAATGGAAGTTTAATAAAAAAATCGTGATCAAATCACAATAAGGTAAAAAATCTCTTATTTTATTGCCAGTTACTAATGGTAATATTGTAGATATGTTGTTGTTATTGTTTTTCATTGTTTATAAATATTGGTTTATTTATATTTGTTTTTATTTGAATCGAATATACATAGCAAATATGGTTCATATTATAGTGACGTACAGCTATCTGTTGGCGGAGTGAGATCACAGAAAATTGTCTGAGTAGAACTACTACTTGGGCACAGCATTACAGCTACAAGACCGGGATTCGAACATTACATATTACGCCTACTGACCGATATTCGTTGCAACGTTAGTGTCAACCTCGTAGTCATCATTGTCGTGGTCCGCCTCCGTCTCCTCCTTCTCATCATCATTAAACCAACAACAGCAATGTTTCATTTTCATCTTAATCATACCGTCCATATTGAGAAAAAAAAAGATATGTGTGTATATAAATAATTATTACCAACAAAATAAAAACCCATTCGGGGTTTCGAACCATTTATGGGAAAAAGGCTTGATCTTGTGGAGTAGGAATAGTTGTATATAAAAAGCAAATTGTAAATGACTAATATAGCAGACGATCGGACGGTTTTAACTCTTGTTTTGGATAAATATATATATTCTTGCTGAAACACTTGTCCTAAGCTTCCGTATCAGGGGGAAACAGACATGTGCTCTAAAGATGTATGTGTCTAGCTATGGCTGCTTGTGATACGCTAAAGTTGAAGCAATGAGACAGAAGTCGTTAATTTCAGCCCTATGTGGTCCTCAAAAGCTCTAACCGCCTTGGAAAATAACATTCATAATTAAATTGGCAGATGTAGACAGAAGTGTTATGCTTTGCAAATTGTCACAAGTATGGTCCTATTAGCGACATCCAGCTTGGCAGTGCAAGACCCCATACATTTCTGTAGGTAGAACCACCGGCGCACCGCAAATCAGCTGGAATACTTTGAATGTTTACACTCTAACCGGGACAAAAATCCACGCGGTGAGGGACGGAGGCGACTTTAAAAGCTCCTCTATATTATTACGAGAGGAGTGTGCAAAACACGTTTGTTTGTTTTTTGTATCTTTAGTCACACATATATATATATATGTATATATATAAAGACTAGAGGTGCTAAAATAAAGCCAAATGTGTTTTGCACATGCTGGTCGTGATAATGAGGTGAGTGTAAGTTATGTTCATTCTGGCCCTAGAAACGCCAAAGCCTGTAATTGTTAAGTGAGAAAGTGAGTGCGTGCACATAAGGTAGACGAGGTTAACATGCTGAAAGTTTAATTATGCCAACGACCCTTTATCTGGGGTCATTAGAAAAATTACCAAAAAAACATTGTTGATTACAATTGTTATGACAGGAATACTACATGTACATTTTTTTCCGTAGCAATAAACGCTATGTTTTGATTTAAGCCAAACTTGTAAAATCGAAACAAAGTTTGGATCTAAGTCTTTAACATTGCGATATCGCCATGTTACAGATAAGCGTTTAAGATTATTTTATAATTAAATTCTGACCAGTTAAAAATAGCTCGGGAAAAATCTTAAGTCAGAAATGTTCTTGCAAACGGGTCCTCAGAAGAATGACAAATGAGTTGGACGTCGCAGTAGTTACAGGGGGCTTTATCCTCTACAATGTAAAGCTAAATACTGTCATGTGTAAATCGCTTTTCTTTATCTAATTAATACCAGTACAGCTTCTCATTTTCACGTGTTCATGTACACATGCCCTTTTTTATGAACTATGATTTATGTCAGATCGCATAATATTAAGGTGAATGGTTTGTTGACTCTGGTCGCCGACTTGTAGCTCCTCAGGACGGTCTATTGATTTGTCTGGGGTCTTCCCCCGCTTTAAAATAGCTGGACGTCGCAAATGCCACAAGAACTGTGTCGGTGCAACCTTTTAAAATCCAAAGCAATACATCGATGGATTTTGAGAGAGAGAGAGAGAGAGAGAGAGAGAGAGAGAGAGAGAGAGAGAGAGAGAGAGAGAGAGAGAGAGAGTTAGAGAGAGAGAGAGAGAGAGAGAGAGAGAGAGAGAGAGAGAGAGAGAGAGAGAGAGAGAGAGGGCGGGATTCATTTTGAGATACATGTATTTCTTCGCAAAGATCTATGTACAACAATCACAAACTATGTGAAAAACTGCAATTAGTATAACAACAAGCATGAGCGCAGTCTATATGATACTAAGTTAGACAGTATCGTTACTCGTTTATAAATGTGTGGGATACAAATACGTAAATGCTATTTTTAACAACTGCGCGGACCTTACAGTACCGATTCGTGTGTTGAAGCTCTGATTTGAACTGAAAACTTCTGTTTAATTGTAAAAGACAAATGTGGATATGCAAACATTGTTCAAAATAAGACATTTTGATTATTGGATTGCGTTATTTCTAAGTGGCAACCTAACTTTCTTTAAATATGCATGAGCTACTTAACGATGTAGGAAGACTGAAGCACGCACTGAGACTCCAAGGGTATTAAATTCGATTTTGAATACTTGCTATTTTGTAAGACAATAAAAATTGCAGAAAAAAACACTCTTAAAATGTACATTCTTTCTGATACATAAACATTCACGATATAGCGCTATAAAAATAGATGTTCACGTAAGAGCGGATTGTCCGGATGACGATATGATGTGATCTCAAAAATATGTCACTTGCTTGTCTAAATTAACAGATAGCGATCTCAGCAGCGTGGCTCAGATAGGAAATTCCTCTTTGCAATGACGAGTCCGGATTTATGCTTCACTGTTCATGCAGATTTATAGAAGCATTTTGTAAAATCTTAACTTTAAAATCACATTATCTTCTGAAGGACGTCATGTTCGCATGATCAGTAATAAAAGGTAATATTTAATTCTATTTTTACTTTTTCATTGTGGTTTAACACAGTTTTACCTGTTTACCATTTTTTAAAAATGCAAATTTAACCAGTTGTTCCCAAGTCGCCTTAACATATTGATTTTCTCGTATTACTAATTCACACAATTCTTATCAGGACAACTGGTGCTCTGCGAACTTTAACAGTGGTGACATTGCTTTTAACGCCTAAAATAGGTATGTTGGTCCGTTTTTAGAGTCCCTTATCTCCCAGTAAAGTGAATGTTTGCTTTATTGGACGTTTTAATGTAAGTAGAAATTAGTACATTCACATGGTCAAGTGTTCATAACGGACGTAAATAAATGTGTTTATTAATGAATCATATATATATGAGTTTCCTCTCGGAAAAAACTAAGGTAGGCCTAAATACACGAACATGTATATATACTCGTATATATATATGGTACTTTTTCATTCTATTTGTTTTATTCAGCTTTTTATCGGTCCATTGTAATGCACGTATAACATAAAATCATTAATATATAACCTGTAACTCGATAGTAAATTAACAGAAACTCATTTTATTGAACCTTTAAATATCTTTAATTTAATTTATTTTCTGTGCATTTACATCACCCAAATGAAACCAATTTTATGTTTTTACTCCCGGATACCTTATCCTTTTATGCTCCATGGCTGCTGTGTAATTTACGATCCCCATTTTCAGAATTTTTCTAAATTGTAATTGTTGTGTGTAGGGTTGTTTTTTCTGGTCGCATGAGATTATTTTTTCCCTACAATTAATAAAAAGCACACAAATAAAATAATATTTGGAAATCGTGTTGCGCATCTTGAAGATATCATTAATGTGTCGAATTTAAATGCAGTATATTATTATAGCCGGATATTTGGTATTTTGAACCTTTGAGCACTTAAATCTGATTTAAAAAATCAAATAATTCTGACCTTTATGACATAATCACACTATATGGAATACAATAAACAGACAATGAACAGACACGTGACAGAAAGAAAACCAAGATTTC
This sequence comes from Sinonovacula constricta, assembly GCA_007844125.1. Classification (NCBI taxonomy): domain Eukaryota; kingdom Metazoa; phylum Mollusca; class Bivalvia; order Cardiida; family Solecurtidae; genus Sinonovacula; species Sinonovacula constricta. Next base: position 32,832,117 of record CM017566.1, read on the forward strand.
CAGTTGTCGGGTAGCTAAGGTGTATGTGCGCCCAGCTTCACAGCTCCCGCGATCGAGGTTTGCGTGGTATTAAACGTACAGTAACCATGTGGACAACTAGTCTGGTTCCCAGCTTCTATTGTACCTTTGTTTAGACAAAGGGGCAGGTAATCCAGACTAGTGGACAACAGGTGTGCAAGGGACAATTCACAGATACCAACAAATGCATAACGGACACAGCCGTTTGCGTAACGGGAAATACGGGATAAGTAACGGGAAAGTACCAAAATACAACCAACGTGTACCGAACGATGAACGTTAAGGTGACGTAATGAAAACGGAAAGGACAAAATATACATTCTTAGGGTTTTTTTTATATGCAAATGTATCAACTAAGGGTATGAAATATAACGTAAGATACGGCATCAAATAAAATGAACGAGACCCAAAATTAAAACGGACTTATAACGTACCAGCAATACTATGCTTAATGAAATAAAATAGAAATATGTTCAAATAGTGTTGTTTTCCTAAGATGTGTATTCGTTCCATGAGTGTCATTAACACATCCACAATTATAACTATTCATTTGCTGTTCGTTTACATTGTTCATTGTGCGCTATAGTCCGTTAGTCGTGCGTCCAAGATCCTTTGCAGTTCATGTTTAACGGACATCAAAGAACCGCGAAATGGGGTTAGTACCGGACAAAAACATGAAACGGACCTCACGAGATCCGGAACAAACGGATAACCGCCGGACCGACCGGACCATACACAAATAATCGCGCTCATTGTGTATTAGACTGATCAGAAATTTCACATTTTGTTTCCAATCATTCAGCAACACACTTTGTTACATTTCCATTGAGTGCTTAGCAAACTACTCCAAATTAGCGAGGGAGACATACCGAGCGTGTTAGATACAAGTATAAAGGCACCACAAATTGTGGTTCTTCTAGCCACAGAATATACATACATTGTTTTAAATGTTAAATATTATTATTCTGTCTGAAGAAATCGAATTTATTCGTTTAAAAATGTCATTCCTTTTAAAATGTAAAATATAACCAACCGCTATGTCCGTCTCGAGTTTTCATTATTGTTTGCATTTTTGGTTTTATGACGATACATTAATTATGTATAGCAAATAATATTTAAGTAAAGTAATATAATGGCTTTAAATCATTTCCTTACTTATTAAACAGTGTAAGATCTTTACAAGCCTATCAAGAAAGTTGCCGTTGCACCCATATAGATGAGGATTAATCAGATAGCTGCCTTGAATATCTGCGCTAGAATACATTGCTTTTTTTCTTTTTGTTGGCAACTTTTTAATGCGTAGAAAGAAGTCAATTCTTTTCCAATTGGTGTCAAGTCGAGAAATAATAATTTACAAAAGAGCAAACCTATGTAGTCGACTCATTTTGCTCCCATTTAAATATTTGACAAATGGTTCACATCTCGACACCATTACAGCTTCTGATACCGTTTTGGGGTGTGGCTAGTTATGGAAATGAAAGTAAACATAAAAGTAGTTTTTGTATTAATGTTTTGTTAGTGCCAGCATTTTATGTAGGTTATACGTGATATTGTTACTATACGATCGTTGTCGCAAATACTAAATGAGCAACTAACAAAGATTCAAGTCATATTTTATCACTGGTATCACTTTAAATGCGCACACAACTCATCCTTCTTTGCTATATCTAACTAGAAATAACCTTTACCAGTGCATACTTAAGCGATTGAAACTAATTAGACGAAATGAGTTCAAAAGAAAAGCGTGTGTTTATATGTATGAAAAAAGTGTGCTAATTATTTAAATATCAGGTGTGTTTTTACAGTTTTTTTCCGGATAACAATTTACTCAAGAGTAAAGAATACTTTTCATTTTGGTCACACGGATTTAAAATTACCATTATATGTCTCCACACAGTGTTCATAATTCAGTTATATACCCGTACGAAGGTTAACAACAAAAATTAAACAGTACGGACGTTTTATTGTTTACAACGTAAATAATTACATTTTTTTTAAACAAGACTTTTAGGCCGGAATTGTTTTTTTATTTAATCTTGCAGTGTCGTTTTTAGTTTGTTTTCCTTAAAATTATTTCTTTCCTTTTTTAAATAATCTCCCTTCGTATTTGACATGTTTACTATTCAAATCTCTTGTTTTAACATGATTTCTGTATTCTTATGCCTAAATTTACATTCTTTCAGGATGAAAGGTCGCCGAAGGTAAATCGAGTGCCCTGAAGAAAATAACAAGATAACATAATAGGCTATCACCGCCAATCATTACATCTTCAGCAAAGTAGTAGCAGCAGAAGTAGCAGCAATTAAAACAACTTAAAAATGTCTTACAATGCATAAAAATCAAGTTTTCCTGCCTGATTAGCGGCTTTGGCTTCGGTGAAAACACATTAATTGAAACTAGCACTTTCTGAAATCCATAAAAAGTGTTGATTTGTGAGAAACACTCGGCTGTATATAAAATAAAATGTTTGACGTGCAAAAGAACAGTATTATGTCTCAATATAACAAACAATGTTAACGTGAAATACATAAAACAAACCACAACCTTTGTCGCCATGGGAACATCAGATGTGACGTCACCTTGTAACGAATCGAGCACCTGCAATGACCTTGAGAACACCGGAAGTGCTGTCTTGGAAACATTAATGGCAGTGTACTTAGGCGCCATTTTGTTACTATCACTGGCATTTAACGGAATTCTGTGCCTTGTGTTCGTAAAGAAACCCCATCTCCTTAGCATCTCCAATTGTTTCGTCCTGAATCTCACATGCTGCCATCTATGTAAGTAATATTTTTGTACTTGATTCCAAGGCAACGCCGTTTTTACCTTTTCCCTATATCTGATTGACTATATAAATGATTTGCAAATTTAATTTAAATAGCAGTTAATTTTCGACTCCTATTGCAAGGAATTTGTACACTTACTGTTGTATTGAATAAAATGTTTCGAGCATCCAGCAAACAAGACAAATACATGTACATATAAAAATGTATGACTCTTGAATCGTGCAAGAATAAAGTTATGTTCTAATTAATAACCATACTATTATGATGTAAAGTGGATTTTTGAAACTAAGCTGAGTATCATGAACATACGTCATTAATTTGTATGAAGTACAACTTTCAAACAAGAACCCTTATTTAGGCTTTAATTGATTTTCTGTCCCTTCGGATTCGCCTTATTGCATAACCTGAAACTGGTTATTTTAGATAACGAAGTCCTACTGGTATCAGAATTACAATTATAACTTAAAGGTATGTAGATTGCCGAGATAGAATGCTAGTAATTAATTTGCTTTGATGTATGGAAAAATAACAAAATCAAATCGCCAGTTCAAAATGATGTTCGTAGATAGATACAGCATATACATTAGCTGTTAAGTAATTCACATTCGATAAGAACATTTTCATAGACCGGTAGGGAAGTTATTGATTTAAATATACACCAACTAATCTAATTAATTTATCAAACGAACAAACATAATTAAATATATTGAAAGTTACATACATAGTATACCGTTATTAAATTAAAGAAAAATGAGTTTGTTTGCATTTAGAGTTGACGTAGAAAATAAAGTATAAATATAGAGTTAATAATAATTAAATGTGAATTTAGATGCCAATTAAATATGTATATGTTCACATGTTCTCTAAAAACGTAAATATCCAGCGTTGGATATTAGGTAAAGTCGCTTGTTACTCCTCTGACTCCATGTTCCCTCACCGCCTGGGTGTGAGTCCGGTAGCACACTTCAATGTGGTGTGATTTTCAGCTGATCTGCAGTGCGCTATAACAACCATAATAATGGTTGCTGTCCTGTATAGGTAAAAAAAACAACATGCTATTATATACCAGCTTATCTGATGTGATTTATATAAAGACATCATATCGAAACATTATTGACCCTATAGCTATGTGGATAATAGTGTTGTCTTCACACACATACAGTGACGGGTTGGTCTGATGATCATTTAGTTTTGACTGCTTAATGGTCTATTGCATGTCACATTTGCAACACCGCGGTGGTTCGGCATCGTAAAATTGGCCATGATATAGGGGGTCTTCGCAAGTCAGGGGCGTAGCTAGGCATGGTATGATGTGTACGCATGTCTGCTGGGGAGGGGGGGGGGGGGGGGGGGGGGTATGGCTTCAGCGGCAGGCTCCCGCGGAAATGTTAATTTTCATTTTTGCGGGGGAAATGAGTAAGCAGCTGCGTATTCTGCGTACAGGCTACGCGCCTGAAAGCCATTGACTAACTGCTTCCAAAAGCTAAACTGAAATGCTCAATCGACTAACTGTTCCGAGTTTCCACTCTTGGCTACAAATCGATAGTTCCGATTAACTTTTCTGCTAACCTTTCCATCAAACATGGCATAGAATGATCGAGCAAATATTTGCTGACACAAATATGGCAGTGATTACTGGGTGACCTTCTTACAACTTACTAATGAGCGGTAAGACAAGTTCAAAACCTGTTCAGATGTTGATAAGAGCTCGGAGACGTGCATTCGGAATTACACGAGTTATGCGATCCCAATAACCAGTCGGAACTCCTCTGTGATGATTGCTTGGTAATCGTCAATCGGAACTTCTCGGGTAATTCCGTCCTCGGGACAATCATCATGTATCTGGCGCAATGATACTGAAATTACGATCGTTTCGTTCGCCGGAAGTCGGAAGAAGAATATGCCTAAATTGTAGTTCGCACAAAACATAAACAATGGCAGCGTTTTACAGCTGTGTGTCTGCTGCACTGAGGAAATTAAAATTGGATCATTTAATGTTGAAGCCGCCACAAATTGAAGTTTTACATGCATCGTACTGTAGTGAGTTGTCATTCGAGCTGCCATCTTTGTTATGACGTCTGTCACATAAGTAGTCCCATTCAGGGAAATGGCCGAGGTGATCCGACTACCTACATACCTCCGAGAGATGATTCGTGAATTATCCGAGGTGTTCCGATTGGGTAATCGTGTAGACGCAATAACACGAGGAGTTCCAGATGAACCATTACAGTAATGGCATTAGTACAATCATAATACTCTACTTTTCTCGGTGTTGCCGGAATTCACCGAAGAGTTCCGAGTGTCGTTCAGAGCCATTACTCAGGAGTTCGGATTAAGGGATGGTAAGCCTTAGGCTACTGTCTACCAGAAATAGAACGCCTGACATAATATTTTTTATGTTTTAATGTAGATCTGTTGCTTTTTGACCGTATTTGCTACTATTAAGATTATCTCATGCAGTCTGTTGCATATTAAAGCTGAAACATTGTAGAGTTACGGAAATGCATAATAATTGCACGCCTATTCCAATTTTGGGCTGATCCACTTAGACCAGAACTGTTCATTTTATTGAAAATGTACTGGTACACAATGCAAACATTACAGTGTATGTTTTCAGTGGAGGATAACCGTCTTCGCGACACATAACTTTCCTTCATAGAGGCCCTATTTGATAATACGTTGGTCTTTCTCACAATATATAGTTTTGGGGTCCCAAAAGAAACGGTGTTGTTAAATTGCTTTCAAAGTTGTAACATTCACTATAGATTAAAGAACAAATCCATTTAGTGTCGTGTAACCTTTCGTTGAGCGACTGTAATGCAGCACCTCCAACTGAAATTAGGGTCAAAGTGCTTTGGGGATGAGAGTTCGAATCCCGGTTTGGGCAAGCCTGATCAACTTTTTTTCTTCCATTTTTTCACTTTGACATTTTTTTTCTGCATCACTCTACCAGATGTAGAATAAAACATGTTTAGTTTTTAATTTTTACTTTGTAAATGAATTTAAATTAAAGTAGTTTGCTAAATTTGATTACAAATTGATTAGCTGATAAATTCAAAGTCTTAAAAATCAAAACCATACCGGACCTGGTAGCGCAATCGGTAGAGCGTCGGCTCCAGGTACGGGAGGCCCCGGGTTCGCTCCCGGGCCGCGACATACCAAAGTCGTTAAAATGGTAGTGGTATAGCTCCCTTGCTTACGCTCAAGCAAATATAAGGGTAGTTCCACGACTGGTTGGCCCGGTGTCAGGATAATGTGACTGGGTGTGGTTGTTCACGGCATGCTATACACAGTGAAGGCAGCACTATATCTGCTTCAAGTGGACACCGTCTCCAGATAACTGAAATACTGTTGGTGGGACGATAAACCCAATAAATAAACAAACAAACATCAAAACTATAAAGAGAATATAACATAATATTTATTGTTCTCATATTTCTAAAAAACTCACCTTAAATATCATTTTTATAAGAAAAAATATCTATACATTTATAAAATTTAAATTTTAAAGTTCCGTGTATTGTCTTCTATACTTGCGTTACATTAAAGGTGGTATCCGACGTTTTTTTTCTCAAATTCACGTAACAATACCTTACCCTTTTTTGGGGGAATGTGGGCAAAATGTATGCATAAACTCATACTTTAGTATAAGTAACGCCGGTTTTGAACACTACCTATATTGTTAGACAGTACAAATTACTATAAAAACACTCTAAAAGTCCAGTCATTCCAAATCTATAAATAAGTTAAAAATATCTCTGCAGCGTGGCTTAGAAAGGAAAAAAACTGTTTGAAATAAGGAATCGGGTTTTATGTTTCACTGTTCACACTGTTGTAGGGCATCAATGAGCAGCATTTTGCAGGACATTTTCATGTAACAATTACTAATTTAGTTATTTGAGAAAAATATTTTGATCAAAAAGGTCGGATACCACCTTTAAAAGTCCGATTGCTCTAGCCAAGTTGCCATAGTAACGCACGGAGTACATGTACAAGACAGCAATTTTAATGATCGAGTTTTAATACGTAAGTTTAAAGCATTCAATTATCCTGCAGTATTGCTTAACTACCCAGTTTTAAATCTTATCTCAGAACGAGCATGTCTTTTAAAAGGTGGACTTCTAATCAGACATTACGAGAGCTACCGAGAGCTTTCATTTTTGATTTTTTTTTTTTTCATTTTAAAAATACTTCGCAGTTACACACTTACTAGTGTGATCATTATAGCGACGTTCAGCTACTATTCGCAGAGAAAGACAGTGGACACATGTATAGGCTTAACCACAGGCGCGCCAGAGGTAAGCCGGAAGACCTACCTTGAAAAGACGTTTTCGGCCAGACCGGGATTTGAACCCAAGCGGTGAGGGGTCATGGAGTCTAAGATATTTTATTAAATCAATGCTAATGCCAAATATTAAGAAGAAATTTTAAACAAAAAATCTGGGTGTCATTTGGGGTTTGTATTGCCAGTTCAAGATGGGTGTCCCATACTTACATAGATAATTAATGTAAATGTCAAGTAGAGTAAAAGTTGTCAACATTGCGGATTCACTGTAATTGAATTTACCTGTTGTTTACACTTTCCCACAAAACATTACATTTCTGCACCACAGTAATTATACATTGTAATAATTTACATATATTTAACCCGTCTTTCCGTTTTCTCCAGGTATGTCCGTGTTTGTGCTGCCGTTCAGCCTGTTGGCTGTGGTGTCTCAGGGGTCCTGGATCTACGGAGGTCCTTGGTGCGAGTTTCAGGGATTTTTCTTCACCGCCATCGTCGTCAACATGCAGTTCGCCCTACTTATCATATCACTTGATAGAAACTACGCCATCATGAACTCACTCAGATACCCGAACGTATTCACGCAGACGCTTTGTTCATTTCTTATAGGTGGGTCATGGATAACTGCAAGCGTCTTAAGCATCCCGCCATTACTTCATTCAAAGGCGGGAGAATACAAATTCCACCCTCATCAATTCCTTTGTACTCTAGACTGGACTTCTACTTCCGCGTATCTGATCGTATTCAGCATTCTTTCTTTTGGTATGCCAGTTTTGTTTCAGAGCATTTGTTACGTAAAAATATTCAAGGCCGCAATCGGTCACTCCAAAAGGAGTACTCGGATATACCCTATTTCCGGACAACAGTCTCCGAGTGTTTGTGTTGATCCACCAACACTTACCACCGACTATGAATCAGGATCTGCAACTGCGCAGGAATATACTTCAAAAAGAAATACAACCGTTGGATGTAAAGCGGTCCGAACTATTTTCATCCTTGCCATAACATATTCAGTCTGCTGGGTGCCGTACTTGATCGACTGCTTTTTAACATACACGTGTAATATTCGATTACCAAATCTCAGCGCTGCGAGTCTGTGTCTTGTATTTTCTACCGGTATTCTAAATCCCATAATTTATGGCTACATGAACAGAGTCATACGGCGTGAAATTGGCAGATTTCTCTGCGGGAATCCGTCCGTTAACGACACAGAAGATTTCGTCTCCACTAGTATGAGCACGTTTTCATCTGCAAAAAAATCGGCATCGTCTTCAGTTTGGGTTACTCAGCAAAGTGGAGGATCAGGACTACATAGGAACCAGACGATAAACAGCGAGATGGGAACCATTATAGAAGAGGCAGAGGACAACGGAACAACAGCAACGGTTGCTGCAAAAGACGAACCAAAACAACAGAATATGTTGCCAAAGAAATCAATTGAAGAAACCGGAAATAATTTGAATGTTGAAAAAACAACTGTCCATCGACCAAGGTTAGGAATGTCTATAGATCTTGTCAATTCAGAAGAAAACCTATGTGTTAGTGATATTGAAAGTCAGAAAAATATACACAGTGCTGAGATTGAAAACACCGACACAATCACGCAAGCAAAGATATCTTCGCCACGAGAGACAAACATTCCGGAAAATGTAACAACATCGCCTAACATTGGGTCTAAGTCTGATAGGCGATCAGGGGAACGAAGAAGGTCTATGGGTTCAAGACCTGACTCTTATTTTTCAAAAAGTAGCAGGAGAAAGAAACGTGACTGTGGATCGTTCCTATACCTTGATGGTTCTGACTTGCACGAAACTGAAAGGCGGTTTAGGTCAAAGGAACAAAAGAAAAGAAGACGTGATCGAATTTCAATAGACCATGTGCAAAGCATTTCTTTGTCACCAGTGCCAAAAATATTTAAGTTGCGATTTTCATTTACAGGAGAAAAACGTCCAAATGATACGCTGACTTTACGTTCTGACGTTAAAATTCAAGGACAAGATCTGCCAAACGCTAACATGGACTCCAATGACGATCGCAGAACATGCCATACACGAGAGACCTATTCTGCATGATGTTGCTTCTGTTGTTATGTTATCGTTGAATCATTGATATTCGAGCTGTTAAAATAAATATCATGCATCTTTTATTGTGCACACTGTTTTCAACGGTTTTTTTTTTTTTTCAAAATTATAATATGGATAGGACAACAATATAACCACTTTTTTTATCTCTAAGTAAAAAGGATTAAATATAAATGTAACATTATGTTATTTAACACTAAGTTTTGCGTCAGATTTTGAGTCTATATTGTGTTAGAAATAGTTTACACAATGTGGAAAATTCCGATTGGATATCGCACAAGTTGTGATAAAAATCGTCTTTCTGGCAAGACCGCACATTTGGTCAGTCATCATTGCCAGATACCACAAAGCATTTGTTTGCCGTTGTAATGAGTAATGTAGGCAAATCTTGAAAAAACACCGTTAATCCGGAAAAGTACCAGAAATATACTCCAGCTACCTTTTATCACAATTACATGACGGTATTTTATGTTTGCGAGATGAATCAGCCTCTTTGCCGCGAAGCGCTCACATTCTGGACTCTGAAGAAATGATGACAGCTGGTAAAATAAGTACCTTAAACATACGCGGCATTAGTATTGCATTAATTAGCATACTTTATTGATCTTATTTCCATAAAATGATCTTATAAGTACCCAGACACCAAAAGATTACATATTTTTGAGACTAGTCGCTAGTTCCGTTTCAGTCACTTAATGAGGCTTCCCATTTGATAGACATTAACAGGACCAAGGGATGGTTCATGCATTATATACGCCAATACTCTGCGAAATTAATGTTGAATTGTTTATTTCTTAACTAATCATCCTTAAAATGTGTTACTTCAAGGGGGCGTTTAATAAGAGCAATACAGTAAACGGTGTTACCTTGACTTTCTACCAGTGAGGGTCACTCTGATATCCATTCGTGGTGAATTTGCGTCAGCATTTGTTAAGAAGCTCAAAAAGACGTTAGACAGCCACAAAAAACAGCCATCTAATTGAGCGACAAAATTGGTTGGGAGGAGGCAAACACTAAATCTTGAGCAAATGCATAGATATTGAAATCTACAGAAAATTCGTATTGTGTGGGGTTTAAAACCAAATTAACCTTAAAGTGCGCTCGCCTGAGCTTAAAATTAAATGCATGGTTAATCGTTACCCGATCAATACACATCGAAAACTAGCGCGCTGTTGCAATTTATTAAATACGCGCGATCTTTTTTTTGTGCAAAATATCGTATTATGATTAAATTATTGTCTAAAACGAACATGCAAATTCACTCTGAAAATAAAGGAGAAGATTGCATGTCTGCAACTTTAAATAAAATTCCATGCAGATTAAAACAATTACAACAAAAAACATCCGCTCGCGTGTCATTAAAAATCGATTGGTTAATTATATCTAAGTTTTCTTGGAAACAGGACAATTTTTGCCTCGCAGTATGGTTTACAGGTAAAAGACATGAAACTTACATGTAATGATAACAAAGAAGAAACCAAACGAACTTTTAATTAATGAAAGATAATATGATTAGCGCTTTAACGACGTTAACGACGCTTGTTCACGTTTTATAGGAATATCAAAAGTTTGAGGGGAATAAGGTTTTTGATCATTTTAACATGATACAAATTTGATTCACAAGAATTTAGTTGTATAACTTCCTATTACAAACCCGTGTCAAAACCAATTTCTATCTTTCCATATCAAATGTGTCAACAACAAAAAATCCTAAAATTTATCAAATCCTTTTGCACTGGAGACTCTCCATAAATGATTTTATTTTTTTTTCGGTCGAATCCCGGAATGTTCCGATCGGTTACGTAAACATTCGTATTGTCCCGTGACCCACATTTACCTTGCACCCCGACTCGAAAGAGAGGAAGTCCAACTTTGTCTTTGTTTGGAAACAAGATTATTAACTTGTAGGATGGAGCAGCACAAATCTAGAATTCACCTCGGCTCGGAAAAACACCGACGACACCGTTTAACTTTCGGTATGTTTAATGGATTTTATGTCTAATAGAATTATCGCCGAAGATAGACTATGGCGACGAAAGCGAAAGTAATGTTTAATAGTTACAGATATATTTGTGGTTAGTGAGGAGAATAAACGTTTAACTAATTTCGAGCATTTTAACATTCGCACTACAAGATACACAGAATTTTGCGACATTAAAAAGGCCAATTCTAAAGCAATACATGGCTTATTAAACATTTCAGCGGGTGGCAACTAAAAACTATTCGTAAATTACAGTAACTAATCGATTGTTTGTTTTATCGTCCTACCAACAATATTTCAGTTATCTGGAGACGGTGTCCACTTGAAGCAGATATAGTGCTGCATTCACTGTGTATAGCATGCCGCCAACACTGGCATGATACCACACAGTCACATAATCCTGACACCGGGCCAACCAGTCGTGAAACAGACCTTATATTTGCTTGAGCGTTAGTAAGGGAGCTATACCACTACCACTTTTTACGAATTTTGGTATGTCGCGGCCCGGGATCGAAACCGTGGCCTCCCGTACCTGGAGCCGACGCTATATTCATTACGTTACCAGGTCCGGTATAACCAATGGAATCGTTGGATAAATGACCGCAACCGCGTTTGCCGCATCGAAAGCGCTTGAAACCGTTTGTTGTTGAAGGTTTTTGTTGTTGTTTTTTCTACCAAACCTTGATGCCGTTCTGTAAAATGCAACATCTCGCAGATACATTAGATATGCTCTATTGTAAATTCTTAGAGACTTATTTGTGTTTTCATCGCAAACTGCAGATACTTGTTGACCAAGCCTACACAAAGTATTAAATATATTATGTATTAATATTATTATGTATTAAATGCCTTATTGAATAAGATCGTCCAGTAACCTAATTTGACGCTCACCTACTTCGACGCCGTTTTTTATATTTCAAACTAAGTGACGTATTTCCTCTGACGTAATTTCTCGCGACATTTGTTGACAGACACGTATTTTGACAGCTCAGGCGGAATAATATGACAAATCCGAGATTCCAAGGTAAGGATATCTCCAATTCAAATTAACTCACATTATTTCACCGATTTTTCTTATTACCACAATAAGTGAAAGTTTGCATGGTGTTATCAATGATAATTAATATAAACCGCATACTAAGCGTTCTTCTAAAAGATCGCATTTTGTTACGTCATAAGTCACGTGAAAGCCATGTGCTTAAAAATGGAAACTATATCCAACACTGGCACTGAAAGATGTACGCATTAATAACGATGAACGTGTAATTCTGATTGAAACACGTACTGCCGTCTTTCGATATACCGAATAAAGTTACACATTGCAGGTTCAAAATGGTTTCTTGGTTTTCTTCTCTCATTAGGTTATTATTTATACTTTCTGGCACTAAAGAAGTACATGTCGTACTTCCACCTCAGATGTAGGCAGCCATGAACCTAATTAGAGACTATGGGGATGCAAATAAAATCCGCTGCCCGAGAGTTTGGCCTACCTGAATCGTCGGTGAGACACAAGTTAAGTGGGATAGTTGACCCAGAAGCAATAAGATCAAGACCAACAAACACAAAAGTGGGAAACTATCTCGAGTATTGGAGAACCCTGAGCTAGGAACTTGAGAACAAGTTTCCAAACCAAAAACTAAGGAACTGTCGACCCGTTAGTGCCAGTTTAAACAGACATTAAGGATGAAAACAATTAAATTGAATTGAAGTTTGTTGTGTTTGTGGTTTAATTATATTAAAGGTTGTATGCTCTAGTGTTTGTTCAGTGGGTCGCATGCAATACATATAAACACTGGGTTCAGTTGACCTGCAGTACTGCCGTGAAAGTAATCAGAAGGCGAGATGTAGTCAAGTGTCATCATTGCGTTCTTGATGTGATTTTATATGAATGAATGCTGAACATTTATTTGTAAATTGTTAAATATGTTTTTCTTTTGTTTTCCAACATTTATATATTGCTATTAAACAACCAAGACTAAATGTACACCGCGCTACTTCTTGTGTTTAATTATTATAAAAGAAAACAGCCAATCATAGGCGTCGTTTCTTGTGTCTGGGAAACGTAAATGGCGGTTCGCAGCTATTTGTAAACATTCTGTATCATGAACAAACAAGCGTTAAAAAGTGATACTACTTGATAAATAAGGACTTACTTGACATGTTTATAAATGTAAATTTCGAATTCAATACAGTTCACTTCGGAAGAAAATATATAAATGGCTAAAGGGCGTCGAAACTAGTGACTCTAGGATACTAGACATCGGTGACCTAAACATCAGATTGTGTGTTCAAAGCCACATTATAGAGGCTTTCAATTTAACGTCACGCTATCTTGACGATATTCTAACTATAGATAATCCTTTCTTTTCTCAAATGATCCATCTGATTTACCCTCCAGAACTTACCTTTAATAAAGCAAATAACTGACATTTAAATGCAGCATTTCTAGACATTGAGATCAATATTTCCAATGACAACGTCTCTACTAAAATCTATGACAAGAGAGATGATTTCAACTTTAGTATTGTGAATTATCCATACCTTGATGATGATTCACCTCGTGCTACCTCCTATGGTATTTACATATCACAACTAACAAGATTTGCACGAGTTTGTACTAAAGTAGAAGATTTCGATGCTAGAAACCTGTTTATTTCTTCTAAACTGTTACAGCAAGGCTTTCGTTTTCATAAATTAAGAAAGGCATTTTCAAAATTCTTTCACCGCAATGATTTTATTGCTTCTAAGTATAATAGCAGTATGAAAACACTTATGCAGAAAGGCAAAAGCCATCCTGCATTTTATGGAAATGTTTTATACAAGTTAAAGAAGATCAAGGGTCTCAATAACTTTTCTGACCACTTTACAAAACTTATCAGAAAATGTATTGCAGACGGTTACAACCCGGGAATACTTCGATGTACTGCATTGCTTGCAATTGACCCTTTTACAGTCAAGAACTTGCATTGCTTTTAAATTACACGATGACCGGACAGGTCGTTGAGACTATATGAAAACAGTGACTTAAAGCCATAATTGGACAGTCACTGTTGGATTTCTTGTCTCTTCATCTCTCCAGTCGTGCCCTATACAGGTGGGACAACTTGAGCAGTCTCCATACCCTTTACGTGAGATTGCACAGTAGGTATAACATCGGGATTTTTTTAATCTTTATCATATATAATATGTCAACTGCGGATAAATCCTCGGCGTTTATAATATGTTTTTTAAACGATTAACTCTAAACAATACTACGTTTTATTTTGTTGATTTTCTAAAATTCTATTGTTTCTTCCATATTGTTTACATTTCCCTTTTGACACTTTTGGCATATGACGTCATGGCATTTATGACGTCATTATATGGTTCATATAATATATCAGCGCTTGTACTGCTTTATTTTATTTTAAACTACTCTCTCATTTGGATTTTATTTTGGTTGCCGAGGCTTTTATCTACTGTAAATACTGTACATATGTTCATTATATCTGTTTTAACTCCCGATGCAGGTGCTTACTGTTAGTTGTGTCACTTTGACGGGATACTTTTATTTACACTGTTTGTTTGATAGAAAAACCGTCAGGAAGTGCGAGGTTGGAGCGCTCCACAAACCAGGTTTAAGCACCCCAGTTGGCCCTTTTGCCGACTGACCGTTCCAAGGCGGTAACTGATGGTTTTTCTTTTTGTGTGTTATGTCTCGTCTCTGTGTTTTTTGTCACATTTACATTTACCTTGTCTGCCTTGGTCTGCAGGTAGATACAATTTAAATATCTGTGAAAATTTTGATAGGACCTTTTCTTATTTACCTATTGTTATATCAGATTGCCAAAGAACTTTGCTTTCTATAAATTTATTTCGTACGAGTAGTTATTATGCTTATTTTTTATATTAATCTTACGTCAGATACAGGGATATAATTTAGTGTAATACAACCTTGATATTGATAAAATAGATCGAGTTGGCACTATTTGTGAACTTTGCGGTGCACTTAATTGGGTTTGAATTTTTAATTGTGGAACAAAAAAGTGCAGGTCTATGGTGTTTATTTGGATAAAGAACTTTTTTTTTTCAATAACCTTTTAAAAACCACAAAGATTTATCGTCACGCAGATTGCAAACAATCGTTGAAATAAGTATTTTACATTTGCCATTATAGTTATGCATATTGTATCTTCGTACGGTTCTCCCTGAAAATTGTATGTACTTCTTAACAAATGAAGTAGAATTTAATGTGCATTAAAAGAAAAAAACCTGGGAGCTGTCAGATCAGGATCAGCTCGGAACTGTCTGATCAGGATCGGCAGGGAACTGTCTGATTAAGATCAGCTGGGAGGTGTCTCATCATGGTCAGCTGGAAGGTGTCTGATCAGGATCAGCTGGGAGGTGTCTCATCTGGATCAGCTCGGAACTGTCTCATCAGGATCAGCTCGGAACTGTCTGATCAGGATCAGCTGTGATCTGTCTAACCAAGATCAGCTCGGAATTGTCTGATTTAGATCGGCTGGGAACTGACTGATCAGGATCAGCTGGGAGGTATATCATCATGGTCAGCTGGGAGGTGTCTCATCATGGTCAGCTGGGAACTGTCTGATCAGGATCAGCTCGGAACTGTCTGATCAGGATCAGCTGGGAACTGTCTGATCTGATCAGGATCAGCTCGGAACTGTCTCATCAGGATCAGCTCGGAACTGTCTGATCAGGATCAGCTGGGAACTGTCTGATCAGGATCACCTGGGAACTGTCTGATCAGGATCAGCTCTGATCAGGATCAGCTGGGATTTGTCTGATCAGGATCAGCTGGGAACTGACTGATCAGGATCAGCTGGGAGGTGTCTGATCAGGATCAGCTCGGAACTGTCTGATCAGGATCAGCTGGGAACTGTCTGATCAGGATCAGCTCGGAACTGTCTGATCAGGATCAGCTGGGAGCTGTCTGATCAGGATCAGCACTATTAGTGCTAAGACTTTACCATTGGATACATCTTGTTACCTAGACCTGACGCCATGGACAGATAACTTGAGTTAAGTATTCGCTGTTAACAAATGGAGTATGATGAAAACTAAGTCAAACCCATTGACAGGGTGACCTTAAGTTCATACCTCTTACTCTCATTCCATCTCCACCTATCAGATATTTGTTCTCCGACAAGTCCAACTGTTCACACCATGTCTTGCTGTCATCCACTGACGACTGATAGCCAGTGCGCCTGATGTCTAACACGAAATACTTCACACAAATACGATCACCTCCGGCAGCTATTGATAATGGCGTTTGTCTTGCTCTTAACTGCACATGGTACTAAGCGCAATCTTCGCCCATCAAATATGTTTCCATGGTAAACAATAATAGCAGCTCTAAAAGTGGAGTTAATTTTACGGAAGACACGACATAGGCATGTTAGAACTAGCAGTTCACGGTATTTCTGCTTCAAATACTTACAGTATTTATACAGATACATGTCCACCATAATACCACAAATATGGTAATATTGGCGTCCAGCTAATATTTGTTGTTTGTTTGGTGAAGTTTCTTTTGGGGTTTATCACCCCACTATTTCAGTTATCTGCAAACTGTTCAGATGATACAGATATAGTGCCGCCGTGAACACCTGGCATGATACCACACCCAGTTACATAATCCTTACGCCGGGCCAACCAGTCGTGGAACTTTTTTTATATTTGCTTGAGCATCAGCAAAGGAGCTATACGACTACCATTTTTAACGACTTTGGTATGTTGCGGCCCGGGATCGAACCGGGGGCCTCCTGTACCTGGAGCCGACGCTCTACCAATTGCGCTTCCAGGTCCGGTTGTTGGGAGAAGACATACATCACTGTAACATAATTATGGTCGTATTGATTGCGTCCAGCTATTATTAGCAACAGGGATATATCTTAATAGAATTGGAACGCATTGTATGTTAGCTGAAAATCTTTCCTACGTGGAGTTGGAACTTATGCCAGGAGTTAGAAGTTGATAAGTCAGTGACTCCATCAGTTATCACAAGGACGCCCCGACATTATTTATAATATGTTGCCTGCTTTGAACAACGAGAAAAAACTATAACAACCCGCCTTTTTATCTGACAGGTAACATAAAAAGACGTTAATAATATCTGTAATTTTGAATGTTTAAATGACGGCGTAAACATTTTTGTCAAAAGGCTATCTTTAAATGAAATACGCTATACATGCATACTGATTAAAGCGTTTTGAGAAAGTATGTTGTATTTTGGGTT
Source organism: Sinonovacula constricta (assembly GCA_007844125.1). Taxonomy (NCBI): domain Eukaryota; kingdom Metazoa; phylum Mollusca; class Bivalvia; order Cardiida; family Solecurtidae; genus Sinonovacula; species Sinonovacula constricta. Next base: position 32,849,506 of record CM017566.1, read on the forward strand.
TTACGGCACACCGACACTTGATAGGTCATACGGCGCCGAATACGTTGAAGTTTGAGGACAATAGAATATAATCAGGTTAAAACTAAGATACGTGAGTAAAATATAGAAAAATACAAAAATCTATCGGTCTAAAATAATGTGAAGTATAATTGAAAACAGGTTACTATATGATACGGTTTAAAAATGTATAACGGTTGCTAAATAAACAGTTTAAAAATTTAATAGGTAAATAAGAAAAGGTCCTATCAAAATTTTCACAGATATTTAAATTTTATCTACCTGCAGACCAAGGCAGACAAGGTAAATGTAAATGTGACAAAAAACACAGAGACGAGACAACACACAAAAAGAAAAACCATCAGTTACCGCCTTGGAACGGTCAGTCGGCAAAATGGCCAACTGGGGTGCTTAAACCTGGTTTGTGGAGCGCTCCAACCTCGCACTTCCTGACGGTTTAAAACTTATTAAGAATATTGATCTCATTCAAGAAGCAAACGACACTCTTAAACAGTTCATACACGTTATTGACATTATATACTTCGACCGAATATGGTCTGTGTCGATACACTCTAATAAAGTATGGTTGACTGTCAGTGGTTCCTGGCAAGGAACACATACAGGTTGAATTTCTCTATTCAAAAGATATTAATGAGTTAATCTAGTATGCCCAATGCGACAGCGGGTAAGAGCCACGTCCTCCCGCCTATTGTCTCTGCAAAGGGAGACATTGGCACCGACGTTAGGTTTAATTGCGTGTTATTTGTTATCAACAGTATTGTCCCAACTTGTTTGTTATTTGGTTAATACATATTGGTTCATACCTGATTTAAAATCAGTGTGTGGGATGCACAGATCTGTCTCAATGAGGGTTGAGGCAGATTTTACACTCTTGTCTGCATCCTCGTTTCCTTGGATGCCTACATGACTAGGAAGCCAACAAAAGGAGATTTCGTTTACGTCATATAAACTTTGAAGTTTGACAAGAACAGTACGAACATGTGGATATGAATAATTCAGTGAATTCGAGTATTCAGTGCATTTGACATTGATTAACAGCATTTAATTTCAAAATACAAGGAGATGATATATGTTGATTCAAAACAATCAAGGCTATTGTAACCGGATAAAAGCTAACATAATACGAAACTGATTCTGTAATTGATCTTCATCATTTAACGTATTCGTAATGGCTAACAATTACATTAATATATATATACTCAACATTTCTTAATATACTCATCGACGTGTATACATTGTGTATCTCACCCTGTATCAAATGAAATCACTGTTTTCCGTTATATTAACTTCAAATTAGGCAATTAAGTAATAATTTTCGAAACTTTGTATTGAACCACAATGTGTCTAAAATGATTGCATTTAAAGGTAAATTGTCCACATTACAAATGCGGGTGTCCAATAAAGTAAAATAATGAGCCATGGAGTAATGCTCCCTTACAACCTTCTCCACCACTTTTAACCTTCACAATTTAACGCAGTGTTTAAACTTTGATGTATTTCTCACATGTATATATATATTACATTATATAACCCATTTTCAATATGACGGCCAGACAAGCTTCTATGTAGACCGTACAGTTATATATTACGCGCATATTATTTGCATAATGATACAGGTATGTCATAGTAAAATGACGTAGTTGATTGTACTTTCTTTGTTAAAAGCTCTGGATGTAGAAATAGATGAATAACAATCTGTAGTTTAAGAAAAGTAATTGCTTTCACTTTTATTTCTTTAACGTATCTGGTGTTTTTTTTATTCTTAAAGTTTAAATCGTTAAGTCAAGGCTGTTAAAACTGTGTACTAATAAATAGGACGAATTAACGTTGAGAGTAAGCACTTTGATGTCTCTCCGACATCGTTATAATGACAAGAGATGATGTGTTCTTACTGTGAAATGTAAGATAGTACAAACAAATAACAAGTTCAAGTCTGTGTCTTTAATTATACGTATTTCAAATTTAAATATTTATGGGTACATTAAAGTAGAAATGTCATAGAAAATATCAATTGCTTTTGAACAATAGAAACCCAGTAGACAGCTTAGTTCGTGTATATTAAAATGACATATACTACCAATTTAGGATTGCAGTAAAACGGAGAGCATAAAATAATCGGGAGAATAGAAATGTGAAATTTCCAAGCGATAACAGATGAAATGTTAAAATTATATTTTTAACTCACACCATTTTAATTTTTTGATCAGAAATAAGAAATGTACCTGGCTCATCAAAATATAAAGGGTTCCTTGTCGTAAAAAGAATACAAAATCTAATGTTGTAGATTTAAGAGATATTTCTTAAAAACATTTTTCTTTACAAATGTCTTCTATAAACCACCGTTTCTATTTGTTATATTTACTAGCCAGGAGTGGTAAATATTTTTTATGAATAAAAAAAGAAGAAAAGTTTTATTGATTATGTAGCCATAGTAAAACATCTACTTTTTAAACAACCTTTTACTGATACTGGTTAGTGGTATTATATATGGTACCTGATGTTCAAAAAAAATATATACACTTCTTTACGAACAAAATTCTCTTTTAGAAACAATGACAAATAATAAACAATTGATAGATTTAGCTGATAAACAAGTTGAACATCATCCTGTGTGAAAACACCTAATGTTGAAAACACTGCCACTCCAAGCCAGTACATGTACTAGGCGGTCAAGAATAGTACAGAGGTTTCTTGACGTTGATCCCGTATTCAGACAAGGCTGGAGTAAGGTCGTCCATTGTCAGCACAAATTTCTTGTCCTGTAAAGAGATCAGACATAGAGAAACATTGATAAAAATGATACCGAAAGAAATCATTCAAAAATGACACATGAAGTGCGCTTCCCTGGTTTCCTGATGTTGTATTTAGTGACTTTTGTCAAATTATTGATCTAAATGGAGAAATATGGAAAGTTTGCAGTATAAGGTAGTTTTAATATGTTTTCTCCAATTTGAGAAAGAGCAATAACCAATTCTGATCAAACAATGATGGCAAAATTATCAGAAAGTATAACAGATTATGTATTTTGCATGCTTTTTTAATTATTATTTTGTTTGATAATGGAAAATTACACAATTCTGTGTACATGATACATAAAGATGGTAATTATAAAGTTTTTCAGACATTTTTTATGTATTTTCTTTCTTATTATAATGGAGAAATACAATTTAAACACTTTTCAAATTTGGGCAGATTGCATAAGCATTCAGGAATGAAAAAAGATTAAGTTGTTTCTGCTGTTTGTTTAGTTTTTGTTCTCTGTTTGAAATGCAGAAATACACTTTAGATCCTACAAATTACAACTGACAGAACAGCGATTGGCACAAGTATTCATGCATTATAAAATGTGAAGTTTTTAATATGGTGTTCCGTTATTTAAATTATTTTTTTATGAAGACAGACATTGTTCTGATTGATTTTATAGTGGAATTAATAAACATTCTGATTGTGTAGTAATTGCAAGAGCCTCCAGGTTAGTTTTATTATTATGTTGTTGAATCCTGTTTCTACACTTCTGGTTTTCTTATAAAAATATATTAATATATCCAGGTGTCATTTTTTAACTTATGTTTTCTTTATTTTAATTATTTTTTTATTGTTTACCATTTAATCCTTTGTAGTTTGAAGTTTCTGTTGTTACATCACATTTACTTTTTTGCTGCTTACTGACAGGCAAAAATACCATATTTGGGAACATGCATTTCTGTGGCTAGAGCATTGACACAGTCATGTCTTAATTTTTACAGTGCTATTGTCTGGAAAGCAGTACAACAGTGTCCCCACCCATCTTCCAAGGTATTCAGGTGTTGTTTTGATTTTATCCTCAATTTTAATTAAATTAAAATTATTTATCCTTCAACTAATTTCTACTGAAGCCATAATAATAAATAAAACAACATTATAACCATAAAGGAAAGCACAATTTTTGTCTGTCCAATTTACATTATATGTCTTCCAACTCAGGAAATTAGCACAAATGGTGAATCTCCTGCTTCTAATAGAAATTGACCTTCAATTGTTTGGCAATATTGTCAGCCAAGATAAAGTATCTGTATATTATTCTTAATATCATGCCAATTACACACCCACTTTATTTTACAAGCACATGACGTTTAAAATTAATTAAGTCTTTCAGATCACAATCAATTAAATGAGAACATATTCTTTGTTTGGGAAAATGTTGGAATTAATCATAATACACTATTATGACACTTATTTGAAAAAAAAACAACAACATTAAAATATCTACCAGTATGAGCTAATTAAATATAAAAAATGAGTATTAAAATCATAAAAAATCTGCTTTAGAAAAAATAATGATACCATTGTATAAAAGATTAAAGAAAATGTTAATGATACTTGTTTTGTAATCTTTGGGAAGCTGATACAGTATTTCTATTCTTATCTATTCTTTGTTCAAGTTTGATAAATCTAATCAGAAAAATTAAGGAAGACTAGATTTCCATCAACTATGTAAAATGTACTATTTATGTGAAATGGAAACCACAAACACTGACTACTGAAACAGACATACAGATAACATAAAATATTTACGGTCTGGAGAAACTTATTGCAAACTGATAATTATCTTGAAAATCTCAGAATAAACCAAGAGTTAAGTTAACAATGTTTTTGTTTTTAAAGTAAATTTCACAACATAGGCATGTCTACCACTGGGTCGGTTTGGCAAAGTTAAACAGAAAGAAAGAAAGATTTCCACAACATGAGTGGTTTATCGAGTATGGTGAGATCATCATTAGTAACAGTGTAGAATTAAAAATATCTTCTTAGACAAGTCATTCATGAAAAATGGTCAAAATGTTTTGTTTCAGTTAAGGTAGATAAACAATATTTACCATCATTTCCTTATCCACATTTGGTTTTACTGGCTCTCCATTCATTTAACAAACAGTACAAAAAATAAAGTTAATTATTATGTCACTTTGTGACATTTTGATAACTTTTAAAATTGGCAAACAGGGCCTTTAAGGGCTTCACTAGAAGGACCTGTCTTATTCTTCCTCCACTAAGCTTGCATTGGTCACATCTTGGCAAATATGGTATATCCTGATCAGTCATTTAGTCAGGACCTACACTATTTGCTGCTCAGTCTCTTAAATTATAAATATATCGTAATCATTTCTTGTAAAGCTAGCATAGCTAATAATTAAGACTTATTGTTTGTTTGTTTGTTTGGTTTATAATCCCATAACAATCTTGCTATCTTGAGACAGTGTCAGCTCACAGCAGCCTTAGTGCTGACTTCATTGTCACGGGCAATGCTGTGAACTCACGACATGATACCACACCCAGTCACTGAATCCTGAGACTTGGTGGACCAATAATATTGTAAATGAACCCTTTATTTGCTTTTGTATTAGAAAAGAAGTTACTTAGGTACTTCCATTTTAATGACTTTGCCATGCCGAGGCCTACTGTGAACCTGAAGGAACCGGTATGTACAACCCTTTGTGCTAGCAGGTCCAGGTTTAGAACTTTTAGGGGTAATTAATCAAATGGTATTAGGTCTATTTGGAAATGGCTTGTGTAAGGTTTACCATTCTTACCTTGCCAGGTTTCTTGCTGGTCTGTCCTGATCCCTTCATCTTACAGTGCTGCAAGGCATCATTGGCGATGTCAGAGATAAACTTCTGGGCAGCTATTGACACTAGGCGTACACTGGAGATAAAATGATTAAAAATGGCTTTATATGTGGTGTTAAGATTGTGACTAATATGGGATTTTCATGTATGGTTAGGTTACTGATTTCATAGACTTTTCATACATCACATCAGTACAGTAATGGTCATATTGATCAGGTCCAGTTGATATTGGTTGGAAAAGAACCTAGAAAAATGTCTAGGTAGAACAACAGGTTAGCTGGAAGATTTTCATGCTTATATAAGTAATACCAATGCAAGTATTATCCTTATGACATTATTAACAGGGAAAGACCATATATAACAACCAACAGGTCAGCTGGAAGACCTCCCCACATTGAATTTTAAGTCTTGACTGGAACTACAACTCATACATTCTCAGAAGGACACAGAAACTTACATTCAAGTAGGGGTACACATTCTATTTGGGGTACAGAAACTTACATTCTATTTGGGGTACACATTCTATTTGGGGTACAGAAACTTTCATTCTATGAGTGGCACAGAAACTCACATTCCAGAAGGGGCACAGAAACTTTACTTACATTCTAGTAGGAGCACAGAAACTTACATTTTAGTAGGGGCACAGAAATTTACATTTTAGTACAGGCACAGAAATTTACATTCTATGAGGGACACAGAAACTTACATTCTAGTAGGGGCACAGAAACTTAAATTCTAGAAGGGGCACATAAATTAATATTCTAGTAGGGGCACAGAAACTTACATTCTATGAGGGGCACATAAACTTACATTCTAGGAGGGGCACAGAAACTTACATTCTAGTAGGAGCACAGAAACTTACATTCTAGTAGGGGCACAGAAACTTACATTCTAGTAGGGGCACAGAAATTTACATTCTATGAGGGACACAGAAACTTACATTCTAGGAGGGGCACAGAAACTGACATTCTATGAGGGGCACAGAAACTTACATTCTAGTAGGGACACAGAAACTTACATTCTAGTAGGGGCACAGAAACTTACATTCTAGGAGGGGCACAGAAACTTACATTCTATGAGGAGCACAGAAACTTACATTCTAGGAGGGGCACAGAAACTTACATTCTATGAGGAGCACAGAAACTTACATTCTAGGAGGGGCACAGAAACTTACATTCAAGTAGGACACAGAAACTTACATTCTATGAGGGGCACAGAAATTTACATTCTATGAGGGACACAGAAACTTACATTCTAGGTAGAGCACAGAAACTTACATTCTATGAGGGGCACAGAAACTTACATTCTATGAGGGACACAGAAACTTACATTCTAGGAGGGGCACAGAAACTTACATTCTAGGAGGGGCACAGAAACTTTCATTCTAGGAGGGGCACAGAAACTTTCATTCTATGAGGGGCACAGAAACTTACATTCTAGGTAGGGGCACATATACTTACATTCTATGAGGTGCACAGATACTTATATTCTATGAGGGGCACAGAAACTTACATTCTATGAGGGGCACAGAAACTTACATGCTAGGAGGGGCACAGAAACTTACATTCTAGTAGGGGCACAGAAACTTACATTCTATGAGGTGCACAGATACTTATATTCTATGAGGGGCACAGAAATTTACATTCTATGAGGGGCACAGAAACTTACATGCTAGGAGGGACACAGAAACTTACATTCTAGTAGGGGCACAGAAACTTAAATTCTAGAAGGGGCACAGAAATTAATATTCTAGTAGGGGCACAGAAACTTACATTCTATGAGGGGCACATAAACTTACATTCTAGGAGGGGCACAGAAACTGACATTCTATGAGGGGCACAGAAACTTACATTCTAGTAGGGGCACAGAAACTTACATTCTAGTAGGGGCACAGAAACTTACATTCTAGGAGGGGCACAGAAACTTACATTCTATGAGGAGCACAGAAACTTACATTCTAGGAGGGGCACAGAAACTTACATTCTATGAGGAGCACAGAAACGTACATTCTAGGAGGGGCACAGAAACTTACATTCAAGTAGGACACAGAAACTTACATTCTATGAGGGGCACAGAAATTTACATTCTATGAGGAACACAGAAACTTACATTCTAGGTAGAGCACAGAAACTTACATTCTATGAGGGGCACATAAACTTTCATTCTAGGAGGGGCACAGAAACTTTCATTCTATGAGGGGCACAGAAACTTACATTCTAGGTAGGGGCACAGATACTTACATTCTATGAGGGGCACAGAAACTTACATTCTATGAGGTGCACAGATACTTATATTCTATGAGGGGCACAGAAACTTACATTCTATGAGGGGCACAGAAACTTACATGCTAGGAAGGGCACAGAAACTTACATTCTAGGTAGGGACACAGAAACTTACAGTCTATGAGGTGAACAGATACTTACATTCTAGAAGGGGCACAGAAACTTACATTCTATGAGGGGCACAGAAACTTACATTCTATGAGGGACACAGAAACTTACATTCTAGGAGGGGCATAGAAACTTACATTCTAGGAGGGGCACAGATACTTACATTCTATGAGGGGCACAGAAACTTACATTCTATGAGGGGCACAGAAACTTACATGCTAGGAGGGGAACAGAAACTTACATTCTAGGTAGGGCACAGAAACTTACATTCTATGAGGGACACAGAAACTTACATTCTATGAGGTGCACAGATACTTACATTCTATGAGGGGCACAGAAACTTACATTCTATGAGGGGCACAGCAACTTACATGCTAGGAGGGGCACAGAAACTTACATTCTAGGTAGGGCACAGAAACTTACATTCTATGAGGGACACAGAAACTTACATTCTAGGAGGGGCACAGAAACTTACATTCTAGTAGGAGCACAGAAACTTACATTCTAGTAGGACACAGAAACTTAGATGCTATGAGGGACACAGAAACTTACATTCTATGAGGGGCACAGAAACTTACATTCTAGGTAGGGCACAGAAACTTACATTCTATGAGGGACACAGAAACTTACATTCTATGAGGGACACAGAAACTTACATTCTAGGTAGGGCACAGAAACTTACATTCTAGGTAGGGCACAGAAACTTACATTCTATGAGGAACACAGAAACTTACATTCTAGTAGGGGCACAGAAACTCACATTCTAGGTAGGGCACAGAAACTTACATTCTAGGTAGGGCACAGAAACTTACATTCTAGGTAGGGCACAGAAACTTACATTCTATGAGGGACACAGAAACTTACATTCCAGGTAGGGCACAGAAACTTACATTCTAGGAGGGACACAGAAACTTACATTCTATGAGGGGCACAGCAACTTACATTCTATGAGGGGCACAGCAACTTACATTCTATGAGGGGCACAGCAACTTACATTCTATGAGGGGCACAGAAACTTACGAAACTTACATTCTATGAGGGGCACAGAAACTTACATTCTATGAGGGGCACAGAAACTTACATTCTAGGAGGGGCACAGAAACTTACATTCTATAAGGGGCACAGAAACTTACATTCTAGTAGGAGCACAGATACTTACATTCTAGTAGGGGCACAGAAATTTACATTCTATGAGGGACACAGAAACTTACATTCTAGGAGGGGCACAGAAACTGACATTCTATGAGGGGCACAGAAACTTACATTCTAGTAGGGGCACAGAAACTTACATTCTAGTAGGGGCACAGAAACTTACATTCTATGAGGTGAACAGATACTTACATTCTAGAAGGGGCACAGAAACTTACATTCTATGAGGGGCACAGAAACTTACATTCTATGAGGGACACAGAAACTTACATTCTAGGAGGGGCACAGAAACTTACATTCTAGGAGGGGCACAGATACTTACATTCTATGAGGGGCACAGAAACTTACATTCTATGAGGGGCACAGAAACTTACATGCTAGGAGGGGAACAGAAACTTACATTCTAGGTAGGGCACAGAAACTTACATTCTATGAGGGACACAGAAACTTACATTCTATGAGGTGCACAGATACTTACATTCTATGAGGGGCACAGAAACTTACATTCTATGAGGGGCACAGCAACTTACATGCTAGGAGGGGCACAGAAACTTACATTCTAGGTAGGGCACAGAAACTTACATTCTATGAGGGACACAGAAACTTACATTCTAGGAGGGGCACAGAAACTTACATTCTAGTAGGAGCACAGAAACTTACATTCTAGTAGGACACAGAAACTTAGATGCTATGAGGGACACAGAAACTTACATTCTATGAGGGGCACAGAAACTTACATTCTAGGTAGGGCACAGAAACTTACATTCTATGAGGGACACAGAAACTTACATTCTATGAGGGACACAGAAACTTACATTCTAGGTAGGGCACAGAAACTTACATTCTAGGTAGGGCACAGAAACTTACATTCTATGAGGAACACAGAAACTTACATTCTAGTAGGGGCACAGAAACTCACATTCTAGGTAGGGCACAGAAACTTACATTCTAGGTAGGGCACAGAAACTTACATTCTAGGTAGGGCACAGAAACTTACATTCTAGGAGGGACACAGAAACTTACATTCTATGAGGGGCACAGCAACTTACATTCTATGAGGGGCACAGCAACTTACATTCTATGAGGGGCACAGCAACTTACATTCTATGAGGGGCACAGAAACTTACGAAACTTACATTCTATGAGGGGCACAGAAACTTACATTCTATGAGGGGCACAGAAACTTACATTCTAGGAGGGGCACAGAAACTTACATTCTATAAGGGGCACAGAAACTTACATTCTAGTAGGAGCACAGATACTTACATTTTAGTAGGGGCACAGAAACTTACATTCTAGGTAGGGCACAGAAACTTACATTCTAGTAGGGGCACAGAAAGTTACATTCTATGAGGGGCACAGAAACTTACATTCTAGTAGGGACACAGAAACTTTCATTCTATGAGGGGCACAGAAACTTACATTCTAGGTAGGGGGGCACAGATACTTACATTCTATGAGGGGCACAGAAACTTACATTCTATGAGGTGCACAGATACTTACATTCTATGAGGGGCACAGAAACTTACATTCTATGAGGGGCACGGAAACTTACATGCTAGGAGGGGCACAGAAACTTACATTCTAGGTAGGGGCACAGAAACTTACATTCTATGACACAGAAAATTACATTCTATGAGGTGAACAGATACTTACATTCTAGAAGGGGCACAGAAACTTACATTCTATGAGGGGCACAGAAACTTACATTCTATGAGGGACACAGAAACTTACATTCTATGAGGGGCACAGAAACTTACATTCTAGGAGGGGCACAGATACTTACATTCTATGAGGGGCACAGAAACTTACATTCTATGAGGGGCACAGAAACTTACATGCTAGGAGGGGCACAGAAACTTACATTCTAGGTAGGGCACAGAAACTTACATTCTATGAGGGACACAGAAACTTACATTCTATGAGGTGCACAGATACTTACATTCTATGAGGGACACAGAAACTTACATTCTATGAGGGGCACAGCAACTTACATACTAGGAGGGGCACAGAAACTTACATTCTAGGTAGGGCACAGAAATTTACATTCTATGAGGGACACAGAAACTTACATTCTATGAGGGACACAGAAACTTACATTCTAGGTAGGGCACAGAAACTTACATTCTATGAGGGACACAGAAACTTACATTCTAGTAGGGGCACAGAAACTCACATTCTAGGTAGGGCACAGAAACTTACATTCTAGGTAGGGCACAGAAACTTACATTCTAGGTAGGGCACAGAAACTTACATTCTATGAGGGACACAGAAACTTACATTCTAGGTAGGGCACAGAAACTTACATTCTAGGAGGGACACAGAAACTTACATTCTAGGAGGGGCACAGCAACTTACATTCTATAAGGGGCACAGCAACTTACATTCTATGAGGGGCACAGCAACTTACATTCTATGAGGGGCACAGAAACTTACGAAACTTACATTCTATGAGGGGCACAGAAACTTACATTCTATGAGGGGCACAGAAACTTACATTCTAGGAGGGGCACAGAAACTTACATTCTATAAGGGGCACAGAAACTTACATTCTAGTAGGAGCACAGATACTTACATTCTAGTAGGGGCACAGAAACTTACATTCTAGGTAGGGCACAGAAACTTACATTCTAGTAGGGGCACAGAAACTTACATTCTATGAGGGGCACAGAAACTTACATTCTAGTAGGGACACAGAAACTTTCATTCTATGAGGGGCACAGAAACTTACATTCTAGGTAGGGGCACAGATACTTACATTCTATGAGGGGCACAGAAACTTACATTCTATGAGGTGCACAGATACTTACATTCTATGAGGGGCACAGAAACTTACATTCTATGAGGGGCACAGAAACTTACATGCTAGGAGGGGCACAGAAACTTACATTCTATGAGGGGCACAGAAACTTACATGCTAGGAGGGGCACAGAAACTTACATTCTAGGTAGGGCACAGAAACTTACATTCTATGAGGGACACAGAAACTTACATTCTATGAGGTGCACAGATACTTACATTCTATGAGGGGCACAGAAACTTACATTCTATGAGGGGCACAGCAACTTACATGCTAGGAGGGGCACAGAAACTTACATTCTAGGTAGGGCACAGAAATTTACATTCTATGAGGGACACAGAAACTTACATTCTAGGAGGGGCACAGAAACTTACATTCTAGTAGGAGCACAGAACCTTACATTCTAGTAGGGCACAGAAACTTACATTCTAGGTAGGGCACAGAAACCTACATTCTATGAGGGGCACAGAAACTTACATTCTATGAGGGACACAGAAACTTACATTCTATGAGGGACACAGAAACTTACATTCTATGAGGGGCACAGAAACTTACATGCTAGGTAGGGCACAGAAACTTACATTCTATGAGGGACATAGAAACTTACATTCTAGTAGGGGCACAGAAACTCACATTCTAGGTAGGGCACAGAAACTTATATTCTAGGTAGGGCACAGAAACTTACATTCTAGGTAGGGCACAGAAACTTACATTCTATGAGGGACACAGAAACTTACATTCTAGGTAGGGCACAGAAACTTACATTCTAGGAGGGACACAGAAACTTACATTCTAGGAGGGGCACAGCAACTTACATTCCATGAGGGGCACAGCAACTTACATTCTATGAGGGGCACAGCAACTTACATTCTATGAGGGGCACAGAAACTTACGAAACTTACATTCTATGAGGGGCACAGAAACTTACATTCTATGAGGGGCACAGAAACTTACATTCTAGGAGGGGCACAGAAACTTACATTCTATAAGGGGCACAGAAACTTACATTCTAGTAGGAGCACAGATACTTACATTCTAGTAGGGGCACAGAAACTTACATTCTAGGTAGGGCACAGAAACTTACATTCTAGTAGGGGCACAGAAACTTACATTCTATGAGGGGCACAGAAACTTACATTCTAGTAGGGACACAGAAACTTTCATTCTATGAGAGGCACAGAAACTTACATTCTAGGTAGGGGCACAGATACTTACATTCTATGAGGGGCACAGAAACTTACATTCTATGAGGTGCACAGATACTTACATTCTATGAGGGGCACAGAAACTTACATTCTATGAGGGGCACAGAAACTTACATGCTAGGAGGGGCACAGAAACTTACATTCTAGGTAGGGGCACAGAAACTTACATTCTATGAGGGACACAGAAACTTACATTCTATGAGGTGAACAGATACTTACATTCTAGAAGGGGCACAGAAACTTACATTCTATGAGGGGCACAGAAACTTACATTCTATGAGGGACACAGAAACTTACATTCTATGAGGGGCACAGAAACTTACATTCTAGGAGGGGCACAGATACTTACATTCTATGAGGGGCACAGAAACTTACATTCTATGAGGGGCACAGAAACTTACATGCTAGGAGGGGCACAGAAACTTACATTCTAGGTACGGCACAGCAACTTACATGCTAGGAGGGGCACAGAAACTTACATTCTAGGTAGGGCACAGAAATTTACATTCTATGAGGGACACAGAAACTTACATTCTAGGAGGGGCACAGAAACTTACATTCTAGTAGGAGCACAGAAACTTACATTCTAGTAGGGCACAGAAACTTACATTCTATGAGGGGCACAGAAACTTACATGCTATGAGGGGCACAGAAACTTACATTCTATGAGGGGCACAGCAACTTACATGCTATGAGGGGCACAGAAACTTACATTCTAGGTAGGGCACAGAAATTTACATTCTATGAGAGACACAGAAACTTACATTCTAGGAGGGGCACAGAAACTTACATTCTAGTAGGAGCACAGAAACTTACATTCTAGTAGGGCACAGAAACTTACATTCTATGAGGGGCACAGAAACTTACATTCTATGAGGGGCACAGAAACTTACATTCTAGGTAGGGGCACAGAAACTTACATTCTAGTAGGAGCACAGAAACTTACATTCTAGGTAGGGCACAGAAACCTACATTCTATGAGGGACACAGAAACTTACATTCTATGAGAGGCACAGAAACTTACATTCTATGAGGGACACAGAAACTTACATTCTATGAGGGACACAGAAACTTACATTCTAGGTAGGGCACAGAAACTTACATTCTAGGTAGGGCACAGAAACTTACATTCTATGAGGGACATAGAAACTTACATTCTAGTAGGGGCACAGAAACTCACATTCTAGGTAGGGCACAGAAACTTATATTCTAGGTAGGGCACAGAAACTTACATTATAGGTAGGGCACAGAAACTTACATTCTATGAGGGACACAGAAACTTACATTCTAGGTAGGGCACAGAAACTTACATTCTAGGAGGGACACAGAAACTTACATTCTAGGAGGGGCACAGCAACTAACATTCTATGAGGGACACAGAAACTAACATTCCAGTAGGGACACAGAAACTTACATTCTATGAGGGACACAGAAACTTACATTCTAGAAGGGGCACAGAAACTTACATTCTAGTAGGGGCACAGAAACTGGCATTCTAGTAGGGGCACAGAAACTTACATTCTAGTAGGAGCACAGAAACTTACATTCTAGAAGGGGCACAGAAACTGGCATTCTAGTAGGGGCACAGAAACTTACATTCTAGTAGGAGCACAGATACTTACATTCTATGACAGGCACAGAAACTTACATTCTAGAAGGGGCACAGAAACTTACATTCTATGAGGGACACAGAAACTTACATTCTATGAGGGACACAGAAACTTACATTCTAGAAGGGGCACAGAAACTTACATTCTATGAGGGGCACAGAAACTTACATTCTAGAAGGGGCACAGAAACTTACATTCTAGAAGGGGCACAGAAACTTACATTCCATGAAGGACACAGAAACTTAGATTCTATGAGGGGCACAGAAACTTACATTCTAGAAGGGGCACAGAAACTTACATTCTAGTAGGGGCACAGAAACGTACATTCTATGAGTGGCACAGAAACTTACATTCTAGAAGGGGCACAGAAACTTACATTCTAGTAGGGGTACAGAGACTTACATTCTATGAGGGGCACAGAAACTTACATTCTATGAGGGGCACAGAAACTTACATTCTAGGTAGGGCACAGAAACCTACATTCTAGTAGGGGCACAGAAACTTACATTCTATGAGGGGCACAGAAACTTACATTCTAGTAGGGGCACAGAAACTTACATTCTAGTAGGAGCACAGAAACTTACATTCTAGGTAGGGCACAGAAACCTACATCCTAGGTAGGGGCACAGAAACTTACATTCTAGGTAGGGCACAGAAACTTACATTCTATGAGGGGCACAGAAACTTACATTCTAGGTAGGGGCACAGAAACTTACATTCTAGGTAGGGGCACAGAAACTTACATTCTAGGTAGGGGCACAGAAACTTACATTCTATGAGGGACACAGAAACTTACATTCTAGGTAGGGCACAGAAACTTACATTCTAGGAGGGACACAGAAACTTACATTCTAGGAGGGGCACAGCAACTAACATTCTATGAGGGACACAGAAACTAACATTCCAGTAGGGACACAGAAACTTACATTCTATGAGGGACACAGAAACTTACATTCTAGAAGGGGCACAGAAACTTACATTCTAGTAGGGGCACAGAAACTGGCATTCTAGTAGGGGCACAGAAACTTACATTCTAGTAGGAGCACAGAAACTTACATTCTAGAAGGGGCACAGAAACTGGCATTCTAGTAGGGGCACAGAAACTTACATTCTAGTAGGAGCACAGATACTTACATTCTATGACAGGCACAGAAACTTACATTCTAGAAGGGGCACAGAAACTTACATTCTAGGAGGGGCACAGCAACTAACATTCTATGAGGGACACAGAAACTAACATTCCAGTAGGGACACAGAAACTTACATTCTATGAGGGACACAGAAACTTACATTCTATGAGGGACACAGAAACTTACATTCTAGAAGGGGCACAGAAACTTACATTCTATGAGGGGCACAGAAACTTACATTCTAGAAGGGGCACAGAAACTTACATTCTAGAAGGGGCACAGAAACTTACATTCCATGAAGGACACAGAAACTTAGATTCTATGAGGGGCACAGAAACTTACATTCTAGAAGGGGCACAGAAACTTACATTCTAGTAGGGGCACAGAAACGTACATTCTATGAGTGGCACAGAAACTTACATTCTAGAAGGGGCACAGAAACTTACATTCTAGTAGGGGTACAGAGACTTACATTCTATGAGGGGCACAGAAACTTACATTCTATGAGGGGCACAGAAACTTACATTCTAGGTAGGGCACAGAAACCTACATTCTAGTAGGGGCACAGAAACTTACATTCTATGAGGGGCACAGAAACTTACATTCTAGTAGGGGCACAGAAACTTACATTCTAGTAGGAGCACAGAAACTTACATTCTAGGTAGGGCACAGAAACCTACATCCTAGGTAGGGGCACAGAAACTTACATTCTAGGTAGGGCACAGAAACTTACATTCTATGAGGGGCACAGAAACTTACATTCTAGGTAGGGGCACAGAAACTTACATTCTAGGTAGGGGCACAGAAACTTACATTCTAGGTAGGGGCACAGAAACTTACATTCTAGGTAGGGCACAGAAACTTACATTCTAGGTAGGGGCACAGAAACTTACATTCTAGGTAGGGCACAGAAACTTACATTCTATGAGGGGCACAGAAACTTACATTCTAGGTAGGGCACAGAAACCTACATTCTAGGTAGGGGCACAGAAACTTACATTCTAGGTAGGGGCACAGAAACTCACATTCTAGGTAGGGCACAGAAACCTACATTCTAGGTAGGGGCACAGAAACTTACATTCTAGGTAGGGGCACAGAAACTTACATTCTAGGTAGGGCACAGAAACTTACATTCTAGGTAGGGCACAGAAACTTACATTCTATGAGGGGCACAGAAACTTACATTGTATGAGGGGCACAGAAACTTACATTCTAGGTAGGGCACAGAAACCTACATCCTATGAGGGGCACAGAAACTTACATTCTATGAGGGGCACAGAAACTTACATTCTAGGTAGGGGCACAGAAACTTACATTCTATGAGGGGCACAGAAACTTACATTTTAGGTAGGGCACAGAAACTTACATTCTATGAGGGGCACAGAAACTTACATTCTAGGAGGGGCACAGAAACTTACATTCTAGGTAGGGGCACAGAAACTTACATTCTATGAGGGACACAGAAACTTACATTCTAGAAAGGGCACAGAAACTTACATTCTATGAGGTGCACAGATACTTACATTCTATGAGGGGCACAGAAACTTACATTCTAGGTAGGGGCACAGAAACTTACATTCTATGAGGGACACAGAAACTTACATTCTAGAAGGGGCACAGAACCTTACATTCTAGTAGGGGCACAGAAACTTACATTCTATGAGGGACACAGAAACTTACATTCTAGGTAGGGCACAGAAACTTACATTCTAGTAGGGGCACAGAAACTTACATTCTAATAGGGGCACAGAAACTTACATTGTAGGTAGGGCACAGAAACTTACATTCTAGAAGGGGCACAGAAACTTACATTCTAGGAGGGGCACTGAAACTGACATTCTATGAGGGGCACAGAAACTTACATTCTATGAGGGGCACAGAAACTTACATTCTAGAAGGGACACAGAAACTTACATTCTAGAAGGGGCACAGAAACTAACATTCTAGAAGGGGCACAGAAACTTACATTCTAGTAGGGGTACAGAGACTTATATTCTAGTAGGCTAAGGGGCACAGAAACTTACATTCTAGTAGGGGTACAGAGACTTATATTCTAGTAGGGGCACAGAAACTTACATTCTAGGAAGGATACAGAAACTTACATTCTATAAGAGACATAGAAACTTATATTCTAGGAAGGATACAGAAACTTACATTCTATAAGAGACATAGAAACTTATATTCTAGGAAGGGCACAGAAATTTACATTATAGGAGGTGCATTGAAACTTAAACTATAGCAGGAACATAAAAAATACAATTTAGAAGGGACACAGATACTTTTATTCTAGGAAAGACATAGAAACTTACATTCTAGGATCTGCTGCCTCAAAACCAGCTCTGTTTAGATAGTGGGCTGTCACTGAATCTGGAATCTGTCAGAGGAAAATATGGACATTATTCAGTAACCTTCATTATATGGTTCATTTGTTTATATAACCATTAATAAATCCTTTATTATCTGTCAAATAGTTTATTAAATAAGACGCATGTTCACTGATAAAAGCAGCAAAATATGAAGATCTCCTTGATCTGACGGCTCACAGAAGAGAAGATCTGAAAACAATCAACCTTGTATTCATGTCATATATTAAGTTAAAACTACTTGTTTCAAGTTGACAGGGAAGACAGTTCCTTCTTATAATTGTATTGCACCCTCTACTTCCCACAAGTAAATACCTGGAACAATGTGCATTAAACAAACTTGCCAATGGACATATTATGGCTTGCAGTCCAACTGACAAAGCAATATTTTCTGTGTACAGTAAATTCTCTCAAGTGTTACAGAATGACTCAGCAATTTTTGTTGAAAGAAAGGAATTATTGTTTTTTTATCTTACTAAAATATAAGGTTTAAATGGTGAAAGAAAATATATAGAAATAATGGTCTTTTTGGAAGTTAAAAAGTACAACAACCATGTCTACTGTAAAATAATCAGTAACAAACTTTATTTTCTAATTTGAGCAATTTGATTGCTTAAGAGAAGCAATTACATTGACTTCTGGTCATAAAAAAAGTAAAGTCTGACACATTTCCTGACAATATTCATTAAATCACAAAATTGCTGCAACAGCTTCTCACAACAATTTTAATTTGGACTTGACATTTACTAATGAGACGTTGAAAGTGGTGTGAACTGGATTTGTGTTCGCAAGAGATGTTGTAAATAGCAGAAAAAAGGTATCAATTTGCTGTTAAAATAGTGGAAATGCCAATACTGTGCCTTATCATTTTATGCTAAAATCAGACATATTTAAATTGTCAAAATCTTTCCTAAATGATATAGAGAAGGACATAAAAGCATTTGTCTTATTTCACAAAACTACTTTTCTTTAAAAGGCTCACCTTGTGACAACAGGAGAAACAAAGAAATACAGGTAAAAATTAAACACAGTGTAAACCAGACACTTTAAATAATTGCAATTTTGTTGAGTGGAAAGTCAAATCACCAGTGTTAAGATTATATGGTTAGCAGAAAAAAAAACAAGAACAAAAAGAACAAAACAGAAAAATACAATGGTTACAAATAAATTCAACAGAAATAAAAATTCAAGTAAAACACAGAATTCCCTGGCCCACTAACACTCAAATTGTCAGATCTTGATATTTTTAATTCTTCTAAAACTGTATTAATTTCTAGACTTTTGGATTTATCATTTTATAGACTATCTTTCAAGTGCCAGGAGAACTCTTGATTAATTGGTTTTGTTGATTGTATATATGGCCAGGATTAGGTTATAGTGGTCACTTGAAGCTCACAGAGTGCTTCAGTCACTATGAATAGCAAACACTAAACACTTGGCATATCATTTTATAGACTATCTTTCAAGTGCCAGGAGAACTCTTGATTAATTGGTTTTGTTGATTGTATATATGGCCAGGATTAGGTTATAGTGGTCACTTGAAGCTCACAGAGTGCTTCAGTCACTATGAATAGCAAACACTAAACACTTGGCATAATATCACACCCAGTCACACTACCCAAGCAGCCATGGACATATCTATATGTACTATTTTGCAAATGAGAGGGATTTACATAAATGCTAATTACTACTTTGGGATGACTGGGCCAGGGTTTGACCCTTGAGCCATCTGTACCTGGTGATGACAAGCTAATGATAGTGCTATGTAACAAGGGTTTGTGCGACTTTTGTTGGTTTATTTTGTCGACATCAATTACGTCTATAGCATTTTCACCATTTAACAACACAGTAAACTGCTGACACTTGCAATGCTAAGAAATTTGATGAAACAAAAAAATGCCAAAGTTACAGATCCAAAATAGTGGTTCCAGTTCAAAAACAACAAAACATCCAAGAAATTTTTGTCTTTAGAATAAGAGCCACTAAAATATGGTCTTTTAAAGCAATTCAGAAACTAGTTTTTTTGTAAATTTTGATTCAAAGCAATACTTTATTGAACTACAAAGAAAAATGGAATAAAATAATAAATATGATTACCAGATGATATGAAATTGCTTTTCTATAAAAAAAATTTGTTTTTTTTTATGCTGGGAGAATCAAAAGCATTGAAATGATTTCAATTATTTCTTGCCATGTTTTTTATCTCAACAACCAGGAATCTCTCAAATTACACATTCATATATACTTATGTATAATACATAAATAGTAGGTATATGTCAATCATATAGAACTCACTAATTGGCTTCAGAGTGATACAAGTATTAGAACCAATAAGGTGTGGACTATATGGTTCTTTGTATTATATACCTATGCAAACCTTTGACCATGTCACAAGATGCAAAAACCTTTGTTGTACTCAGAAAAAAAAGTTACATTTTATTAATTATTAATGAGAAAAAACTCAAAAATAAATTGCCTCTAATAAAGTTTCCCAACTTTCTGGACTCATTTGTAACAAAATGCACCTAAAACCTGAGAACATATCAAATTCAGACTTGACATTTAAACAAGATACTGTCCCTGTCGCTGCTTCTTCTGTTTATATCTCATATGAATTATTAATTCAAACAGCCCTTGGTAAAAAAAATCACAGACATTTAGTTGCAATAGACACAGGTTCAGATCAGAAAGCTCCTGTTAATAGCTGCCTGCACTGGATCTACAGGGTCTGGGTTTGCCAAGGTCCAATAGTATTCTAGCAGGTTTATAAATGATGTTGAAAGTGTGTATGAATGATATTGATCACAATATAGGCTTCCCTGTACAAATGCTTTGACATTTGAATCTTATGTCACTTGCCTTTAGACTTCTATGCCAAAGACTGCATATAAAAAAAAGAGTTCATGATAAGGAAAGATAAGGTGGATGTTCTATTAGCTGTATATAGAACCTTGTTCACATATGGAATCTTATAATTGGCTGCAAAATCTTGTCCTGCTAAGCACAAACTGTCCATGCCTTGGCAAATAGTGTAGATCCAGATCAGCAGGCTCCAGGTGGAAGCTGTATGATTTAGAGCTAAACTATCTGATGCATAGTCTCAATCTATATCTTATATAATATATGCATAATGTTTTTTTAACAGTAAGAAGTAATATGGTTTATAAACTTATGTACCAGGTGAAGGGTAAACCTTCCTCTGCACTCAAAACATGTTTCCATTTTGTATTGTCTAAGTCTGCCTTTCCCATTTAAAAAAAGTCAAACACAATTCCTTCACATAGAAAACCTGACCTGCCTTATCTAAAAGTACAAGATATGATGTCCCTGGTAAACCAATAGGTATAGTATCTAATTTCTTTTTTTAGAAACATCACATACACATTTTTTTATATATTACTGATATCTAGCCATTATTGGCGGCAGAAGAAGCCAACCAAGGCAGGGTAGAACCACTAGCCACTGACTGTTAGCTGGAAGACCTTCCAACATAAAGTTCTTGCCCAGACAGGAACTCAAACCAATGCAGTGACTGGCTGAGGAGTGACGAGTTACAAGTCAGTGACTCTAACTGATCGACCATGGTCACCTTTCTAACAATACTTGGAAAATTGTTGACGGAATGTAAAAACTACAAGGTTGTTTTTTTGTTTTTGTTTTTAAAAAGAATGGAACAAAACAAGTTTTTTTTACTGATCTTTTGTCCAAAAGGTATATTTGTAGAATGTTACAACAACAGTCTGCAATGACAACATGTATAAATAAATTAAACAATTAATATACTGTATATGTTCATATTTACATGCTTTATCAGTTAATTAAGGACTTATATTCAAAGGTGGTATCTGACACTTTTGACCAAAATTACTTTTCTCAAATAACCAAATAAGTCATTATTATCTGAAAAGTTCTGGCAAAATGCTGTTCATTGATGTCCTACATTTGGCTGAACAGTTAAGCATAAATCACCACTCATCATTGCAAACAGATTTTTCTAATCTCAGCTATTCTGCAGAGATAGCTTTTTTAATCTTAGAAAATCATAAGAAATCACGTTAAGTCATCGGGGTAATCTACTCTAAAGTTGCTATCTATTTTAAGCAGAGACCACTATTAAGCTTTTCAAACAGGTGGAAAGAATACAGTCAAAGTAATTTTTTTAAAAGATTAATTCTTGTCTATCAATTCCGTTTTAGTGTTAAAAATCATATTTATTAAGACTAAATGTAAGTTTATACAAAAATTATGCCTAAGTTCCCCAAAGCAGTGGTAAGGTAGTGTTACATGCATTTGATAAAGGCAGACTGTCGGATACCACCTTTAAGAAACAGTACAGAAAATTCTCCTCAAGTTGTAATACCATTATCAACATTTATACAAACAGTGCCATTTGATAAGAAATCTTTACTTTTAGCTCCAACGTCTCTAGACTTTTCTGCATCAAGGTTAATGTGCATGCAGTCAGACAAATTAACAAATAAGCAAGGCCATTTAAAGACACACGTTTAAATGGGCTATCATACAAAAAAACCAATGATCAAATGTAATTTTAGAAGGTTTAAACTTGCAGAATTTCACAGAAATGCAGTTTTACTTTAATATTTCTGACATAGGCCACCCTAACAGCATCCCTCCAAATCAAACCCACTTTAGAGGGCCTGTCTGAATCTAGCTCTATTCAAAACAATCAAATGGCATATGACCTCATGCCAAGGATAAACAACATAATTACGACCTAGACAAAAAGTGCAGATCCAGATAAGCTACCAACCATCTACGACTCTCTAATCAGAACTTCCACTCTTTACTGCAATGTTTCTGGTATGATACCACACCCAGTCACATCATCCTGACACTGGGCCAACCATTCTGGGAACTACTCCTATATTTGCTATAGCAAGGGAGCCATACCAGTACCATTTTTAACAAGAAAAGCATTGAAGCATCAAAGGGCGACGCAACAATGAAAATTAATATTTATTAGAAATTTAGAGATGACTGATTTAAATTATTAAGTAAACATTAAAATCACAGGAATAATTTAATTCTGGTATATAAGGCTACTTATATGTACAATCCAAAAAGAAGGGACAAACATGTCTTCATTAACAAGTGTAACTGTCAGATGTACATTGGTGTTTAGAAATTTAAAAATTATAAATACCTCATTTGCGTGGAAGTTACATAGAATAAATACAAATAAATATAAAAAGAACTCCATTTACCGAATTAGGACCCGTATGTTGAGAATGTGTAAATCGCAGAACTTCCGAAATTCAGAACACCTCGCCCATTTTCGCTCGCCTATTCTTTCCGAGAACGAGAATGGCCAAGGATATCTGCTCGAAAGTGCATTTTTATAGCGTCGCCAAATTGGTACTGATCAATATTTTTTTGTCTGTTTAAATGTTTCATTTGTTTATTATACTCATATTCATATTTATTGTAAAAACAAAGAAGAAAAAAGTCACAGAATTTTTTTTCCGACTCCGACGGGATTCGATCTCTGGAGACCGTTAACATCAGAACAAGTCCATAACCACTGTGCTATTCCACGACAGTCACCAGTGTATGAGTAAAATTAGTATTTTATATAATGTGCCACTACAGACTCTATCGATCTATTTTTAGAAATAGAGAAAATAGTAAATTTTAAAGGAATAACCAATAGTTTTCATAAGATTTATAAACATATTAATACAAAGAACAACTTTACATATAATAATACTGCATACTCGCGTCATTTACTGAAATAGGCCCCGTGCGTTGTGAATTTGTAAATTGAGAAACTTTCGGAATTCGAAACGCCTTTTCCATTTTCCCGCGATCATTCTCTAGCTAGAACGAGAATATCCGAGGACATCCGCTTGCATGTGCAAATTTTTTTTAGCATTCCATATATAGGAGGTGCACTCAAATGACACTGGTATGTCACTGCCAGGGATTGAACCCGAGACCTCCCACACCTGAAGCCGATGCTCTACCAATTGGGCTGCCAAGTCCTGTGTCTGGTGTTTTAATTTTTTAACATTTTTAATACAACGATCATGCCACATTAATAAGTTGTTACTTTTATAGCTAGTGGACATCACATGTATGTACATACCGTTGGGGCATAGTCCTCTAACTGCTGGACAAAGTCAATGAGAGGCATGTTTGGGGGTCTGTTGGTGCTGTCCTGCCGTTGGAGTTGGGCCTGAGACCCAGCAGGGGCACCCTGGGACCCTTGGCTGGTGGCAGGGCTAAGCAGGCTCGATCCATCATCTGGCAGAAAAATAATGGAAATAATTACTAACTTACAGACACATATTTCATTGTAAGCATCTCCTTGCAGTAGTTTCTTCCCATTTACAAGTTTAGTAATGTCTGCCTATACACAGACAAGTAGGGCTATTTTTTTAAATGGTTAGTGTTTAAAGTCATACTTACCTTTGTGAAACAATGTGATAAGTACAAAACAAGTGAGAACAAGTTTATATGGCACAGAAGACTGACCACAACAATAGAGGTTTAGCTCTCTTTGAGCCCAACATTTACTTCAAATAAACTGTTAAGTGCCTATAAAAACCTGTCAAAATAATTAGATAGGTTATGGTGTAAGCTGCATGTGCAATGTACAATAAAACTGCATGTCATGTATCACATTTTTTAATGCAATCATTAAATTAAGACATATTATTGTACTCTCTGTAGCATAGTTGGCATAGAAATGAGAGGTTTAATGTTTAAATCTCACAAAAAAAAGCATATTTTATCTTTGCTTTTATCACAATTGTCTTTCTCCTTCTTTTTTTCCCCATTTGTTAACATGTATACAGCTCCTAAATCTATTATAATTTGTTTTCTAGTATTTTTAAACCAACTACCATTTAATGATGATAATAAATGATGAAAGGTCATTATGGGCCTATGTCTACTGTGTTAAATTTTACTGATAATGATGATGTGTTGGTACAGTGTAATGTCAATTAACCAAATGGATGGCAAAACCCAATATAAGCAATTTTCCAAGACTTAACCAGCTAGCAAACACAATACTTGGCACATAATTACATATGACAGCTCAGACTAATGGAGAAATGGACAAAACAGTTTTAGATCAGTCACTCAGATGATTTAAAGGAGTTTATGCTTGGGAATAGTGTTTATAGCTGACTAATATTAGAATGTGTAGATCAAGGTGATGAAACTAGCATGTCCAAGGTTGTGTCATGAAAGTTAAGCATTACTGTTTGTCACTTTCATATTGCTTTACATTTATAACCTAATGGTGATGTGTATCAAGAAAACTGCACATATTTGTGTTTATAACCGAAATTTAATGTTTGTTGGAGTTGACCCTAGACCTCTCTGGGCCACGATTATTATTATCAATGGGTAAATCGGTACAATGATTCAGATATACCAGTACACAAATCATGACCCCTCAATGGTGATATACATTTTGTGAAAGCAGGTTTTCACTTTAACATAGCATGACAACAATGTGGAATGTGGGGATAATTTGCTTGTTTGGAACTTGCACTAAAGATCTCACAAACATTCTTAATAGTTTAACAAGGAGGGTGCTTGTTTTAATCTGAGAGCTGGTACTGCTGCATTCACTATGGTTGTATGCACACCCAGTTATAAACATCAGACAATCAACTACCAGATAAAGGCACTATGGCTGTATGCACACCCAGTTATAAACATCAGACAATCAACTACCAGATAAAGGCACTATGGCTGTATGCACACCCAGTTATAAACATCAGACAATCAACTACCAGATAAAGGCACTATGGTTGTATGCACACCCAGTTATAAACATCAGACAATCAACTACCAGATAAAGGCACTATGGTTGTATGCACACCCAGTTATAAACATCAGATATTCAACTACAAGATAAAGGCATTATGGTTGCATGTACACTCAGTTATAAACATCAGACATTCAACTACCAGATAAAGGCATTATGGTTGCATGCACACCCAGTTATAAACATCAGACAGTCAACTACCAGATAAAGGCATTATGGTTGCATGCACACTCAGTTATAAACATCAGACAATCAACTTCCAGATAAAGGCACTATGGTTGTATGCACACTTACCGGTAGTTATAAACATCAGACAGTCAACTACCAGATAAAGGCACTATGATTGTATGCACACTCAGTTATAAACATCAGACATTCAACTACCAGATAAAGGCACTATGGTTGTATGCACACTCAGTTATAAACATCAGACATTCAACTACCAGATAAAGGCACTATGGTTGTATGCACACTCAGTTATAAACATCAGACATTCAACTACCAGATAAAGGCACTATGGTTGTATGCACACTCAGTTATAAATATCAGACAATCAACTACCAGATAAAGGCACTATGGTTGTATGCACACTCAGTTATAAACATCAGACATTCAACTACCAGATAAAGGCACTATGGTTGTATGCACACTCAGTTATAAATATCAGACAATCAACTACCAGATAAAGGCACTATGGTTGTATGCACACTCAGTTATAAACATCAGACATTCAACTACCAGATAAAGGCATTATGGTTGCATGCACACTCAGTTATAAACATCAGACAATCAACTACCAGATAAAGGCACTATGGTTGTATGCACACTCAGTTATAAACATCAGACATTCAACTACCAGATAAAGGCATTATGGTTGCATGCACACTCAGTTATAAACATCAGACATTCAACTACCAGATAAAGGCACTATGGTTGTATGCACACCCAGTTATAAACATCAGACATTCAACTACCAGATAAAGGCACTATGGTTGTATGCACACAGTTATAAACATCAGACATTCAACTACCAGATATAGGCACTATGGTTGTATGCACACTCAGTTATAAACATCAGACAGTCAACTACCAGATAAAGGCACTATGGTTGTATGCACACTCAGTTATAAACATCAGACATTCAACTACCAGATAAAGGCATTATGGTTGCATGCACACTCAGTTATAAACATCAGACATTCAACTACCAGATAAAGGCACTATGGTTGTATGCACACTCAGTTATAAACATCAGACAGTCAACTACCAGATAAAGGCACTATGGTTGTATGCACACTCAGTTATAAACATCAGACATTCAACTACCAGATAAAGGCATTATGGTTGCATGCACACTCAGTTATAAACATCAGACAATCAACTTCCAGATAAAGGCACTATGGTTGCATGCACACTCACTTATAAACATCAGACAGTCAACTACCAGATAAAGGCACTATGGTTGTATGCACACTTACCGGTAGTTATAAACATCAGACAGTCAACTACCAGATAAAGGCACTATGGTTGTATGCACACTTAGTTATAAACATCAGACAGTCAACTACCAGATAAAGGCACTATGGTTGTATGCACACTTAGTTATAAACATCAGACATTCAACTACCAGATAAAGGTGGGTATGAATGCCTAAAATGCACCATTTTTTAAGACTTAATCATGTCTACTATTTCAAACAATATTCATAAATTGTATTTAGCAAAGTGAATGGATATCAGCATAAAATGGAGTTTATGTTAAATAAATTATTCTTTGTTGAAGCTTAAGCTTAATCCATAAACAAAGAGACAAATCAATCTTTTTTCATTACACTTCTGACACACAAATATGAAGTTTTCAGTTAATTAAAAAGAAAAAACATGGCAAGGGAAGGAACTGCTATACAAAACACTTTGTTCATACTGGGTTATCTCCCTTAGCAAAGTATTTTCTTATCTGCTTCAAGTGGTTTGTTTGCGAGTGTAAAAACTTTAGGCTTATCAAGGTTTGCATGTGCAATAAATTATACCATATATAGAAAATATATATGAACAAATCAATATCTATATAAACGAAATCCTCAAGATCAGCTACAAGGCCATTCAGATAAAATTGTTGTCTATACTGGCATAATACAAGCATGCTCACCATTACTACTCCTAGCTTAGTATGATCAGAGACGTACAAAAAATGTATAAAATCAGATCAGCCAGTTTTGCTAGGAGTTGTCTGGATCTACACCATTTGCCACCGGCTGTTAGCAATATATACACCTCTACAGTTTGCTTATCATGTAATATTATTTTAAATACATATCTAAGAATAACAGATGTGTTCACAAATAGAGCAAGTCAAGGTTTGGGATGTTCTTGATCTTTCAGTATAATCTTCCATGATATTTAATCTACATAAGAATGTTACATTTAAGACCAATGTGTATGTATTGAGGGGTTTCTGTGCCAATGGAATTCTTTTACCAAAGGAATTGAGGTTAATCAACAATAGATAGACCTAAATATTTTCCTTTGATAAACATCTAAAATGGTATGAAGGTGTCTGTATTATGTCATTCAAGGAAAAATAAGTGATAGTAGGGCCCATATTACTAAATATGTTGGCATTTGCACACATGAAGTGAGTGAAATGTCAGTTTACTTACCATATTTACTTTCACTTAATTTAAAAAAAAAAAAAGATGTCCCAAAATTGTCTTCAAGTCAGATTGACTTATGAGCCGATTAACAGAACCTAACACAAGTTTACTGGTGCTTTAAAATGCGCATATATCTCGATCAAAACAATGTACTATCCTTGAGTAAATGCAGCCTATCAATAATGTCATGGAGAAATGCTCACATTCACACCTTCGCTGTCAAACTGCTCCAATTGATATCACCTTAACCACAATGTATCTCAGAGGTTTTAAGAAAAGTCATGTTGATCCGCAAGGAAGCACGTCTACACAGAAACACAAGTAAATTACAGCTTGGTAAATCTGGCAGACTGAAGTTGAAAGTTTGTTTGGGCATTAACCAATGGATAATTAATGGTATGTCTTGCAAAACAATGAGAAATGTATGAGAGCGGCCTAATTATTGTTTGATTATTATCGGCTTCCTGATCATCAGGGGACCACTAGTGACCGTCTCGGTGAATGCTACTTAGTAATCAATTAATGAAATATTAGACCAATCCAGCAAACTTAAAGCGGCTGGTCATGTGATGAAGAAGTCATGTGATAACACGGCAATTAAAGAGCAGCTTACCGGGTATGTTACCTGGCATAAGAAAGGGGGACAGTGATGTGCTTGAAGTACATTCTTCACTTGTGACTGGATCGAGGGAATATCGACCGTTTAAATCTATAAAAGCCATCTTGACTTATGAGGGATGTCGACTTATGTCTGGAGAAATAGGGTACACATATTCATTCAAAGATATGCGAAAAATCGCATCAGAGATAAAAATAAGTGTATTGGATTTTGAAGTAATATAATCATAAACAACCTGTTGGGCACCACTCAAATCTGATGGGATTGTGTAAAAAAAGAGAACACCATCCATTAGATATACTGTTATATTTGACCTATACTAGAAACATCTTCTGTTGAAGGTATAGTGGACAGAAAGTAATACACACACACACACACACATAGAGGCTTTTGACAGTGCAGTGGAATGAGCGAACACTATTCTTTCTATACACACTGTAAATCTAAGCTCAAGACAAATAGAAGAAAATTAATTCTTCATATGGCAATCCTTATTTCTGAACCAAACCCTTTATTGTTGGAACTATTATGGTCACAGAGAGAGAAAATTGAAATGCATACCTGCAACCTAAGGTTAAGAGAAGAAAAAGGCTTTATTGATGAAGAACTAAAAATCCATTTCTTTTTTATTTTATGGCAACATATCCACTAATTCTCTACCAAAGTTTATATTGTTTGTACCCCATTTGACCCATTTGATCTGACACATTGTGACAATTCGGGTAAGTTACAACAGTATATGGTTTAGACCAGAATAAAGGTTTTCTGTATATATGCAACCCAGTTTGTCATTTTGCTGACTTAGTGTAACTGTTCTCTATACTTTTTTGTAATGTTATTTCAGTGTTGTTTTTACATTTACTGGGTTGTGTATACCTGTGTCTAGTGGTTTTTCAAAGTTTAATACATGTATATGTTGTAACTTACGATTCTATCACTTTTGGCATATTTTAGGTATTAGGAGTAATATCAACAATATACTGATAAAGGGTCAGGCAAAAAATTTAGGATTTACTTCAATGATTTTTCACTTAAGCTTAGATCATACAGCGAGTAATAAAGAGCTGACAGGTAAAGCAATAAAGAAAAATAACAACAATGAAGATAACATAAATATACAGATACAAAGGTCTGAGTAATTAATCAATGCATGAACAGATCTGACTGGTAAATCAAGATAAAAATTAAAAATGTGTTTGTCTTTTTCATTTTTAATTAAATTTAAATTATACTAGTGTAGCCAAGATGTTCTCTTTTGTTAAAATGCAAACTCTATGTACATCAAATGTATCAATAGCACATCATTAAATGAGGTAATGTAGTTCTCCAAGCTGAATATAGAAAGAAATCCTTTGAAAATCAAATGCTTAAAGGTATGTACCATACTTCAGGTTTAAATTGTTCCTTTGAAATGCAAATTGTGTATGTAAAAGAAAAGGAAAATACTACAAAAAGCTAATGTACAGTACCTACAATACAACAACAAAATCATAAGAATTCAATACATAACAATGTTAACAAAACATGATTAACTATTACATATGAAGCCAAATGTAAATACTCTGTATACATTTTGGTAAAAAATTAATATACTTAAAATAGCTAATTACAATTAATAGGTATATTTTCTATGGAAAAAATGAGACTAGTTTTACTGTGTCAACATTGTACTTGTATCTTTTTACTTTTAAGGCTGAAACATTTAATTACCTGAGGTAATTTTCCATGTGTGTATGATACTTAACAAAGCAATCTAAAAGTCCTTATTTTATTATTCTTTATCAAAGCAAGCATAAACAACAACAAAAAACACAATAAAAATGGTACAAAATAAAGTAAAAATTAATTGTTTGTTAAAAGATAACTAGAATTTATACTGACTAGAAATTATCATACAGATTTAACTTAATACTAATAGTGTAAGTTTTTGCCACATATTTTAAAACTGTGAGGCATTCTGTTTTCTGACTGATCAGATTGGAAGAAGAAGAAAATAAAAAAGGACACCGTAAACACGAAGAATCACATTTTCAAACACTTTTGCTGGATGCTTTCTATGCATGCAAACCAGCAAATAGATTCAAACAACAATGTCCACAAAAAGTTTACTTATGTAAATGTAAAAGCTTATATAAAGTGAAAAAAGAGAGACTAAAATCCATGTATATTGAAAAGGTTTTAAAAATATGAAGCAAAAAATAAAATTAACAACTCAAGTATATGAAGTAAACACTGCGTAAACAAATATTCAAAAATATGTATAAAATCTAGCCTACAATAAATAGACAGATCAACTTATAAAAGAACAATTTAAAACATAAGCATGTAAAACAATTACTGTAGCACACAACCTCATTATCTTAAGTACAACATTTTTTTTTAAACTATATCCAAAGTCTTCAGATTAAACAGGGTCTTGTTGGTAAGTTACATTCACACTCTCAATAATACTTTATAAGAAGGTGAATCAAAGTTTTGTTCAGTTTTAAGCAGAACCAATAAAATAAAATAATCTGGCAAGAACAATTTGTAATGGCCACCTGTTGTATTGAAGAGGAAAAGCAAGCACTAACATTTGATATAAAATAATGGAAGGTAAAAGGAATATAGTTTTCTATTTTTTCAGTAGATAGTGACAGACAAAATCCCTTATAACTTTACATAGGTAGTCTGCCCCACCCTCCCTCAAAGTAAATTTT
Organism: Sinonovacula constricta; assembly: GCA_007844125.1. Taxonomy (NCBI): domain Eukaryota; kingdom Metazoa; phylum Mollusca; class Bivalvia; order Cardiida; family Solecurtidae; genus Sinonovacula; species Sinonovacula constricta. Next base: position 32,881,549 of record CM017566.1, read on the forward strand.
CTCTGGCAAATACAACAGAAATCCACCTTGAAAAAAAATCTCCTGAATTCAATTATATTTAATATGAAAAATAACAGGACAATAAAAATGTCAATATGCTATCAGTAGAACCATCTGATTTTAACTTTCTGGCTCGAAACATTCTTACGGCATGTAGGTCTCAATTTCATGGCAGTCATATACAGTCAGAGTATTAGTGACTTATATTTCTTGGCCATAAGTACTCCTTATGACTGTCTGGATGAACAGTCTTTACATTTGATTGTATTACAATGCACTACTGCTCTAAAGGTGCTTTTATTTTGTCCTAGAATCAGTTATGGTTAGACAGGGAAAAATAAAAATCTAGAAAGAACAAATGTACATCACAGAGATACAAGACTAAAAAGCAACAAATTTTAGCAGACTTCATTTTCGTTCGCAATGCAATGCAAGTTTTTCATACCACAGGTTATATTAATTGCCTATCTTGGGTAAATATGCAGAAAACAAGATAATATATAAATAATCTGGCAAAGAAGTATAAGCACTGTATTAGGATAAGCACCTTACTGCCTTAGAAAAAAAACACAAATATAAACAGCTTAAACAACTACGACATTTAGCTAGAAAAGTAGGGTATTAAGCTGTGGAACTAAGGCATTAAGTAACATATTAATATTTCATCAGGCGAAAGGCACAAAACCTTAAAGACATGTTTGTAGATGATAATTATAAGCTATAAGAATAACTAGGCAGGGCTTATGTTGAGGTGTGTTGACTATGAAAAACATCACACAGTTTGAGATGAAGATGTGTAATAATGATGGCAATCTGGTTTCATATTTCAATACAGCCAATATTTGTAACTTACAAGATGGAAATAAGCTACTGTTAATAACCCATGTTACAAATGATAGCAGCAATATTAGTAACACATATAGATAAGCCTTGCCTACTACAATAAAGTTCATCCTATTGTTGAAATGGCAATGTCAATACTTAGAATTTTGTTTGTTACATCACACTGACACTATGTCATAATGATGATGTTCAGCATTTTTTGGAGGAAAATCACAGAAAATATGTCTGAGTAGAACCACCGGCACACCACAGGTCAGTTGGAAGATTTCCTTTTATATGAAACTTCCCGGCCAGATTTGGCTTAAATATTTTTTCCAAACTTAGGATTTCATCTCAATGGCACAGCTAATAATGGATGGCAAACAATATTGCGTAATGGCATATTTTGATAAAATAAATCAATATACAATCGAGAACACAAAAGTAGCACCCCTTAGAAAAAAAAAAAGACAAGGTCAATAAAATTAAGGCTCATACAAATCTACCATACTAAATATTGCTTAAATGAATATATTCAGGGCATAGTGTCACACAAGTATTTAAGATCAATTAATGAAATCATGCCTAAAATTTCAACTGGGCTAATTTGGACTGTAAAACAAAACATATCCAGCAATATAATATGAAAATCACTACATAACCCTTAAAATGGATCTACATTTTCAACCAAGATTAGACAACATTTCTAAATACCAGTCTATCCAAGATACCACTTAGAATTTTCACATTAACCTCAAAAAAGGATAGGTTTGCACATGCCCCCTTGAAATTAGATTGCAATAAAATTGCTTTTCAGAAATTTTGTATTTTGAAAATAAACTTTATACAAAATAAATAGCAGCATTAAGTTTTAGCCTGAAGCCTTGCTGCATTATTAAACAAGAAGGAGCAAAGGCAAAAACAAATAAAATGAAAATTAATTAGCTAAAGATGCTGGCAGGTACTTGTTTACCTATATTTACAAGTAGATTCAAGAAAAAATAGCATAAAGGTAGAAAAAAAATGTTCTTTGCATAGATGGGTGTATCAGAAATATATTGATTCACACACTTGAAGGGAAAAATTATTTGCTAAAAGATAAAACAACTTTGGCAACAACAAATTTGAATTAGATGGATATAGACAATGAACTAGATGTGCCTATTCTACAAATTATACACACTTACATAGAGTACTCTCAATCAGTGCTGTTCCAATTAATTCAATTAGCCAACATCAAATCGCTAGTCTCCATAAGTCAATGAATCAAGTGATAAATTCTAAAACTGAACTTTAAGTGAATATTCCAAACCTACATTTCCTGTAAAAACATTCCCAAATCTTTCTTTGTCTAGGAAGCAATTGATTGTAATATGCCTGTTGCAACCATTGATCTATTGTTGACTATAATTCTGAATATTGAAATATGTGCATGTAACATGAACCATCCAAGTACTTTGAATATCTACTATGGAGCTGAACAAATTTCTGCTCAATATTTACTGATGATGTAGAGTCAGCATAAACAGATGACAAAAGCAATCACAATTATTAGTCATTTGTCTCTCGTTTATTTAGGAATGATGATCAATCACAAATTTTGGAGTGAATCACAACGCTATACTTAATAATCACACATTTTGGAGTGAATCACAACACTATACTTAATATCATAAAGTGCTGGAAGAAGGAAAACTGTTTGCATATTTTGTACAGTTACCATATGGTATATGCAATCTGTATATGTGTAAATGTGTTTCTGACAGACAATTTTCCTCTTTATCTTTACAAATTAGCAAATTTCAGTCAAGAATTTAAAGCATTAAGGACATTGTTATCTAACAGCATATCATATAATTATTTTCACAGTCTTAGTAACTATATACAGAGAATTAAAAAACAACAAACTCCATTTAGTACTTAGTAAAACAACAAATCAATTCTTTTTGTTACCATGACAACTGTACATTCCCTCATAGAGGTCAATCCTTCTTGTCTTTTATCCTTTCTCTACAGAGGTGCAAACTTTAGAATACATGGGTAAAGTCAAGGATGTTAATACATGGGTAACGTCAAGGATGTATACAACTTTTTAATACCTTCTGATGCTTCAGATAGGCATTATTTTTCAATTACCAATCCCTCAGGGTTGGACAACAAAATGTTTACCCAAGTGAGAGTCTTTGTTTCTGATCCAAACCATGCCTTACTGGCCAGATTTACAGAATTTCTCAGCTGAGAATTTTCTCAAGCTTAAGATTTGACTGCTCAGCATTAACAAGTAGTATTTGTAACTTACTTTTAACCTAACAGTATCTTATTCATATCATGTTAATGGTGTTTAACAATTTGGAATTGTAACTTAAGTGCTTACCATTAAGACTAATGATGTAGCTCAAAGATATCAACATTTGGACAGGACTGCTTTCTGGGATGGCAGTCCAAGGGGCTAACTTTTTTTAGAAGAGGATTTGTCTTAATACGTTAAGGTGGGTACAAGTACTTATATTTCAAGTTCTGGGAGACAAAAAGTGAGCTTGAGCAAAATTTAAATTGTCAAAATGGTCCTGCTTAAAAGGTTTGGTACTTATTAAAATCACTTATGTGAGAAAATTTCAACAAAGTAGCAACAGCAACATCAGGTTAATTGTTATAATATTGATTGCCAGAAGAAATGTCTCTTCATTAGAACCAATATACACAGGCACATTTCTGGTTATATGCGTAAAAACATTAAATGTTGAAGATTCATAAGCATGCACACACTGATGGGTAGTTTATTTTATCAACTCCAAAATTGTCGGAAGTTAACCCATTTCCACAATTACAATTATACAGGTCTCTAGTAATTTCCAGGCCGTATATACACAAATGTTTGTTTCAATATGTCTGCATTAGCCAAGTTATAAACCTTCAAAAGAAAGTAAATTCTTTTGTCTGTCTTCATTGTTTTCAGGACTTACACACACAAGGTAAAGTAACATTGGGTTTGGGAAATAACGACAAACTGCACAGTTAAAACTCTGGAACTGTAATGGAAAACCTTGGTTCCCCATCTGTTGAATACTCCCGCAATTTTTCCTCACTTAGATGCGGTGTTTCCGACTTCTGACTCCAGTGAAAGACAATCTCCTGATCAGAAGGAAGTGTCTTGCGAAATGTTGTACTGGTATATGCCTGACCTAGGTATCGCCAAATGGCCTTCATGTTACCTGGGATATCAAAATCCTTCATGGCCTTGCATGCAACACGAATATGCTGGAGTTTTGGCAGAACCAGGCAATCTAGATTGGAAATCGTGTCACCGCACAGATACCGATATCCTGTCTTGTCTAGAAATGTGTTGATTCTGGTCAGCTCTTTAATCAAGCCCTCAGGACTGTTCTTCACTTGTTTGATGTAGAAGGAGAATTTGGAAAAGAAGTTAAGGCAGACAGCATTGGCTTCTTCGTTATCATATCGCAAATCTGGATACGGGAAATTCCTATCAAGGTACTGTACAATTTCATCATTGTCTGACAGGATTTCATCCCCGTGTTTCAGAACTGGCAGCCGATTGGCTAATTTCTTAAACTCCTCTGGAGGGCGGGACATGCTTATCGTGATAACATCATAAGTTAACTCTCCTTCCCTTGACTTCAGATCTAAGATCATCCACACCATCTGACAGAAAGGACAAGCGCCATAGTTGCGTGTGTTCTCACCTGCTTTGACATACAACTGCAAATAGTTGGACGGGCCACTACCATTACCATTTGTAGCTTCCATTTTGTTTATTAGAGTGTAAGAAATGTATTTTAGCAGAACATTTAAATGTATGTACACTTTCTCTGCTTCTGAAAGTATTTTGTTTGTACTTATGAGCTTTTATCTGTTTATTTGTTAACTGTGTGGCACACATATGACAACATAACAAATCTTATTATCAGCTTTCTGTACTGTAATTACTCAATTTTCTCAAGTCAATAGTAATCAGATATTTTTTTTTTGCTTAAAGGGAAGCAACTCCGCAGGCCTTTCTTTCCTGTCTCTGTCAGGCTTTACACAAGCTTGGTAACCAGGGAGACAACTCCTAGAGTATTGTTTCACCAGTGAAGAGTAGCAGGGGCAGAGCACTCCAGTGTAACTGAACCTGAAGAGACAGGAAAGAAACGTTAGTAGTCAGCGAGTCATAATGCGCATAGAATCGTTGTGCCATATTCTCTTCTTATAAATGTCTGGGGAGTATTGTTAGAATTTAATTATCTAGCTCATTTATAGTTACATTTCTAAACAACTCATACTTAACATAATATTATTTTAATAATACAAAGTTTCTTTATTTTGCAAGAGGAATACCTACTGCAACCCAGAGTACCTATCTGTTCATCGTGGTTTTGACTAGAAAGTTAATGAGAGCTAAATCATTAAGGTGGGAAAGTAAATCAGTAAAATTCATCTTTCTCTTTTAGAGTTTATAAGAGTTAGTGAAATATTTAAAATTCTATTAACATAGCTACAACAAAGCATCATTGTCTACAGATTCAACTCAACATTCCATAGCAATATACAGTCAATATACACCTTAATCATCAAAACCTAAACCAAAGTACTGATTTCCAAAGGTGGGAAATTATATATTATATTATCAACAAAGTTGTCAATAAAGTATTTAAACAAGACTGACAGGAAAGATAACATCAACTTTTAATAGTCAGCTATGCATGTATGTACCAAAGCTGTGATGAATGCCTACAAAGGTTGAAATGGTATGCTCAGATTTTTTACTTACGCACACAAATCCATATTTTGCAATTTAGGAACATATATTCAATGGAATATAAAAGCAAGAATTTAATTAAATGCATCATAAATAGAACATAAGTAAAGCTTACAGCTTTGTACTACAGCCTGTACTATTTGTACTGCATAGTGCTTAAATGTCTAACATTTCATGTGATTAAAATAACAAAACATTTAGTGGAAACATTATGAGGAATAATCTGTAAACACTCATGAGAATAAAACCTACTTAACCCTTGTGGTTTAAAGTTGCCAACATTAGTACCTGATGTACACAGTACGAAGATGAAGTGGTACAAAGTCTGTAACACCCAATAACGACTTGGAACCATCTTGGTCATTCCTAAGAAATATTCTTGACTTGATACTGCCATGCAGTTACAAATGATCAGGGGTCACAGTAATAACTAATAGTAGTTATTTTTTCTTACTTAAATTCAGAAATTTCCGTAAATTTGAAAACAATCCAAATAAATTTCTTACATTTAATTGTTTTATGAGTGAAAATTAAGATATTTTCTTATACCTAAGGAAATATTTCAAGATAAAAGAAAATTTCTTAGTTTAATTCAGATAAAATTACTAAAATTCTTTATGAATATGACCTCAGATAACTGTAAGACAGCCCATTAACAAATTTCTAAGGCATTCCACAAAGGTGCTGTACTTCAGCGCGGATGCCAACAAGTTGATTGTGCAAAATAAACCAAAAGTATGCATAAGCACAATTTAAGGTAAGGAACTTTTATGTTCTTGGTTCAGATCAAAAGGTTATGTAATCTGTGTATCATCTAACATTTTACAAAAATTGATATTTTGAGTGAAGTGTTACAAACATTAATGTTATTGTAATTGCAACTTTAATCAAATGTCTTGACAGTTTTTGAATATTAATTGACAAAAGCTGCCCTTTAAATTTGTTGTGACTCAAAACTGACCCTATGTAGAAATACTAATGAATATTTTGAGATCTCTTGGGTTCCAGAGTGACCTCATGTAGTAAAATTACTTAAAGGCTGTCTGACATTATCTTGCCTATCTCATGAATACCCCAGAGAACAAACAATCCAAAATCTGCAAATCAATACTGTTATCTCTATACTGCCAAGTACAAAGCAATAACATTGTTTGAATCTGCAAAACTGAGTGGCACTTGAGCTTTAATGCAGTATTTAAATTAAAAACCTTTAAACTATAGGCTTTAAAAATAATGAACCAATTGTTTTATATCATTATGGCAATCCTCCAACTATTTTGGCTGGAAGAGACCATTGACAAATGTCTGGTTAGCATCAAAGGCTCACGACAGGTCAGCTGAAAGATCTTTTTGACCCCACGTGACCCAGTTACGAACTCATCCAAGATTTCATGTAGACAAACATTCTGACCAAGTTTGGTGAAGATTGGGCTATAAATGTGGTCTCTAGTGTGTTCACAAGTTTTGCCTAAAATTTGACCTCGTGACCTACTTTTTGACCCAAGTGACCCAATAATGAACTCATCCAAGATTTCATGCAGACAAACATTCTGACCAAGTTTGATGAAGGTTGGATAAAAATTGTGGCCTCTAGTGCGTTCACAAGGTAAATGTTGACGACGAACAACGGACGACGCGGTATCACAAAAGCTCCCTTGAGCACATTGTGCTCAGGTGAGCTAAAAAGTGCATACTGTCATTTGGGCATTTTTGACAACATGGAAGAAATTATGCTTCCTTCTCCAGTAACTATATCCCGAATACTGTCCTACAAGGAAGGTAACCCAATGTAATCTGAAAGCAAGAGTAATGTTCCTTTTTAGCAGAACAAAGAGGGTCAGTGTTGTGAAATAGGGTCAACTTTCAGTTACTTAGCACAAACTCTGAACATGCTGTTATACTATACTAACAGCGGTGAAATATAGATAATGTTCATACAATAAATTAAGCTTTCACCCTAACAACAGCTGCTGTATACGACTCCAGATTTTACAGCCACAATATAATGGCCAGAATTTCCTTTCACCGGAAATCAATAGTCAACTTTCAACCACTAAATCAAAAGTCCCCGGACAAGATCAACAATTACTGTCCATACATGTACAATGCCAGATTTCACTCTCTATTTCTAACAGAAATTTAGGGTGTACTTAGTAGTATCTTATTAATAATAAACATTCTGCATATATTCATCTCAATTAAATCATTTTTTTCTAAGTTTTTTTCTTTCAAATATGCTTTAATATTAATCAAACAAGAAGATACATTAATTTGTGTTGCAATTAATTAAACTTTATAAATCATCACCAAGCATTGGGATGCTAGCCTAGTAACAGAGTAATTGAAATAGGAAGACTATGCATTTATATTATGCACATGATTTAAAATTGGTTTCTTTTCTTGATTCAATTAGTCATCCTTACTTCACATCTTTGTGTCTAAATTGATTAAATGTGATATGTTGACAAAAGTGATATTAATGAGCTGTTCCTTTAAAACAGTCTTTCAATCACAAATTCTGGTTCTCTGTTGTTGTTTCTTAAAAATTAACATTGCCGTGGCATTATTATGATCAATATACCCATGTTTATTATGAGTAGAGGCAAACCCAGAAAAATACCTGGGTAGAACCACAGGTGCTCTGCAGGTAGGTTTTAATGTAGTAGCCATCCAGGACAAAATACATCATGTAGATACACCTGTTTAAATATGATGTCCTTTTGTTGACAAAGTTTTGAGTAAAATAACATCCTCATGATGCAAATGTTAATTATGACTTGGGTGCTTTTTGCATGAATCAATGGTGGTGGTGGTGGGGTGGGGGGAACCATGTCCCCATCAGGTGTATGTTACAAGAAGAATGTATAAACAAGATAGATTAGACCTAATACTCCCAGCAGGCAATGTTTACAAACAAGCTGAAACATCTTTATAAACAAGACATCCCAGGCTTTAGTTTGAGGGCTATGACAAAATGTGGCTGCTAGGCATTGCTCACATGTTAAAAACTTTGGGAATGAGACCAGGAGGTATTTCTCACATGTTTAGGGAAAAGTGGTTAAGACAAGCTAATGACTAATGTACAGGAAGAACAAAGGACAAGAATCAAAAGAAAATGAGTCAGATTTTTAATTAAATAGCTTCCTCAACGTAGTTGGACCTACATGAAGTTTAAGTCATACCTTCAAAATTATGTCAATGAGATTAAGACCATGTATGTTAACTTTGTTGAGTAGATATTTTTCTTCTGTGAAGTATATATGAGACTTGTATGATAATCAAATAAAAAATAGCCATGAAAATTAAAAAAACAACAACAACCATTTAACAAAACAGGCAGCCATTGTGAAACAATGAAGTGTTAGTGGCCTATAACCCCTCAAAGTATATGTTAGAGCAGACTTCTTTTTAGAAATATTAGCAGAGACGAATGGACTTTTAATGTTTAACCATATGATGGAGGAAGACCACTGAGAAATGTTGGGGTAAAACTATGACACACTGCAGGTTTGCTGGAAGACCACACATTAAATCCGCACCTTAATTGGGGCTCAAGCCCATGTGGTAAGAGGCAGAGGGGTACTGCATTGAGAATATAAATTGACCAACAAACATCAGTAGTCTATACTTTTACTGAAATATTTTATTCCTTCACTAATGTTAGCTTGACCCTACCATTATTACCATGACTGAGTCGGCGCTGTGTTTACAATGTATGCCAAAATTATAAAAATAGTTTTATGTTTAAATAAAAACACATGATAAAAAAGATGAACCATTCTCATGGGATTTTATAATCAAATATACAGTTTAATACAATTTACCATTCTCATGGGATTTTATAATCAAATATACAGTTTAATACAATTTACTTAATCTGTACTTATAGAGAATCATATGGTGTATAAATGATTAGGAAACGGTTGTAAAATCACCACCTGGTCAGTAAATTTGGGAGGATCACTGAGTGTTGTGTGATCAGCATGATCTGCCCCGTTTTGATGTGAACCAGATGTTTATTGAAGGCTTTAACTTATTAACACATCACATCAACTTATTCTTGTAAATATTAGATAATTTCCACCCATCATTTTGCTAACCTACGCCCAAAACTTACGACCTTCAATTTATGGTATGTCTTTTTAAATTATTTTAGGAAAATTAATAAATTTTGTAAAAGTCAGTGTGTAAATAATAGACTCAAGGACAGATTAGGTTTTTACCTCAATGTTTCTTCATTTTGTTTTAGTATAGAAAGTATTCTGCAAAACTTGGTAATGACGTCAAACATAATAGATCTAAAAATATTTCTGAACAGTTATAACCTTAGGTCTCAGGTAGCAATACTGATAACCATTTTGCGCGTAAATACAACTTAAAATCATTCAATATGATGTGATATGGGAGGGTCTATAACTGCAGTCAAGTGGTAGTTCTACCCTGACGATTGCTGGGATCTCTCTCCACCAAAATAGATTGACAATGCAATAATGATCATAGTTGTGTTGCTGCAATGCATTTTGTATTTTTGTATGTGTATTTTGGGGGTTTTGCGGCTCATCAACACTTGATAAGTCATATCATAGTTGTAAAATAGTAATCACCGATTCTTATCTCCATTTTACCTAAGGTCAATCTGTTATATCAATATATAATCATTATAATATAATAATACAATCATTATATATATGAAAATTTTAGTTTAAATATCAAACTTTGTCAAGCAGTTAAGTATAAAATATAAGCAATATTGTTTGATGGATGATGGATACATTTTTTCCACCTTATTTATAGCCTCAAGCTAGGAAATTGTTTGTTTGTATACTGTTATGTCAATAATTTTATTCAAACATCAATTGAGGTACTATCAAAACACTAACATGTCTGAAGGTTTTAAACCCAGGGTCTCAAGTACAAGAACTAATACCCACTTAATCTTTTTAACATACAATTTGGAAACCTTGAATACCATCTTGATACAATTTATGTTAGATACATGGAGATTGAATAAGTACATGGAGATTAGGGACATGGCCATGACCACTGACATTCCTATGTTCCTACAATCCCAGCACAGAAAGCAGACAAACTAAGCACATTGGCCTGCTGACTTCAGTATGTAATTGTAGCTGACATGACCACATAGCTGTGTTACTCAGTCTTATTCCTCATCATGCTGCATTTTTAATAACCCATACATCAGTCTTATAGAGGCACACAGGGTCTAGCTTTGTCAATTTGTAACATTTCTTGGCACCATGGCAACTCTCCCCATGGGTTGGTTGAATATTTTGTTTGTAAATGTAAAGTCCTCCAGCATGCCAACAGTGTGCCAATGGTTCTACCCAGGTATTCATCTGCAGTCTTCCTCTACCAATATTAGCTAAACATTGCTCTTAAAATCAACAAACTTGTTGCTAAGATGACTATCTTAAAATCAACAAGAGCTGTCCACATACAGCATGCTCCAGAGACAGAATGCTCCATATACAGCATGCTCTGAAGACAGAGTGCTCCAGAGACAGCATGCTCTATAGACTGCTAGCTCTATAGACAGCATGCTCCATAGAGAGTGTGCTCCAGAGGCAGCATGCTCCAGTGACAGCATGGTCTAGAGACAGTGTGCTCCAGTGACAGCATGCTCTAATGACAGCATGCTCCATAGACATTGTGCTCCAGAGACAGCATGCTATATAGACAGCTAGCTTTATAGACAGCATGTTCCATAGAGAGTGTGCTCCAGAGACAGCTTGCTCCAGTGACAGCATGCTCTATAGACAGCTAGCTCTATAGACAGCATGCTCCATAGAGTGTGCTCCAGAGACAGCATGCTCCAGTGACAGCATGATCTATAAACAGCATGCTCCAGAGACAGCATGCTCCAGTGACAGCATGCTCCAAAGACAGCATGCTTCAGAGACTGCATGCTCTATAGACAGCACGCTCTAGAGACAGCATGCTCTATAGACAGCATGCTCCAGAGACAGCATGCTCCAAAGACAGCACGCTTCAGAGACTGCATGCTCCACAGAGTGCTCCCCTTTTGTCAGTGCTAGATAACAAGGGAAATTCTAAGTAAAATAAGTATTTCAAGTTTAACATGATTATATTTGAGTATTTTGTCAATATCACGGGTCAATGGAAGACTTTTTACTAGGCCGATCTGGGGTTTTTGTTCAAAGAAGGTAAAACATACTTAAGGGAGTTATACCACTACAATTTTTAGGGACTTTGGTTATTGCAGCCTGGGACCAAACTTTGGGCCTCCCATGTCAGAAGCTGATGTGGTTGGATCACTCCTTGTGTTCAAATATCAGCTTGTGGTACATGTGATGCTGCAATGTGAGGTCTTCTAGCTGACCTGTTGTGAATATGTTGTCCTCCTGATACTCAAGTCTAAATATTCCACCACAAAAATAGCAGGTCATCCCCATGAAAATAATGTTATCATGATAATAATAATAATAATAATAATAATAATAATAATAATAATAATGTGACTAAGAATTCTAGTAAATCTGTGAAAAGTTTTGTTTTTAAAGATTGATTAATTTTTGCCTTGTGTTTATTCTTTCCCCAAGCTATTCATCTGGCAAAATCTTGGCATGGAAATGAAAAAAAAAGAGAAGAAAACCACCAATTGAAAGGGATGAAACGAAAAAATGTGAAACAGGGTCGAGGTGAAAGAAATAAACAGCAGAAGCCAATACTCCAGACATAATCTTCTCAGTAAGAGGCCGCCTGTTCTATCAAACACTTGAGGTGTGGGTACAAATTACATGATAAAATTCTTCAAACAGCTCACAGGTTGAAACAAAATATCTACGAGACCAGAAGAGCTGTTAACAATTCAGGAAAACTGCCCAGCAATAATCACCATGCCAACTTAGGACAAATTATTACAAGTGATATATTAAAAGTGATACAATGTAGATTATAATAGACTTTGTAAACTCTTCTAGTGATCTAATAAGCTGTTTAGGATGCAAACTTAAGGATTTTAAATCTAAACTAGCTGGGCACACATTAATTAAACACCTCACCCACAATCATTTTTCAATAGGTTTTGCTCAAGCTCAAATATTGACTCCAATAACTTCTTACAGAGACATTAACCTGATTAGGTTATAATTGTCTATATTTTCATATAGCATTAACTCAAAATTAATTGTTGTATTCAGATAATAAAATGCAGTGCTTTAGGTACAATACAGTAAGTAAATAATGAAGATCTGACTCAGTCCCCTTCTGTCAGGTTTTTAAGTCAATCTATAAACAATTTAATATTGAAATTACACGTATTATATCCATAAATTATAATGAAAAATACGATCAACATTCCTACTTTTTGGGGTCAAAGAATTCAGTGAGTTACTGTAAAAATTAATAATAAAATATTTATGTAGTAAATTTGTAAACAATTTGAAAACAATGTCAACTGCATGTGTCAGATGGCTGAACTTGAGTCCTGAAGTTACCTGTGCCAACATACATATAGTGAGAAATCATACTATAAATGTGGGAGAAACCTGTGAGACTATAAAATAGGAGAGAGCATAGTGTCTTCAAAAGAATGTTACATTAACTGTAACAAATGACACGTCTAAATTTGGCTTAAGCTAATATTTCATGCCAATCAGTAGATAACAACCTGTTAAGTCAGACAAGTTCAAGGCCATCTTACCAATATTGTGTTGTGTTTGTTTTATTTCTCATCCTAGCAACAATCTCCAAAGATGACAAATTGAGATGACAAGTTGAGACAGATATGATGCTGCCATGACTTTGACAGCATGCTACAAACACCTTGTCCATAAGTAATTTAAATAAAATATTCTCTTCAAAATTTCAATTATTTTCAAAATAGCCAAAGAACAATGAATCTTTAAGTTAGATTATGACAAAGCTTGTCACTGTTTCTATTGTATGGACTGTGATAACCCCAACTTGTAATGTCAAAGAACAGAGTCTTACTTTAAAGTCTTGTGCTATAAAAACACCAGTTGACCTATCGCCACAGCTAAACCATTACTGCAACAAAATCTTGTCAATAGAACCTTTATTAAGAAACCATACTTAGCTACTGTATAAAGATTATCTGCCACTTAAGGACCTGCCTGGGAAAACCATGAAGTTAATAAAACCATGTAGTAATGACAAATTCATCCGGCCTGTTGTTTTTTTACAAGCAGCTTTATACATACATAAACATCTGTGTAAAAAGATCAACATATAAAAAGGTCAATAGATGTAAGCAACAAGACGATGTGTCTGTAAGTAAAAAATGTCTTTACTAAGGTTGCCAAATACTTAAAAGCATATAGCCTTTTAGAAAAAGAATGGAACAGAAGTTCAAAGATTAAATGCAAAAGGTTAAAGGAAATTTAAAGGTCAAATAATAAGTTAATACATGTATAAATAATAAGTTAATACATGTATATGCCAAAAGAACTTTGTCAAAAGTGAACAATCTCTTCTTTGATTGTCTTTGTGCAACTAAGATGGTGGTTTTTAACTGAAGGTTTACTGGAAGGTTACATGCTAGGGCTGACAAAAAAAACCATAATCAACAAAGACAACAATAAAAACACCTGTCACATTTTTACCAACAAATCATTCTGGTAGACCTGAGAAAAGTTAAATTTCATTTTTTTTATATGTTCTACTAAACAAAAACATATGCTTTTAATGACCTCATATCAAAAGAGTCATAATTGATTAAGGTATAATTAAAGGCTGCACTAAACTTACAATCATTGGCAGATGTCTTATGCAGATCACCTTCTCACTTTCAACTTTTCACTTACAATAAAGTCATATACAGCTATCTGTTATGTCATAAAACTTGCTCAGTAAAAATGGAACTACCAAAATTTATCATCACACTTTTATTTACAAAAGTTGCTTTCAAGCCTTTTATCAAAAAGCCACTTGAAACGAAACATTTACATAAGTACCTTTACCAAGACACTTGTCTACCCACAAAGCCAGTCAAAACCCTTATCATGCTACATTTGTTCATAACCCAGTTATTCTTATTGATTGTCTTGAACATCTACCTGCAAAATCAGCTCGAGATTCTGTAGATCAAAATGCAGAACCTGATCAGATAGGTCTCAGTTAAGGTAGATTGATCTGAATCTACATTATTTGCCTATGTAAGTATGTTGATCAATTCTGTCAAAGCAGGCTAGAAGAGTTGCTTTATCACGCCACTTGTCTACCGACATTGCTAGGCTTGAACACATGATTTATCACTTAATAAGTACCACACCTTTAAAGAACTGATACTGTATTGATAAACGATGACCACAAATTTGTAAATTCTAAATTCTAATACACATCCTTCAAAGTTGTTATCCGACAGACTGGATCCCATTTTTCTCTCTCAAACATCAAAATAAATGATTGTTACATGAAAATATCTCATAAAATGCCAGTTTTCGTCATATTTAGCTTGCGCGAAACCAGGGGTAAGTACTTTTGATTTTGGTCAAGTTAAAATTCCTGAATGCTTGTCCGATTGGGCAAGTGAACAAAAGCCTGTTTTATTGTTAGCATTGGCTGAAGAATGAGGAAAAGTTTCCCAAATCGGCAAAAAAAGCCCATCAGTTAAGCCATCTTTAAGAGTGTTCTGTATCACTGAAATGTTTTTTGCACAAATAACTAAAGTACACAAATAATCATTTATGAAATTGACAAAATGGTTAATTTTTACTGCAACAATGTAAGATTCACAAAAAGAATTCATAATTAAAATTTCATTTTGCAAGTACTGTTTATATATTCATATAGTAATTTACTCTCAGATACGAAAATATGACCTAAATGATTTAAATCGATTTCCATCTTGCACATTTCGCTAATGAACTTTCATTGTGTATATATGTCATGGCGGAAGTTGAAAACTTTACTGTGGTAGGATTCTTCTGCGAATAAATGTTCAATATGAAGTATTTCGATGGAGCTCAGCTTCTCTCACCCCCCAAAAAAACCTGAGACTGACAAACAAAGAAATCATTCAGAAAAAAAAAAAAGTGTATGAAGGCAAATGCCAGCAATTGTTTAAAACCTAAAGGCAGAAAGACCAGCCTTATTCTTTTTCCAACTGGCTTGTCCAAAGGTGCAAGTGGTTTGAAAAAAATTAAGGCCAAGACTGAAATGCTGTTTATTTATGTCCAACATCTGAGTGAAATACAAGAAAAGCATTGATGCGAAGCATCAAAGGGCAACACAACAATGAAAATTAATATTTTTTAGAAATTTAGAAACAACTGATTTAAATTATTAAATAAACATTAAAATCACTGGAAAAATTTAATTCTGGTATATAAGGCTACTTATATGTACAATCCTAAAAAAGAGAAAACATGTTTTCATTAACAAGAATAACATTTGTTATTGATCAATATTTTTGTGTATGTCTGTTTAAATGTTTTGTTTGTTATATTTATTGTAAAAATAAAGAAAAAAAAGTCACAGAAAAATTGGTTTAGACTGTGACTGGATTCGTTCTCTGGAGACCGTTAACAATAGAACAAGTCTATAACCACTGCACTATTCCATAAGTGTCATCTGTGTGTGAGTAAAATTGATCTTTTGTATAACATGCCACTACAGACATTATCAAACTATTTTTAGAAATAGAGAAAATAGTAAATTTTCAAAGAATAACTTTACATATAATAAAACTGCATACTCGCTATAGTTATATATAAAGAGACCATCATTTACCGAAATAGGACCCGTGTGCTGGAAATGTGTAAATCACGAAACTTTCAGAATTTGGGAACTCCTTGTCCATTTTCCCTCAATCATTCTCTAGCTAAAATGAGAATGTCAGAGGACATCTGCTGGCATGTGCGAATTTTTTTCAGCATTCCATATATAGGCGGTGCGCTCCAGCGTGTCGCCAATGAAGCATTACACTCAATTGATCATTACAAACAACTATTTCCTTTCTGTGCCAAGTTGCACAGTCGCTATTTTTAAACAAAGAAATCCATGCGACCGCTTTCATTTGAGATCTCATTATATCATTGTCATAGAAATTCACTGTGACATTGATATTTAACATCAGCCGAAATATATATTTATAGTTTTGGAAAGAATGCATTTAGAGAGGGTTTTTTTCTCTCCATAATTTGTACCATTGAAGTAGCATTCAATAGCAACATTGCTTAGACTATAGTAGCATTTTATGTAGAAATGATGCCCAAATCTCCCAAATGGGGAATATTTATTGTAACATATATCTGATATTGACAACTGTTGGCTACTCCCTTTAACCTAATTCAGATGGATGGAACCGATAGTCGGTAAAGGAATGGGTGGAAAGAATATTATGTAAATGAATGGGTAGAAAGAATAGTAAGTAAAGGAATCCAAAAATGACCATGCACCACGATCCTAGCATTTAGGTCTTCCAGATGGTATGCACAGAAATGAAGAAAGTGGCAATCTTATTCATCATAAACATCCTCAAGGTTAAGTACTGACATGTAGATGGGATGTAAGGGTGTTAACTCTCATCCAGCTTACAGATTGGCCAGGTTTATGCAACCAGAGCAAATGCACATGAGCAAGCTCCAAATGTGAGCTGTCTGCTCAGAATCTGTGCTATTTGCTGCTGTGCTGTTGGCAATATGTTTAGTTACTTTGCATGAATTTCTTAGCAGACGACTAAGAAATACAGTGTTTGAAGTAGCATGGTAAGGGTTATTGACATGTTGACAGGATGGTAAATTGTGTAACTGCTAAAATGACAAACATAGCCACTCAATGACTCAGGAGTCCTTATCAGTTTTATCATATACACAAATGTCATGTTAATGACCAGTTTAAATGTATTTCAGTATTAAATCTTGCAAGCTAAATCAACATCTGTTGTATAGTAAAGATAAAAAACTTCAAGTCATAAAAATGCTGCAGTTCCAAAAAAAAAGCTATTTGAAATTGGTTCTAAATTCATAAACCCTCAAACTAGACATAACTTTGAAGGTATTATTTTCAGACCATCCAGGATCATTTTTAAAGATGTGAATGCATTCAATACACCTTTTAAATGATAAAGAAGTATCACAATTTAATGACACAGGAAAAACCATCAGGTGGCAACCATTAATGGTTGGAAAACATGGGAAAAGAAAATTCAGGATGAGCAAGCTATAAACAGGACCCACATATTTTAGCAGAAAATGTCTTGCAAACAGATGCTCTTCCCCAAGCTTTTTAACAATCCACACCTGTTATTATTTGACAGGCTCTGGATCTACCATTTCTCTCCAACTTTATGGTAAACCAGCAATTAAGAAAATGAGACCTTTAATTTATTGGTTGAATGTATTATCCCACCAACAGTATGTCAGTTATTTTGAGACAGAGTCCACATGAAGCAGCTATAGTGCTGTCTTCACAGTGTATAGGATGGCCTGTTAAAACATTGGCATGATATCACAAACATGTTATCTTGACAATGGGCCAACCAGTGAGGGACTATCGTTAAATTTGCTTGCTTTAACAATTGAGCTATACCACTACCATATTTCATGACTGGTTTGTGGCAGCCCAGGATTGAACCTGGAACTTCCCAAACCCGGAGCTCTTTACACTGCTTCCAGGTCTGATTGATCCTTAATTTAACCCTCATGCTATACAAAGTATATTTATTATTTAGAAATACAAAGTCTTGGTTATTTCCTTTTAAATTCATACAACAGAAGTAAGACATACTGCCACAGATGCAGCAGCAAATTGTGCAGATACTGATCAGCAGCAAATTATGCAGATACTGATCAGCAGCAAATTATACAGGAACTGATCAGCAGCAAATTGTGCAGATACTGATCAGCAGCAAATTATGCAGAAAACTGATCAGCAGCAAATTATGCAGATACTGATCAGCAGCAAATTATGCAGATAACTGATCAGCAGCAAATTATGCAGATACTGATCAGCAGCAAATTATGCAGGAACTGATCAGCAGCAAATTATGCAGGTACTGATCAGCAGCAAATTATGCAGATACTGATCAGCAGCAGATTGTGCAGATACTGATCAGCAGCAAATTGTGCAGATACTGATCAGCAGCAAATTATGCAGATATTGATCAGCAGCAAATTATGCAGATACTGATCAGCAGCAAATTGTGCAGATACTGATCAGCAGCAAATTATGCAGGAACTGATCAGCAGCAAATTATGCAGATACTGATCAGCAGCAAATTATGCAGATACTGATCAGCAGCAAATTATGCAGGAACTGATCAGCAGCAAATTATGCAGATACTGATAATACCTAACAGAAGCAGGCTGAGCTGAGCCAACAGTATTTTCTGCAGCTCATAAATTCATACTTGGCTGGCTTATACTTATACTATTACATCTTCAATATTCAAGGCTCATAAAAAGCAAGCAAATACTGTTTCTGCATGTAAATGTATTTTAATTGTAATCTGTATTTTTCTGAGAAACAAAAGACATTTTATATCAGATACCTTCCTTTTACATGATAGGGAAATCTAACCAGTCAGTTTGACAATATCTAGGTTGTATTTCTGATTTAGTTCCAGAAATCAAGTGAATGTTATTTAAACCATGAATAGAAACCAGAACTTGGTTGGAGAAAAGTTAATTAAATTATAAGGAAGACGCCTGGTTTTCCTCAATTAAGGGAAGTAAGCCATGTGATTGTGAGGCTGCAGACAACTAGCAGACTATAAAGAGTATAATTCCCAAAGAATGCTAATAACACTCATACAATTTCATTTGTCTAAAAAAACTCAGACAACTATCTGGGTAGAACCACAGATGCACAACAGCTCAGCTGGAAAATCTCTTATGTTTTTTCCTTAACCCAGTAACTAAGACATAAATCCACAGTGTTTTATACTCATCGACTTTACCCTAGAACCTGGACACTAAAACACAACACAGACATACACAATGCAACTTCGACACAAGCAAAGTGACTTGCATTCAGACATGTAAAGTAGGCA
Source organism: Sinonovacula constricta (assembly GCA_007844125.1). NCBI lineage: Eukaryota > Metazoa > Mollusca > Bivalvia > Cardiida > Solecurtidae > Sinonovacula > Sinonovacula constricta. Next base: position 32,901,126 of record CM017566.1, read on the forward strand.
CTATTCTACAACTTGGACACAAGTCTTCCATTCAAACACAAACCCTTGAACCTGGGCACAAACCTTTGACGTTCACATAAACCTATGACTATGACCTTCAATTTGGGCCGAAATCTTGCAACAATCTTGACAAAAACCCCTTTAACCTCTCAGGCTTGAACACAAATCCCTCAGACTTGGACACAAACCCAAAAAATTGGACAAAAAATTGTTTCTTGGACCAAAACAATGTAACATACACACAAACCTTTTGGCCTGGACACAAACCAAGTGACTTGGACAAAAACCATGTGACTTTGACACAAAACCCTCAGACCTGTGACAAAACCCCCTCAAAACTGTGACTTGGACACAAACCATGCAATGTAGACAAAACCATTGTGACTTGGGACACAAACCCCTAAGACCTGGACACAAGCCCCTAAGACCTGGACAAGGACCCCTAAGACTTGGGCACAAACCCCTTAGACTTGGACAGAAACACCTACAACTTGGACACAGTCCCCTAAGAGTTGGACACAAACCCCTAAGATTTGGACACAAACCCCTAAGATTTGGACACAAACCCCTAAGACTTGGACATAAACCTGTAACTCGGACCCCAAACATGCAACACAGACAAAAACCAATTGGACACAAACAATGTAACTTGGAAGCAATCCATGTGACTTGAACACAACCTATGTGACTTAGAAATAAACCCTGGACATGGACACCAATAACTTGACATAAACCTCTACCTGGACAACAACACAATGACTTGGACATAAACCCTGAACATGGACATCCAACACTATGCCTTGGACATAAACCTCAACATGGACACTAACACAATGGCTTGGACATAAACCTCAACATGGATGCCAACACAATGATTTGGACATAAACTCTGAACATGGACATCCAACACCATGACTTGAACATAAACCTCTACATGGACACTAACACAATGAATTGGACATATCTTAGATACAAACAATGTGACTTGAACACAACACAATGACATGGACACAAACCTCATACCTTTGATAAAAATAATATGACATGAACAAAACCCATGTGACTTGAACATAAACTCCGAACATGGGCACCAACACAATGATTTGGACATAAACCTCTACACAAGCCCCATAACTTTGATACAAAATATGCATGGAAACTAGCCCCGCAATCTGAAAAAACAAACAAACAAAAAACTTGGAAAAACAGAACATGGCATGGTGACAAACCATGTGACGAAGCAACAAGTTCAATGGTTAGTACACATATCTGTGACATGTACACAAGACCACAACATGGACACAAAATCTCAACTTGGACACAAACTCCAAAGAGTCTGACAGGTTAAGTAACTCTTGAAGTTAGACAAAGGCGGACAGCAAGATACATTACTTGTTCTCTCTCAGGTTTCTGCTTTATAACAGACCAAAAAAACAGAGAAATCTGATTGAGGATACATGGTGGGATTCCTATACTAACAGCATTTTACAACATCTGGAATCTAGCAGGGGGAGAATGATGTTCTCAGAATACTACAGTCTGACTCACTCTGATGGCTATAGCTCACTGCATGTATCAGCAGTCACTGCCACCTTACCACATGTGCAAATAATGTTCCTCATGGAACAGAAGTTGCTGTTATTTCAGCTAAACTCTTTAATACTGCACCAAAATCTTTAAGAATGTACTTAAAAGAATTGTAATGTTTAGACAATTTTAATGAGTACCAGGTATATAGGGTTTCGAACAAAAATAAAAGGAGTAAGAAATGAAAGATTCTACTACTTTTCTTAATCAGTCTGGAGGTTTGCCACTTGCTACATGTGTTACTGTTAGGATAGGCTATGACACAATCATTACCTACAGCTGGGGTGGTGTGCTCTGGCTACACCAGTGCTTCGAGATCTATGTTGGTGCAGATTGTACAATGTTAGGCCTTCTCTTGCTACAGTAAAACTGTTATTAATAAGCAATACAAAATGGTACTTATTCACAACCAGCCTATAGAGAACAAGATAAAGATACTCAACAGATGGTAAGATTAATCTTACTGATTTTTACTCAAGTCCTTTCTTCAAATTTAATAATAAAAACCAGTAATGCACATACAGATAAACAAGATATATTATCTGGTAAAGAAAAGCATATTCACAACTTCAACATTCAAATATTAAAATCATCAAAACAAATCCAAAGAAGCATAAAACACCCTCACAATTTTACAATAGATTTCACATACCTTGATAAAATTCCTGTTACTTTGCAGTCCTTTGCAAATACAACACTTGGGAATCTTCAAGTTAGACCACTTGGTCATTGATTTACTATTTAATAGCTGACAACAGAGGACCAATTGCTCTCCCCAGACACATGAAACACCCCTCTCTAGTCTCAACTCACATGAAGGCAGGTTCTTATCAGATGACACCCCAACCTGCTACATTTGCTGACTTATCTCCCCTGCTTGAATTGTCAAACAAAAGCTGTCACAGTACAGTGTGCTTAACTACTCTTGTTTTTTATGGTAAGATATTATCTGATACATATGCACCAAATTTTTCTAATTTAAACCAGGGCCATATTTCTTATCAAATCCAACCATGAACCATCAAATCAGGTTATGTCAGAAGATCATCATACTATGTTTCGAAGAAAGACATGAAGTTTTCTACCAATCCCTGCACTTTTAACTAAGAAAATTATAAACTTAATATAATACTTGCACATAAAACTTGTTTGTTTTTGTAAAAATGCATAACATTAGCCTCTCTCTGACCAGGTTCTGCAGTTAAGCAGTTAAGTTCAGCCAAGATTCTGTATAAATAGTTTATTTAAGCTACAGCTACATCTTAAGTTTCGACAAAAGGTTGTGGACCATGGTTTGAGTCCACCAAAAATGCCAGTTTTTCCAGTAAATTTGACAAGTTGAGACAAATGTTTGTACACGTGGTCAAGTTTGGTAAATTGAGATCCCGATGTTGTTTTTTACAATTTCATTCATGAAGACTTTCTTTATAAATAATTTAAACAATTGGAGGAAAATCCTAAGCAAGATGAGAGTAACTAAAATAATCAACTCTACAAACACGAACTACATCTAAGTCAGCTGGAGAATATCCTCAGATACTGCAATACTAGTTATATTCATAAATTTAACTAAGGGACATAACTTATGTATATTCAAGCTGGTCATGACATGCCAACAATAAGTGCAACTGGGCAAGGTACTTACCCATTCTGTAAAGTGTCATTAAAATCCATAACAGTGAATTTATGGGGACAGATCTCACCTACAGACTTATGGATGTTACTCTGTTTAGCTTCCATATACTTACTATCTGGGGGGTATTATAACCCAAGCAAAAGCTTTTGCTATATTAAACATGGATATGTAACAAGATGGAAGTATTGTAAATCACTTTAAAGCAAACAGTGTTGATCCAGATCAGATAGCTTTCTCGTGGAGAGTATTAGACAGTACAGCAAATTATCACCAGTGTAAGGAGTGAGCTGGTTTCAGGATTTGCTGCCACATTTTAGTCCCTCTATAGTCACTGAGAATGACATGAGAAATCTGCTACAATCCAATCTCATGCTTGATACTTATGCATAGGCAACCTTGGAAATGATCATACATATAAATGCTGTTAATATTGTTAATGTTGCTGCTATATTTACATTAAAAAATAAGTGGACTGTATATGAGTGTTTACATAGAACGCTAAGAAAGGTATATTTGTCCAACACAGCAACTACCTGTTGTGAACCTTTATGCCATATTTCATTGACATACACATTATCACGCACGTACAAGCTGCATGAATATTGTGACGAAGCATTAATAATGTCAATTATACAATATTGGTTTTATATTGGCAAATAAGTGCTTCACTATTCTTTGCCAGAGCTAGGAAAATTCCTTTGGCTTCGTTTTGCATACTGCAACAGTTATGCACATGCGCATTATGAAACGCTTTAAATAAAAAACACTCTCTCCCTGATAACTGGTGCAATCCCCCACCTCCTTTACCAATGGTTTCTATTTTTACATATTGATTCTTCAAGGATGATAGGAAATGAGAATGGAAAATGTAGTTTCTATAAGAGGAAATGTGATTTGATAAAAAGAGATTCAGGTAACTTATAACTAACAAACTCTACTGGTCACTGGACCATTAATCCTCCATTTCTTTACATGGCAGATTGGAAAATAACCAATCAGGTCTAGCAGACTGTTAGAATAAACATATAACAGTATAACATTTTAATGAACTCTTTTTTTATAACCTTGTTAATATCAAATACTATGTCCTTTTTTTCTTAGCAGTGGCAGAGGTTACTGCGTTCTGAACAGTACCTGACCTCTGACATGGAGACAAATACAAAGTAAAGGTCAGTTTTACAAATCCATTACATATGTCATTCGCTTATCCTTGTTAACAAAAGAGTAACAACAAAATGTCATATATATTAAATTTGTATGATCAAGCTTTGTAAAGAACAATATCTATACTCTTAATAACATGGACAAACCCATACTTACATAATTTTGGGGGCTAAGGTGTGCAAACACACCAATAAATCTGCCATACAGAGCTGAGAGGGAAAACTTGAATTAAAACATAACAAGGATTCACATATGCTGTACACTGCAGTTGAGCTATGCTGACTGCAGAATTTAAAGGTACACTAAATATTAAACTGTGTTTCTTGTAGAGTTTAACTAAGAATTAATACACTTTTACTGAAGGTTATTAACAATTTGGAGTCAGCGAATAAATAAGACATTGTTCAAAACCATGTGTGTAAAAAAGTTGAGCTTTCTGCAGAATTTAAAGATGCCCTAAAGATAACTTTATTTTCTTGTGAGTTTAACAACATTTTATACACTATGAACATAATTATCTTTCACTGTATACAATTAACAACTGGCAGGAAATGTGCTCTTTAAGAAAATATATCAATCACATGTTCAAATAAACCTAGCCTTATGCAGATATATATTTATATATACTTTAAAGTTTTAAATTATTTCTTATGTTTAAATAAAATAATACACTAATTAAAATTAGGTCAATCCAATGATTCCATCCTAAGAAATTAGAATAAATTTATAAAAAATAAAGCAGATAGGAAAAAAACAGAGAAAAGTTTTAGACTTGAAATTTAGTGTATAAATTAATCAGGCTTCCTGTTAATTAAGACATCCTAAATTCATTTTGTATACAAGCAATAAATTAACACTTACTTACTAGCTGTTACTTGCTAACTGTGTTTCAACTTTGGCGGTATCTTTTAAACAGATAATGAACATGAAACCTACAAAAAGCTTTATCAGCAAGCCAAAAAAATGCAAAATATGTTTGTGTTGAATGCATATAAATCATGGCATTCCTTTTTGCTGTGTCAAACCTGTTTCAATAACTTGAGAAAAAACAAGAAATAAATATTAATTGGCAGAAACAGATAAACTGATCTTTTTTAGACTTTGGACAGTGATATAATTAACTCACTTTTGTGTTAACTCTTTAAGAGTTAATCTGGACCCAGACTTTTTGGTTAGGTATATGATATTCAGGATTAGCAGGTTAAGAGTGAAAAATATTGAAAATTTCACAACCATAAACCCAACATTTAACTTCACCCTTACAATCTATCCCAAAGCGTTAAGAATATTTTGCCACTTTACAACATAAACCCACTAAATAACAGTATCTATCCTACACTGAGTAGACCACAATGTTTGTTGCCAAAACATTCTGTCTGGCTTGTAAACCAGAGATAAGAAGGACATGTTGTCAGTGCGAGTCATAGCGTCACCACCTAGAAACACATCTATGTATATCAGATTGAGGTCACATGTAAAACCTTTAACTTTTCAGGCCATATCAGGCGCCTAGATATTAAATGTTTCAAATGCTCTTATCAGAGTCTATACTACTTTCTAAGAAATCATAATGCAAAAGCACTCAAGTTATGGCATTATTTGCACAATTTATAAGAGCATGCTGAAGTTGCAATTTATATGTAGTATAAAAGGTACTTTGCATTTACAATATGGGCAGGTTACATAAAGGCAGTTGTTCTATTTGTCTGTACATAGTAAACATTCTGTAAACAAAATTTTACTAGCATTTAATTTTTTAAAATACACATTCGATTTTTGTCAAATTATTTAAAAATTTCAGAATTACTAATATTGCTAGTCTCTGAATGTAAAAAAACACACAAAAAAACGTGGCCATGCCACAAACCCAGGTTTTCAAAATTTAACACAAATTATTAAGTTGAAACTATTTGTCTATTTTTAGCAACAGTGGCAACAATTTTCACTTTTTAGTAAGTGACCTTGACATTGATTCAACTGGCCCCAAATCCTGTCCCAAGCTAGGTCTTCTTGCAAGCTTAATATATTGACAGCTTTAGCAACATTGGATTGAAACTGTTTTTCTTTTTTATTCAGTAACAGTGACCTTGACCTTGATCGGCCTTTTTCCAAATCTAATCCAAAGCTAGGTCTTCATGCAAGCTTGCAACATCCAAAAGTTTCAGCTAGAGTGGTTTATCCAAACTTAAGTTAGTGATCCGGAAGTGTTTTTCTATTTTAAGTAACAGTGACCTTGACCTTGACCCACCTGGCCCCAAATCCTATCCAAAGCTAGGTCATCATGCAAGATTGATATATCGAAAGTTTCAGCAAGATAGGTTTATTCGAACATAAGTTATTGACTGAAAACTGTTTTTTCTATTATTACAGTGTCCTTGACCTTGATCCGACTGGCCCCAAATCTAATCCAAAGCTAGGTCTTCATGCAAGCTTGCTATATCCAAAAGTTTCAGCAAGATTGGTTTATCCAAACTAAAGTTATTTACCAAATACTCAGACACCGCAGGCTATCAAGGGCATTTCACACCTGTCTATGGCACAAATGTCATTCAGCTTTTTTCAGCCTCGCAACGCCTGATTAATCAGTAAGTTTCCATACTTGAGTACTTTCTGATAGAAATCACAGAAAATGAACAGCTATGAAGGCAAACCAGGTCCATTGATGAATGTGGAAGATCAAATTCAGTCATATCGCTATTGATTTGGAAGAGATTGCATGCTAAATCCTTCCAGTTTAACCCATACATGATGTTATGAATACATTGTCTAGATACAATAATGATCCATAATGTTAGTTTCCAGTTATTCTTGTACGAGCTTACAGAAGACTGATGTCCGGGTAGAGTTGTGTCAGAAATCGTTTATATCAACTTGTTTAATTGATGAACTCCCTTTATTTTGCCCTGTCTAATTAAATGGTAGTCATTTAATGGTTTCTGTTCACTGAGCCCATAAGGCAATCAAGGATGTTCACAACATAAAGGTAAAAGGCATTGGTAAATAAAACCATTTGACAACAACCTTTTCAACAAATACAGAGATAGCTACACTCATGCATCACAAGGCAGAATAGCTAGAGGACTTCTACAGTTTGTGATTAAGAATCATAACCCATGAAGTGAGAAGCTGTAGTCATATTAGTCTGCGCTTCTTAGCATTTGACCCGAAATATGACAAAAACAAAATACTATGCAGGTTGCAAGTTAGGGCTGTCATTTATTCTTCATATTGCATATCAAGGATACATTAAGCAACATATGTTTGACATATATATTGATATATACAGGTGCATGCCTAGCCAACTTTTGAGTATACGCACTATTCCTAGCAGAGTGCGGGGGCACTGCAACCATCACACCGAAGATTTTTTTCCATAGAATGTTGTAACTTTTCATTGTTTATTACGGACATATTATTTAAGGCAATGTCAGCATAACTGATTTTATTGGCTTTTTGATGTTTTATTTTTTAAATTTTTGGAAGCAATACACATGCATAGGTGCGTAAGCCCAGGCATGCCCCTGATATATCGATACATTTTTACGTTAAATAAAACAGGATATTTCAAATTATTTTCTTGTACATTGTCAGCTTATTTAGTTCTTATCATAATTCTTTATATATTGAACAAATTGTTCAGCTTACTTCTGGAGAAGTGAAGAGTAAAAATTTTATATTTCATAAATATAATTTACTGCATGGATATTTAACACCAATATCGTCTTAATTTAAACAGTTTCTTTCAACACTTTCAACAAACTTCTTCAGAAAGGTGAAATATGTGTTTTGTTGTTGAATTATACCAGTCAAAAAATACAGAACATATAAATGTATAGTGTGCACCTACTGGTTTTATAGGTATATGCAATAATACCATCTGCTATAACTTAAATAGAAAACCTTAACAAGTCACTCAAATTAGGACTACTTACAGATTATTACCATTATCATACATAATAAGAAAATCTGAAAAAAGATACTTCTTACTTTTATTGATTTTTTTTTTATTTTTTTCAAAGTGTGTATCGATAATCGATTTGTCAATTAATATTAATGGTACATAGATATCAAATAAATTAAAAAAAAATTCTTCTAAATGTAACTGAATTGAAATTTTCATCATACATTTTTAACTAAATTGTTCGCTCTGTGTAAACCACAATATTCAAAATGACAGTTTTGAATATTAAAAAACAACAAACACTCAAAAAAGCTGAATCAATAAAAGTGAAAAACTGCACTAATAACAATGATACATGAAAACAAGAGGGCCATGATAGCCCTTAATTGCTCACCTGAGGACACGGGTTGTGTATAGGCTCATATCTGGCATCAAGTAATTATTATTTACTTTAGAAATCCTTAATGAAAATTGGACCATTAGCGTGGCCATTGGGCTGACAACATTTTCTAGAATTTTAGATAGTGACCTACTGAATACATCATTCAAGATTTCATGCAGGCAAACATTCTGTTCAAGTTTTGTGAAAACTGTGCCATAAATGTGGTCTTGAGTATATTCACAAGGTTTTTCTAAAATTTGACCTTTTTTATTGACTGCCCAAGTGTCTACTGTAAAAACAATGAAGAGTAAACATCAGTTGTAAAACATATTCAATTCAAATTTATAATGATCTAAATGTACAAATTTAAACAAATGATAAATAATATTAATAAAAGAAAAAGCACAACATACCGTTGAATTAATGACACAAAAATCCCACTGATACGACTGCGTCTCTCATACAAACACATGCAAGCAATATTATGAAGTTATGTGCTTTACCTTGAGTTCCCACAACTGTAATGGATGGGCTGTAGCAGTCAGTATCTACTGCCTATCCATACCACTGCTACACTTATAGCATAGCTTTAGGCAACTACAGCTACAGTAATCTAAGGTGATTAAATATAACTTTTGAAGCAACAAAATCCACCTACTTATAGGACAAATATGAAGTTGTAAATTTTACACGTGGGACAATGCTTTCTGTTTCTTTTAAATTACCATTTAGCTAGCTCTATTTACAACACCTGGCACCAGGTCAAATGACAGTTTCAGTATTATAAAGATATGTGGAGAAGGTAAAATTGACCATCCTCTCAATTAAATCTAGATTAATGGGTGACTAGATTAATGGGTGATGAAAAATAAAGAACTAGAAGCCGAAGATGCAAGATGCCGCTTAATTTTTTATCTAACATTATGAGCAGAAAGTTTCATTTATATATAGGTTAACAAAAATGTGATTTTATCTTAGTTTTTCAACTTACAGTTCCTGTTTGACAAACCTGCCAATAATCAGGAAATTTAAAAAAGATGGCTTGTATCACTGTGTATTTTTAAGTTTTATAAAATATATCGAAAAACATTATTTTTAACATCTTATGACACCTGATACATGTATGTGCTGGGTTTACATTTTTTATGATTACAACCTACTCTGATTACTAGTCTACTTGAAGATTACTATTAACAAAATGATCAGGCATTTTTAAGTTTACCAAACAATAAAAGCAGTCTTTAACCCACTAAAAAACAGTGTAATGGTTCTGGATACCTACAGTTGCTTGTTCAAAGCCCCCATTTGTCATATTTTATCTGTGTACGTTATTTTGCAGTTGAAGTGAACATTGCTTTTATTTCAGTCAATTCCCACAACTATGACTTATCTTAAGTTAGTCAATATTGAAGAAAACAAAATCTGTCATACAGGAGATTATTTTTGCCTTGTTTTTAGAAATACTTAAAAGCAATACTTTTATAGTAATTAAAGCAACATCCAGCTGTTTGGATGAGGGAAGATCCCAGAAAAAGTCTAGGTAGAAACATGGGAACAATGCAAGTCCCTCGCTCAGACCAGAACTTGAACCCAGGCACCTCCAGGAGCTTTTGAAGTAGCACAAAGTAATATATACCTTGAAATATACATGAAATATACATGAAAATTAACCAAACATATGTTGTATACTTTAATGTTGATGTGTATGCCTAATTTTAAGAAAATTCTCCATCCATGTATTTATGGATATTTTTTTCTTCTAAAATTGATATTTAAAGTGTCTACTTTTTAGAAATAAAAAAAATCCGTATATTATGATATATCCTCTTTGTTTTGATATTGAGTTATCATTTATAAAGAAATTAAAGCATTAGACAAACCAACAAAGCATGTTACTTGATTGGTTTGACTCAAACTCTCCAAATTATGTAATAATTGTTTAACAATGCAACATATTTAAGACTGATTTTCCTATATTATCTGCTTATAAAAAGAATATCACTGAGCTCTTGATAGGCAAATGATTTATTTCAGAGTTGCCCAAAATGTTCTGTTAAGTATTTTGGTTGATGATGCAACATATAAAATAATTTTACTATAAGGATTTGATTTTTTTAGACTCTGAATATATCAGGTAAAAAATTTGCAAACAAATTTAGCAAACATCATCAATAAAAATTCATTTACAAAAATGAAGTAAAAAACTACTCCTTTTTACTCTCCTTTTGATAGTGATGCAGAAAAAAAATGTCAAAGAGAAAAAATAAGGAGGAACCCATACTGGGAATCAAATCCTCAACACCCAGTTTTGAAACATTCTAAGCCTAATTTTGATTGGGGTGCAGCATTACATTTGCTCTACCCTCAGATGCTTCTGACCCAGTCTTGGAAACTTTTGCATTGCAGATCATAAATTATTGATGGTCCATGGACCAACATGACATAAAGCCAGTCTACAGAAAGCCAACTACAAGTGACTGCATCCAACAAAACTGTGCCTTTCTCAATGTACAAGAACCACATAAACAAGCAGGCACCAGTCTCAGATATTGCTGGTACCAGGCTTCCATAAAAACTTTATATTGACTGGTGCTTCAATATTCAACAGCTGGTTCCTTGCTTGATATAGCCATTTCACTAGCTTGCAAAAAAACTAAATATAGTTATTTTTGTAGTGATCAATTTTCTTTTTCATGTGTGAGGTAAATATTTTTTGTGGCAATTTTTGGCTTAAGAAATAATTATTTAAACATTATATTCATTTACAAAATGAAACATAATCTACCAAAACTAATTAACAGTTTTCTTAGCTCTCAAAAATGACTGTCAACATTTTTGCTCATTTTTCGTAACTGAAAGATACCCATAGTTTCTAATAATAATTACATAACAAAAGCTTCGATTCTAAGTAAATAAGGACACTTACATAACCAAACCACAATTTTTCTACTAAAAGATTAAAAATCCTACAACCAGCCAAGCTGTGCTTAAATGATGTTAAATACATAGGTGGTGTTTACAAAAAATCCACATTCAATCACTACAAAATCTAGACTTGTCACTTAAACAAAAGATGACATGAATGTGATTTTGTCATTTTCTACAATCAACCATTATTGATATGATAACTGTGGGACATGAACTAAGCACCACATAGCAACCCAATACAACACATCAACTTATCACCCAAAATGACATCACACCTTCATTCACACCCTTACTATTGTTTGTTTTTCTTTTTTTCCTGTCACATCACACCAACACAGTTATGGTCATATTGGCAATATGTGAATACCCCACATGAAAGGAGTGGACTCTGACTCACGCGATAAGTCCTGGGGATTAAGTCTTCTTGTGCATTCTAGAGGGGTTTTATTTATTTATAAATTTGTACTTAAGATGTCATAATCACAGTTGCATGTTGTTTAAACAGGATGGACATATTTATGTTAGCATTTGATAATTTTTTACCATTTAATCATATGGAAATCATAACTGCATCACGTTTACACAACCAGGTAATGCCCTAGTGTAGTCATAGGGTAGTTGACTTGTAACACTTCTGACTGCTTAGCCTCTGATCGCGTGGGTTAGTGTCCCATTCTTGGTTAGGATTTAGTTAGAGATGGTCTTCCAGCTGACCAGTGGTGAGATGGTTCTTCTACCCATTTGTCTGGGGGTCATCCTCCATCAAAATAAACAGTTCTATAATGGCCATAATTAGATGCTGCAATGTATTTCAGAAGCAAAACTAATGTGAACATTTGATGATAGTGTACTGCTATAGTATTTTAACTGTGTGACTTTGCCTTTCATTTTACATTGTACGCTATTAGTGTGGGTAATAGTCTTAAAACTGTTGAAAAGAACACACAAAATATTTCAAATCCCAGGGAACAGTTTTGAAGATATTAACTTGAAAACAATGGAACAATGTAAGAACACTTTTTTATTAACAGGCATACAATAAAAAAATGTTGCAACTGTTTGCATATCAGCAATTATTTGTTATATTTGAACCAAAAACAATGTATGTCAAAAATTAATGTACATAAAAAATTAACAATCTGTCTGGGCACACTAAAGGGAAACCAACCTTTTACTAACAATATTGAATAATATAAATTAGCTCCCTTGAAGACAGATAAACAACAATTTTTTACCCTAAACTTCTAAATAAAAAAGAACTTGTTACATATGTGTCAGATATATATGTAGTGTATTCTTGAATTAGCATGTATACTGGTAAACAGAAAATGCAATATTTAAACATAGCTTGATACACTTTGGTATTTGTGGAACATATATGTGCAATAATCAATTAACCAATAACTCAATATATACACTTCCTCATTACAGAATATGAATTATGATGTTACAAATCACAATAACCTGTCACATTCACATTAAATGTTATAAGACTCTAATTGTTTAATTAACCATTTAATTTCTTTTAAAGAATAATTACGAAGTCGGATTTAATATGTTCAAATGTAGTCTGGAAGCAAAATGCTGACAGACAATTTTCTCAAGGTCTATTTTTTTAGACCTGAAAGTTTGCAATAATAGCAGTTTTGCTCTTTTGCAGACTGAACCAATAGAAAATACTTTTACAATGTCTGTATTCCAAAAAATAATTCTTTAAAATACAAATATATATATTTTAAACATGTTTTTAAAATCGATGTGATATTTACATTATTTGGTAGGATTAACATCAAATTTTCTGGATAAAACTAGATTTGCTATAATGCGGGTCACGAGTAAATAAGTTCGGAGACTACAGAAGCACTGATTACCTCATCTATTTTCAGTAAAAAATAATCCCACTAAACAAAATGTCAGTGTTATCAAGCCAAAATAGTATTTTCTGTCGTACTCTGAATGAAAGTGCTGTATAAATGTCAAGAAAAATCACAGTTGAAATGTTTGCACTCTTTTTTGAAGCATGCTAGTTCAATGATGTACATACAAGAACTGTTAGAAATACAACGCAGCATGTTGCTTTTCATGACATAATCCTCTTTCTATTCAAAATACATTTACTGCACCAGCAAGTGACAACAGCTTGAGTGTATTTTGTCATATAAGCTCCACACTAGGTGTTTTCACACTATATTATAGTGATGCTACAATCTGATACAATAGATTTTATGCCTTGGTATTTGTCAGCAGCCAAGATCATTGCAGCCAAAGAGATTGTTCAAAAAAAAAAATCACCTTTGATTCTCCATGCTAAAAAATACAATTATGGATTGTCCAGCTTGTATACACAATGTGATATACACTGAAAAAATCGTTGTCAATAACGATTTTTCTGTTCGTATAAACATTAACTTTACCTCGCAGTAATTGCTCAAAGACGATGTATTATGGATATGAAATTTTTTGGATGTTATGATTGCTAGTTTATCGATTTCTTTTTTTAAGCACAGATGTATTAAAATTATGCATTTTTCTTGAAAAATATGCGCTAAAATCGCAAATCGCACACCAAAAAATATCAGTGCATGTATAGCATTTTGTCATTAGTAGTAGTATTAGTAGTGACTGGCCATATCAAAATCAGTCTAAAGACATAAAATTTATATTTCTTGCTTTTATATTTATTTTACAGAGCATAAAAATACCTTTAAAGTAAAACAAGAGCCATCTTGATACTATGTTCCTGTGGAAAGTTATTCAAATTTAAGTATTTAATTAACCTTTACTATGATACCAAATACAACCACTCTGTCTCTTTCTTTGTGCTTAAAATATGCTAATGAATTGGGCTCCTTTTCCATCGTTTGTTGCCTAATATCGATAATTACGTGAACGTAAACAGAGTAAAAGGTCCAATAAAAGTTAAAATAAACAGTCAAAAACTTATTTAATTAAACTACTTTTTCAATTTATACGTTGTTAAGAGTCTCAACATTAAAAATATAGCAAAATCTAAAAATCGATATTTTTTGCACCTGCTTGCCTTTTGTGCGGATTATCTAGACAATCTGAAATGCGACTTTTAGACTGATTTTGATATGGCCAGTCACATATGCATTCTAAGACTTCCAAGAAAAATGACTGGGACAGCCAAAAATAAAATTTAATTTAAAAAAAAATCTTAGTGGAAGCGCTGGCTGGTGTTACCACAATCAGCTTTAATATATTTGTGACTCTAATTACAATTTCTTTGATTTGACTTTGACATCTCACCTCATACCTGAAATACTGCAGTGCTTTTATTTAAGATGCAAAACACAATGGCATTGGTAGGAACACCGAAAGTGCAAGTACAACTGTCTTGTGGTGAATGTTATACCTTATAGTTAAGCTAGTCTCTAACAATATGCAATTAAAATGGAACGATTTCAGGTCTGGATACTTTGTTTAATCAAATGCTTACAACGATGCAGAAATTATGATGGCGTCATTTGGAATATTGTGTGGGTTTTCACTTACTGAACATAAAGCATGTTCCTTCACTCATAGTTCACTGTGAAGGTCATAAATCAATCTAGAAAGTAAACAAAAGCAGAGTATCCTGAGAATACTGAATTGTAATTTTGATCGTTTAAACATCATTATATCAACTGTACTATTTCGACAACTCGTTTGTAATTAGTCTTTGTGTTTATGACTGAACTATCATGAATTATCCATATCATGTTTGAGTAAAATTTTAGACAATAATGAAAAACATTATGAATAAATCATTCCATGTATGTCGAAGTGATCGCAGTAAATGCGATCTCATGTGCAAATGAATATTATCAAAAACGTTTTTTTATAAAACATATTTGAATAAAACTTTATTTTATGTAAGAAAATAGGATAAAAAAGCGAAATAACTACAAGATAAAAATAGAGCTGATTATTTTGATGCAGTACCTACTTAATTCAAATTACACCTGTAAGTCAAAAGTTCTTATCTCTATTTTTATGTGCACACTATCAAATAAACTTTGTTAAACACTTGAAACTGAAAAGGAGAAAAACAGCTAGGAGGAGTAATTTGATGTATTTACATGACAAGAAAGGGTGAAACACACACACACACACACACACACACACACACACACACACACACACACACACACACACACACACACACACACACACCACACACACACACACATGGATGAGAAAATAGTTATCAAAGAAGGACACTATATTATATCCAAATAAAGACTTAAATTATAAAATGGCACATTTAAGATGTAAGGTTGAACAGGTGCATCTTATAATTTCAGACATTAATTGATATGTTTTGGAACATTTACTAAAACTATTTTCTCAAATATAAATTCATGTACCAAGCTGTACTGTTGACTTAAAATTATTTTATTGCTTCAATGAAACTCTGAAAAACATTTATTACAATTTTATATAAAATAAATAAAAAGTTAATTTCAATGCGCATCTGTTATTTCTGACTTTGGCACCATACATACATCTTAACACATTAAAACAAGTAGGTAAGTGTTTAAAACTGTGCATGCGAAAAATATGGACTACAACTGTTTCTAGACTGGGAGTCCATGGACTCCTGTTCAGAAAATCCTAGTTAGAACCCTGCCCACAGTATGGAGATCACAGACACCTATATGCAAGCAGTGATCTACAGACAGAGCAATAAGGCTTTGTGAAACAAGAGAAGGTGGAGGTTGACAAGGTTAAACAAAACCAAACATCATCAATAAACAATGAATTGCAACACTAATTATATCGCTGCAACACTCATTGACTTCAGAGTGCTATTACATCAAATACAACTGTGGGAAAAAAGTGGGCCACTTTTAACCATTTGACTAGACCTCATCAGTACTAACTAGATAATCTATCCACTGTGATAAAGAAAGCTCCTGGAAGCAACAACAATGTAACTAGTTAAATTTTCACAATTACTGACATTTTGTGAGACAAAAGTAAACACTACATGTCACCTCGAACTAGCGTACATTTGTCAATACATACATCACATTGGGGCATTTTATCACCAGTGCCATAATCGTCATATAAAGTAAAACCTTGGTGGTGGTTCTGCTAGAAAAATTTCACACTTAGCGGTTCTTTACCTTTTTCTCAAAACCTGTGAAATTCTTTCAAATAATAACCACAAAGGTTACTATCACAAAAGAATCAGTTTTTATCAAATGCCCTCTATGACAAAATGCAAAAATCTTCCATTTGTTCTTCATATAAGTCAATCTGATTGGACTTGTTTAAGGCGCTTGATTCCGATTGAAAAATATACATATCTTGCATAGGTTTTAATGTAAATGGTGCCATTGTTTTGGCTGATGTTTGTCTAACCTAGTTACAGTGCGGACCCATTGCTATAGTAGATGTTGCTACAGACCGCCCGAGGATGGGTGAGTTTTGTTCCTAAGTTCATGGTCATCTCAGTGGGAGGTCAGTAGGTAATGGGAGGTTGGTGGTGGTGGGAAGGGTCTGAGCCTCAGGCTGCAGAGGTGTCAAGGCCTGGGTAGGGATTTGAGTCTTGTTGACCAAAGGCAATGCAGGTAAGCCTATGTGCATCATTTACTCTGTATAATATAAAATACAGTGTATAATGGATAAATAGTGTTCCAGCTGTGATGTCAGAGCAATGTTATCTTGGTTGGGGATGGCATCTCTGAAACATACACTTTCTAATGTCTTTAGCCCTATAATTGCTGGAAACACAATTCATCTCATATACATAAAACATACCCTGCCCTAATAGTTTTTTCAGCAAGTAAAGCTTAAGTATGCAACTCTCGGCTGCACTCTGGTAGGTGCATTTAAATGTTGTTTGTGAACTGGCCGTCTATGCCCATCCAAGTTTTGCAACCGAGTTAATTATTATTTTGATAGTTGACATTTAGGCATTCACAGCACTTTTTTCCAATAAAATGCATAATTCAATAAATAAATTATTCAAGCTTCTGCATTCGCATAATTTTATATGTCATAAGGGCGTTTTATATTATAAAACTGTTAAAACTTATTATAACATATGTATGTCCATTTCGGAATGCAACAAAGAATCTGAATTCGCGAAAACCTATTAGGATGCATAAATTGCGCGCAGTTTCACAAATGGGTCTAGCAGTAATAAACAGTTGAGCAAAGTATGTGGGTTAGTTTATTTGACAAAGCAATGTGGTAATAAATGACTTTGTAAGAATTTATGTTTTAGGCAAGCAGTGAACTCACCAGAAGTATTCATTTTCGTCTTCCACCATGCTAATTGCTGTAAATCAGACGCAATTTCATTGGCCTATCTCTAAGCCAATGAAAATGTTATTTACATATTGATATTTACATGGAAATGACGTCATTGCAACTACAAAATAGTTCTACGTGCTGTATTAAAGTTTGTAGACGTAAAGATTGTTTGGCAATTATTTAGAGTTGTTTGTAAATGTTCTTAACTAGAACGTGATCATCCGAGCGACATGAAACATAAAATTTAACGTAAAATTTATTAGCTTAAGAGTGTACCGGAAGATGTTTCACTACGCGTATTGATTTGTACGAAACGTCTTTTCTTCGTTCAAAGATGGCGGATGTGAAACCCCAGCCTTTGATCGAAAGAGATTTTAGTAGAGTTGTAATTACCCTTGAAAATGTCTTGATACCGGAAGATAAATTATCTCCTACGCCTTCTATGCAAGATGGCCTCGACAGTGACACCGAAACAGATCTCAGAATACTAGGCTGTGAGCTAATTCAGACGTCGGGAATTTTGCTCAAGCTGCCACAGGTTTGTGTCAATTCTTTTTTTTATTAGGCAGGAATAATTCGCTATATATCGCAGTTCTTTTAACGGTTGTGCGAATTTATCAATGTTTTATTAACCATTTTGTTAATAAACTTCTCTATAGCCAAGAATACAGCAGAACAATTGCGTTATTAAATGTCAGTCAAAACAGAGATCAAGAAAGCATGGCCATTCACTGATTTTTAGGATGAATGTCAATGTTCAACCTGGAACAGTTGTGTAGTTAAAATTTGAAACCACCACTTTTCAATACATAAATAGACTGTTATGACAGATGGTTTGAGTCTAGTTTATTTATCCAGGATGTTTTGGACAATCATGTTCTATTTCATACTTATGTCTTTTAATCAGGTCGCAATGGCCACAGGACAAGTACTGTTCCAGCGGTTCTACTATTCCAAATCATTTGTAAAACATGACATGGAGGTAAGTTTTTTTGTTAGGACTCATACATTTATCATAACTCTGTAGAAAATGACTACTACCCCGCACACCTCTGTTCTTTTTATTTCATTTGTATCAAATAATACAGTTAAGGCAGTAGTTCCGAAACACTAGCGAAACAATCGCTGTTTATTCATTGTTGTTTTCGGTGACTGATTAAAACTTTATGTGTTTGAAATCACTAATGTATCTTCTTCATAACACATATTAAACATTTGGGAGGGGTTTCCATCTTCGCCGTTTAAATCTATGTTTTTTACCTGTAGTGAAAGCAGTAGTTCCGAAACAAGAGCATGTGTTCCGGAACATGTCTATATGTCGGCATATTCCACCCGCTGCAGTACACAACGGAAGTTGGGGACTTTCTCAAACTTATGTTTAATTGTCAAATGACCTGTCACTATTCTACTTAAGCACGCAGCAATTGTCCGTGCGCGAAAGACAAACCACAGTAAACATTTAATTTTTAAAGGTGGAATAACAAAACAACAAAAACAGATTTCTGCATACAGCTTTACTGACCTTGAGATGTAGGCAAATAAATAATAAAAAACATAAGTATTAAACAAACACACAACAAAATGATTGATGTCAAATAATATCAAGTTTATGACAATAATTTTGCGAAATAAGCAGAACCGATAATAAGGTTAATATTTTGAAAGACTAGTTAGGTTATGCTAGTAATTGTGAAAGACAAATGAGTTTTATAACTTTGGTCAAATTACAAACCTGTGTGCATCTATGGATTTAATGGCTTTCTTATCACATTCCCTCTGGGTTTGGAGGTTTTTACCAAGCAGACAGTGCTGACTCAAATTAGACAACAGTCTGGTCAAGGTCTGATCTGTCTGCCCATAGTTGTAGCTCATAATAAAAACTTATTTCTCTGAAGTATGCACCATACAGATTTTGTGGTGATAAATATCTATGAGGGCATGAATTATGAAGTAAAGCTAGTAAAGAGTAAATATTTCTTGGTTTTAAAAGTATTAAAGGTGGTATCCGACAGTTTGTTTTTTCCCCTCAAAATAATCAAATAAGTCATTAGCACCTGAAAAGGTCTTGAAAATTGCTCTTCATTAATGTCAAAGATCTGTGTGAACAGTCAAGGATAAATTCCCACTCATTATTGCAAGCTTGTGTTTCCTATCTGAGCCACGCTGCTTAGATAGTTATTTTTAAACTTAGGAAAACCATGTGACCACTTACTTTTATATAGTCATCCGGACAATCTTCTCTGACGTCGGTATCTATTCTACTATCACACTTTTTATAGAGTAAGAAAGACAGAATATTTAGACTATTTTTTTTCTCAATTAGTACATTCTAAAAATAAGGTTAGAGTCAAAATCGTCTTTATAATGACTAAAGTATGCGTTTATGCAAAAAGTATGGCCATATACTCCAAGGCAGCTCTCAGATATTGGTGTGCGTATTTAATATATGCAAATTGTTGGATACCACCTTTAAAGTTTTACAACCTAATTTTCAAAATAAATTTCTGCTACCTTATCAATGAACTGAACCTGATACTTTTGAAATATTTGAAACAGAGACACCATTTTTTCGTGTATGTCATTTAATGCAAAAATATGATTACGAAAATTAATGCTTATAAACAATTTGAAACTTGGGTTGAAAAAAAAAATAAAACACATAGTTTTGGTGGATTTCAAGGTAAATCAAGAAAACAATGATGCAAAAAATGAAAAATATGAAGTAATACACACATATAAGAATTGAGTAGGTACTTCTACATAAATTTTCAAAAACAAAGCAATGAGTAACTACAGATAGAACAAGAACCTGCCAATGACTGTATATCCCCCGCCAACAGGTGCTTTTTTCCCCAGAAATGGCAGCCTAAGTATTTAACATCATTATTACAAGTGCAATCTATAAAAAAAAAAAATGAAAAATGTTTCAGTTGTTATTAACAAGTTTACTGCTACACTCATTACATGTGTAATATGCAATGAAGGTACAATAGCACAAATGGTATCCCAACAATATGTATAGTCTCTTACAAACATTCAATTGAAATAGTTGATCCAGGTTCCATTTCTGAAACTGTCTTGTTAACTTGTGCAAGTGTTTGGTCAAAATACTTTGCTACTGGTTTGATGAAGTACATGTAATTACAAGGCAGATGAACCCCACCACCAATATCATGTTGGTCTGGCCAGGGGTATGAACTTGGTACTGGGTCACCACAGACTTCAGTATATACTATTCCCCCTTCATCTAACACCTTCCTAAAACAAAATGCCAGTTCTCTTGGAACATGGCCAAATGGGAGACCTGCAATATCTCACTGACTGAAAAATATTACGTTGTTCATCTGTTAACAATGAGTATAAACTAGGGTGAAATGTGGATAGTTCTGGGATCCAGACAAGACATGCACTTTCATCATGAATGTTATTATATTCGCTATCTACAGGTAATCTAGTTGGAAGATCAGTTCTGGGAGGTTTTATTTTGAAGTGATGGTAAACTTTTACAACACAGTTTTGTACCAAAATGAAAATATCTGACAAAGTCACAGACGCCTCTCTAGCAGGCAGGCTACATGTACTGGTACCTTCACCTGGCTCAGTTCCTGAAGGCATCTGAAGAAAAATAAACAAATGTTATTTTATTTATTAAGTAATGATTGTCTTTATGATAATGGTCAAATAAAAGTGAAATGTTATGCTTGGAAAACATGCAGACATAAATGATGTCAAAGCACATCACTTCACTAGATTTTGATAAAGAAATATCTTTAATATATGTGTATGAATATGGGATACACATTTTCATTGATATCAAAATATGGATTGGTCCATTTTAAGTAACAGTATATTAATCCAATGTAGATATACAGCATAGCTCAGCATGACAATCATAACAACAGGCCTTCAGTTTGTTGTCCCGGTATACATATTTAAAGATGTATTTTGATTAAGAAAATGTGTTGAACATGCATGATCATTTATGAAGTTTTCTTAAAGCCATGATTACACTGAGACATTCTAAATGTCACTGGGTCTATTATAAGTTTTTCTTTCCCTACTATGCAGGACTGTCTCTGGATATTTTCAAATGTTGTTTTAGTGAAACAAAACTCATTTTGCATAGCACATATTTAATTTGGTTATAGGAGCCATGTGTATATACAATAGTATTCTGAACAGGTGGGAATAAAAACAAATTAAAAGTAAAGAGATTAAAATCCTATACTTTTCCTTTCTTTCTAGAAACAGGGATAAGCTCTGTTTTTTGCGGGATTTTTTTCTTCTTTTTTTGTTTTTTTTTGTTGTTGTTGTTTTTGTGTGTTTTTAAAAAAAAAAAAATTTTTGGGGGGGGGGGGGGGGGGTCGTAAATGAGTGGTATAAAACAGAATTTATTGAAAAAAAGAATTTTTTTTTACAAAATCGTTCAATATGTTTGAGATTTCCCCCATCTGTGATGTAACCCCAATCTGCTCTCAGCTGTTCCGGAATAGCTGCTCATACAAACAAACATAAAACATGGTATATTTTGTTTTTCACAATCATAAAACAAAAGTTTGCATTAAGTTAACCAAGAATATGTGTAGGTTATTCATTTTGATGCATAAGTTTGATTGCTTACCTCAGGACTGTGTTTTTTCTCATCACAATGTTTTTTTACCCCAGTTTCGTTAAACGGTGTTGACTTAAATTGTTACGCAGGTGATATTTTCAATCGACTGTTGTTGTTTTTTTCGCCCTTCAAAACTCGTCTAAAATCTTCGGAAAAACTTGGAAAAATGTGAAAAATACCGAATTCGATAGAAAAGAACCAATATTTGGAGTACTTTGCGAGCAAACATTCAGAAATCGAGTGGTTGTTTCAGAACTACTGCTGTTTCGGAACTACTGTCTTAACTGTACATAAAAAACTAAATCTTGGTGACTATTAAAGCCATTGATTATTCGTCCCAACAACTATTCGACCACTACCAGTAAAAAGAAGCCACTATTTTTTATTGATTTGAATTCATGGTAAATGCTGTGACATATACTTTATATGCATTGTTAAAAGTATAAGTTAGCAACAGGTCGCATGATTTTGTTGGCTATCGGGATTAAATTGTAATGCATATTTGTTATAGTTTTGTAAAAATAGGAAGTAGATTATAATTTATAATCTTTTTATTTGTTTTTTAAATTTTTGTTTTTGAATGGTTTGATTTAACCTAAGTGATATTTGATATTTTCATCTGCAAATGGTTGATTGATATTGAGTAACAGATCAATGATTACTTGTTATTTTACGATTTCAGTTTAATTTAAGCCATGATTGTTGGTGTTGCATGTATGGAGTTTTATAATTTTTTATAGTATTTTCTTTGCATTCAGTCAAATGTCCAAGTGCATAAATGACAGATGCTGGCAAATGATGTGTCTGTCATACATATACGTTATGCATCGCAATCGGAACTCCTCGAGTAATTCCATCAGGACAATCCTCCCTCAGATGTATCTGGTGCAATGATACTTATTGAAATCATGATGGCTTTGTTCGCCGGATGCGGGAAGAAGAATATGCTGAAAATGTAGTTTGCATAAAACACAAGTAATGTCATTGTTTCAACTGCTGTGTGTCTGCTGTGGTTGCTGGGTAAATTAAAATTGGATGATTTAAATTTGAAGCTGCCACAAATTAAAAATTTACAGGCATCTTACTGTAGTGAGCTTTCGCCCGAGCTGTCATCTTTGTTTTGATGCCTATCTCAAAAGTAGTCCCATGTAGGGAAATGGCCAAGGTGATCCGACAACCTACATACATTAGAGAGATGATTCCTGAAGTATCGGAGGTGTTCCAATTGTATGCATCCGTCATTGTTTTGTTTCTTAGAAGTATTATCATTTCTCTTTGACAAATATATATCTTGTAAGTTAATGTTGTGTAGTTAACAATGCCCAGTAGAAGATTATGTCTTTTTAATCATCTGCAAAATGCACTAACAGAACAGATTTTGATTTTAAGATCTCAAACCCCCGAGACCAATGACATGATGTGGGGAATTTTTCAGCTACCATGGAAGATGTAAACACATATGACCTAAAGCATTTGCAGCATAATGACTACTAGCAAGGCTTAGGGAAATATCATAAAACTAATCCTTGTACAAGGATTCATATGTCCATCATTATATAAACTATGTCATTATCAAATCAGCTGTATCAAAAGAATTATCTAATCTTGCAATGGGAATGGATACCAATCAACAGCAACAAACAATACTTAACCCTTTCACTCATGGTTTGGCGATGTTTGACGTTGTGCGTCAGGCTAATAGTTTGGCGATCTTTGGCGTTGTGCGTCAGGCTCATGCATACGCGATTTTACGCTATGCTGTCATTTCCATAGTTTGGCGAAATTACGCCCTCAAAGTTAAGTGCAAAATCATAAGTGAATACTTCATGTAAAGTCTTTCTTTTATCTTTATTCAGTAAGATTAAGCCTTTATTTATACATTTAGTAAATAAAAAAGGGGGTTTGTTCTGAAAAAATTGTGACAATTTGCTAAGTTTGTAGAGCACCCTAATGGAATTTTCCATTGTTTACACTCGCTGGCAAATCTTACCATTTCTAAACCGCAACAACTCTCACATGGTCAGCCTTACAGTAAAAACCGAGTATGCCGATGTAATAAACATCCGCTTCCTTCACAATAAATGGAAGTGAAGTATTTGATGTTGAAAAATTTTGCCGACTTACCGGAACCCCCTGTTGCTTCGGGGCAGCATTGGATCATAAAACCCACTGACTAATGAAAGGGGCAAAATGTTTTATTGCTCTGTGGATCAACTTGGAAGGTATTTAAGCTTCAATTGATTGCCTCGTTCATTAGCATTCTAATCGCTGCATCGTAAACACCTATTGAAAAAGATCTTGTACACAAATTGTTTGATAATATTTTTTGATAGTCTCACTTTATCTTGCTTCAGAAGTATGCCTGATGCTTATGATATTTTGTTTGGTAGTGACACTGAGTCAGAATTTTCTGTTTTGGGGAATCAGATTTAAATGTTGTTATTTAAATAAAAAACAATAGCAATTAATTAATATTTCAAACATAAAATAAAGAAATTGCCTATGACATATTTCTTTTGTTTTATTCAAACCTTTCTTCTAACAATTTATATAACCTCAAATGCATGAAAAGTATATCATCAGAAAGAAAAATTATTTCTGAATAAACTTTTTAATTACATAAATATGATTAAATAACTCATTCTAGCTTAAAAAATAGCTTAAACATAACTACTGTCAGCTTCCCACACAAAACCAATAATGCTCTATGAACCTGAGGTACCTTTGTCACCAGGTTACCTATGCATGCCAGGTGGCCTGATAAGCCATCTGGTTATGCATTAGGCATATGGTTATTTAGGAGAACTGTATGAGTGAAAGGGTTAAATAATCTGTTTTTATTTGATGGCATAATTACACATTTTAAATAACCATTTCTATTTAACTGCACAATCACTATAATACTTTAATAAATTATTCGACATTAGACAAATTAATAAATTATCCGACATTAGACAAATACTTTAATTGAACAGTTTCACTTTACCGCATTTTAAAAGTGTTCTTCATAACACTTAATGTTTTGTTAATGATTCAGGTATTGTTTATTATATTGATGGTTGAAATAGTCACCAAGAACAGGTAGGGGTCGAAAAGCCATGGCATTGAGTAGGAACCTACACAAAAATTAGATGTATTCTCATTTGTGATAATTATTCCTAGAATGCATACTTCCAACATATAACAAATTTATACAAGAGAAGTGTCGTAGTATAGACATGATTAAAATCAAGTGATGCCACTGTTTCTGCATACAGTGATGAAAGCTTAGACTCAGTTTGACACATTGGCTGATACATTAAGTGAAGGTCGCTGGATGTTAAAATTAGGTACAATTAGATTAAGTTTGTTTTTTTTTTGGTCCTTATTTATAGCTGAATAGATCAGTTTAAGTGAAAGAAACGCACATAAATGTTTGCGAGTCTCTGAACTAAATATTTAGGGTGTTTTCATGTCCTTATTTTTTATGTTTTACTTATATATCAAGTAAAACAAAAGGCAAAAAGCTCTTTCCTAAGCTTTTCAAATGATAAGAAAAATGTGAACACAGAAGATACATCAGCAGCACTTGCACACAAGATACTTTATATTTGGCATCAGATTGTCTAATATTGATATCCAGAAATAAAGGTTTCAAAGTTTCACTGTCAAGATCTTCTGGTCATTGAACAAGTGGTTTTGAGATTTAATTAATACAGTTATATAATGATTCATGATAACAATGTTTTTTTCAGGTACTGGCCATGGCTTGTGTGAACCTAGCCTCAAAGATTGAAGAATGTCCAAGAAGGATCCGCGATGTCATCAATGTCTTTCATCATATAAAACAAGTCAGGAATCAAAAGTTAGTGCATTGAAAAGTAATAGGTTGTGAGTCATGTGTTTAAAATGTTCAGTATTGCTGCTAATGTTTTACTGTATTAATGATTGCTAAATGTTGTCTCCACTTAGAAGAGTTCAGTAGAGTTTATTTTGGTAAATTCTAAACTGGTTTTTTTTTAATGTGTATTGTATTACAAATTAGAGTAAACATTGCAGTGGGAATGACTTTATAATTGTGCACAAAGCTTTTTTAGGACAATTAGGCTACAAAGGCACTTATAATTTGTTACTTAGGATTTCGGCAGAATTATGAAAGCTACGCATGCAGCTTTGTTAAAAAAAGTAATGTGTAAATTTGAACAGTTGACTTTTTTAGTAGCAAAAATATTGCCTCATATTCTGCTCTGAAGACATATTATGGGTGTGAGAGTGAAATATGCTGTTTTTGATTATTTCAGAAATATTCATCCTTTAGTACTGGACCAGAATTACATCAATCGGAAAAACCAGGTCATTAAAGCAGAGAGAAGAGTGCTAAAAGAACTTGGCTTCTGTGTTCATGTGAAACACCCACACAAGGTAACTATAATTTCAATTGTTTAGTTATTGAGATCATTTATCCATGCAATGTAATGTATCCTAATGTTTCTCATTGATTTTTTGTTGTTGCTGCAGTGTAATTGATTGCTTTTTAGCCCAGACATAAGCAACTGCTAAAAGTAAAATCTGCAGCTGAAGTCAGTCTTTTTTCCAGCACAATTGGATTGTATTCAGCACTTGATATTGGCCTAGATTGGAATCACCCAGGGTTGCAAAGGTTGTCCAAATTTGTGAGACTGAGCACATGTAAATATGTATCTTGTCTTTTCCAGGTGATTGTGATGTATCTCCAAGTCTTGGAGTCGGAACAAAATCAAAAACTGGTTCAGTGTGCGTGGTAAGTGTCTAAGCTTAATTGTTTTTCATTATTGCAAGCAAAGCTCTGATCAAAGGGGAGTACATCTAAAGTGTATTAATATATTCCTTTGAATATATACCAAATCCTATAATTGTGGATACTCCTGAACATTGTCACTTTGAGATGATTCCAAAGAGTACCAACAGTTATTGGTTTAAATGAGAAATAAAGAATTCATAGAGTACTCTCCCCTAATCTGGAGCTATATTTAAGCATCTTGTGGTGTTACTTTCAAGCTCCTCAAATTCTTGAATAGCCAGATATCTGTATGAAGACTATGTGTTGGAACTTTTGTATGGAATGGTAAAAATGCTGTGCTTTGAAAAATATTCAGCAAATATTGGCCTGTAATCAACAATTGTGTAAAAGTAATTACATAATCACAGTCTTCAACAAAAGGAGAAGCAACATGGTTGCAAGTCAAGAAATCTGTTTGGCCAGGAAATGAACACCATTCCATATGATTATGCTTGCTTAGTGGACTTATTATTCAGTGTAAGTAACATTTACTGAAGAAAACTGTAATTATGTATTAGTACTTGGACTTGAACAATTGAATATCTGGTTTTTCAACAGTTTAAGGAACATATTAAGGTTTTATTTTTTTTATTCTAACCAGAAGCTCTAGGTACTTCAGGCCTTGATTAAGGTCCAGCTTTAATTAGCTCAATGGATAACTAACTAGGCAGACCTAGTTGTACATGGTAGCAGTATACTTAGGTTCAAATTGAGCCTAAGATTTCATCAATTTGTAGCCTGATACGGAAAATTGACCTTACTCTTTATGTATTGTTTGGAAAATGTAAGTATGGATTTTTTTACATACATTTTAACACTTTTTTGCCTCACCACCGCATAGAAATTTATAAACTGATCATTGTGTTTGATTTTTATACTTTGTTCTTATCTTATATATAACCTAACACTTGTTTTTGTTACCTATTTTCACTTTGACATCAGGCATTTTTGTATGTCCAGTTCTGCTTTTTTAAGAGTTCAACAATTAACATTAAATTTTTCCTTTTTGCCTACCCCAGACTAGGTGGGTAGCCAGCCATCATAAGTGTACACCTTGCACCTCAGCCTCTCGTTCCAATGGTAATGGAGTCTTGCGCTCTTGATGACAGTGCGACACGAGAGCTGAGGAAAGTCTCTTGCTGGTCGACCCCGAATGATCCGTGAAAACGTGTGCCTGGACTATCAGAAGTGGAGAACTACTGGACTGTGTGTCACCTGAGTGAATCGAAGATAGCATCACTGCAACAAGCTCAATTTGCCAGTGTCGGGATATAATTCTGTGTTGTTCAATTAAAAACAAATCCGTACTTGCATTATTTATGGAGGAAGAAAAGGCAACAACAAGCAAACAACTAAAATGTTAGCTCACATTCTCAAATATAAAAGATGTAAATCTTTGAGATAAATTTGCACAAGACAAAAATCTATGACTGAAATATCAAGATGAAGGCAAAGAAAAAAGTATTAAATAAGTAGTTTTGACAATAGTTTTCGAGCGACAATTGTAAAAAGGAAATATGAAAGAGAGAAAAGACTGCGGCCAGCTTAGTCATGTTATCAGGTATAACTAATCTCTCTGATTGAGAATTTCAGATGCACCCGGATTCAAACACCCCTCCTCACACGCCCTTTGTTCCACAGTTGAGCCTCGTGTAGAAGAGGAAAAGGATGGAGTTGGTAACACAAGTGTTATGTGTGACACATAATTACTGCAGTGTCAATCCTCTGTATATCATTTACACAGCCCATGGAACTTTTCCCAGTATCCCCATTTGTAAAAATGAAAAAAAAAAAATTTTGTGATGGCTATTTGGCTGAAATTTGTTCTCTTTATTATTTTGTTCATTTGTATTAGGGAATGCTGTAAGGTCATTCAAGGTGGGAAATGTTTCATCATTCATTTGTGATTGATTAACATCCCTTTGAATTTTTTATTGAATTTTTTCTGTGCAATAATCATGCCTGTTTTTTGTCAAAGTGAAAAAAAGGTAACCAATCATGTACTTCAGAACGAAACCTTTCTTTTATGTTTTTGCATCGGAAAACATATTGAAAACAAAATGGTGAATTTACTACCATTTTTATGTATTTTTTTTTATATTTTAACAAGCATTGGAATCTCTTGCAACTTTTGATAGTCTGCACATTATTTAATGCTTAACTGAATACTAATGTTGAAATGGAACTCCCACATGCATTTACATTTAAGAAAGTTTTCTTCATTGCTGTATACTGATCAACAGTCCCTATTGAGCATTTATCATTGTGCATGTTTCATGTTTCTTCCAGGAATTACATGAATGACAGTTTCCGTACTGATGTGTTTGTGCGCTACAATCCTGAGAGTATAGCCTGTGCTTGTATCTACCTCGCTGCCCGACAACTGCAAGTAAGATGTTTTGATTGTAACTCTTAATACATAACTACTTTTTGCTCTAAGCTCTTTGCAACAATAACCCTGTAGATTATCCTTTGACCCATATTTTACCTCTCAGATTACTTATTAATTGCCATTCTTTGTAATGAACTGTTACACATCTTTGTTCTAGAAAGATAGTGCTTTAAAGAAGGAACTGTATTGTAAGTTACAGCATGTATTGCAAATTTTCTTTTGTAAAAAAAAAAATTTTACAAAAACTTAAATTGTTCCTCAAATGGGACATTCTGCATTTATAAGTCCAAATGCTAAATGTATTTCCAATACTTTTAACAGAAAGATCTGAACTAATGTACTTTATCTCTGGTTTTGCAATAATGCAAGTATGTTTGTGTATTTTTGACCGAAGTAGCTGCTTATATTTACTTTTGTATTAACCATATACTGAATGAACATTTTATTAACTACTGTTAGGTCAGGATATCATATAGTCATTTACATAAATGTGTAACTATTTCAGGTCGCTCTCCCCAACAGTCCTCCTTGGTTTGAGTTGTTTGATGTGTACGAAGAAGAGGTGAAAAGTATCTGTCTTACTATACTTAGGCTATATGCCAGGAAAAAGGTAGGTTAATTCATCATTAATAAGGTTACTTAACTTAAATTTAAAAGCAGTTATTACACTACTTTTTTGTTTTGTGCTAATTATAGTACAGTCATTCATTTAAATGATTGCAGACTTTTAAAATTCTTGTATTATTGGGTTTAACTTGATTGTTTTGTATTAATTTGCTTATATGTCTTTGATGTTTTCAAATTCATTACATAACAGCATGGAGATATTCATTATTAGCTTTTTATTTAAAGTACAAACTAGGGACTTGTATTTTCATTTTGATTACTGGTTTTCTTAACATTAAGATGTAAATCCTGTTGTGTAGTTGTTCCTATATACTTTAAGTAGGTTATACACACTTTCCTTAAGGCAAAAGTAGTACGTAAGTGCTTAAAGACATCTCGAAAGGAATGTGGTATCCCACTGAGCCAGGCCCCCACATGCTATGACCAGACCTGCTAATTGCTGGTCATCACTGCAGGGAGTCTTTAGCCAACATAGTACTAATCTGTCACAGTAATACCTCTGATGGGTTAATGCAAAACTAAATTTCCTGCTAATATGGATGTGAGACTGTAGGCTAGTTTTACACAAAGCCACAAACATTATTGTTAGTGATAATGTGGGTTGTTTACTATATGATCCCTTACAAATTCTTTATTGCATTAATTACTAGGTGTCAATTTTGTACCTGCAAGATTATGTATTTATTTCATAGCTAAATATTTAATTTTGAAAATACATGAGAGATACAAGTTTTAGTATTCAAAATGACTTAAAATGAGTCTGAAGGACATTATTCTGACAATGAATGACTTTTTAAATTGCTTTTGTTAGAAACGTTTCTTTACATTTTACAAATCAAAATAAAATATAACTTAAAATATATATGAGAACTAAAAGAATGAAAGAAATAACAAAATGTATAAGAAATAACAAAATCAACCAACAAAGTAAGAAAGAAAACAAATAGATATATAGATAGATTGCATACTTGGTATATTCACAACTGTTTTCTTTACAAACTGTGAATGACTATGTTCATCCCCCAGATATAGCATACATACACTTGGATCTTGAACAATACCTGTGTGACAGACACATCGTTACAGACTGTGGCAGCCTGGCTTATCAGAAAACAGATGCCCTCACATGCTGGGTGGGGCAATAGTAAATAGGTCCTCCGACATTAGGCTTTTAGGTAACGAAAAATGAGCAGAAAGGAATTCAATTTTTCAATTGACCCTTGATGTATTTATTATTGTGTTTTTGTATAGCCCAATGCAGAAGCGTTGGAAAAGAAGGTGACAGCTGCAAAAAATCTTCAACACGAGGCCAAGAAGAAAGCCAAGGGCCTCTTTACAGAAACCCCAAACTCCACTCCTAAGCAAAGTAAGTTGGAAATGTTCTACCATTAATAATCTGTCATCAGGTTTTTTTTTCAAAATTAGCTTTCTTAATTTTTTACCATTTGCTATACTAATTCTTAAGGTATTTGCGTACAACTACTGTATTCCTATAGACCTTCTCTTGCTTAGCTGCCTAACAGCGAGAAAATTTAGAATAAAATGGTGATTGTCAGAACTACAAAGCATTAAATATTTTTCTTGGTTTTATTTTTAAGCCTTGTATCATCTGATTTGAATGCTGATTTGATTGCTGCATTCTGCACAAGGACATAAGTTGTCACATACACAAAATGCACTCTACAAGTTAAAGTCCACTTAGACTATGTTATAGCTTATCAGTTTTTGTTGCTCCTCTAAACTATATATTTGTGGTACATGTTAGAATTTCCTTAATGTGACATGAACATTTTAATAAGTATTATCTGTTATATGGCTATATGGTTATATGATCCATGGCTCATATTGCTTCTCTAAAGTTGATTTTATAGCTTTGCTCCATGTACAGTTCAACTGTCTTTTTGTGTTCCTGACAGCAGATTCTCCAAAGAATGTTAGCCCGAACATGACACTGCTGGCCAGTATAAAGAGAGTTAAGAAAGAAGATGATGACAAAAGGTAAGACAAAGAACTATAACTTACTATCATTTCTTCATGAATGCTTTACGTAAAAACTGAGGAAGATTTTTATTTTGAACAGTTTAGTAAAGGGCATTGGCATTTCTACATGTTGAGTTAGAGACTGACCTGCATACCTCAAAGTCTTGCTTTTGTGTGAGAGATCTTTGTTAGGTGAATAATTGTCCTCATATATTTGTATGACATTCAATGTAGAACATTCAAAAGATAAATACTAACATTTGCATTGAGATGATACATAGCATAATACATATAATACTAGTTACTATATTAATTCAGTGATTTTTAAAAAGATCTCTATCAATACTCTATTGTGGTTTTGCATAATACAAATAATACTAGTTACTATATTTATTCAGTGATTTTTAAAAAGATCTCTATCAATACTCTGTTGTGGTTTTCAGTGATCGGTCCAAGAAGAAGCGTAATGGTGTCAGTCCAAGTCGATCTCGCAGTAGGAGCCGAGACAGGTTAGTCAATTAGATTTCAGTTATTGGTCTGTTAAGTTATTTTAAAAATGTACATACAAAACATGAAACACATATTGCAGGGTGTGGTTTTAACATCACCTTTAAGAAAAACAAACAAACTTATTGTTCTTACTCTCATAATTGTTGGTTTACCTTTTTGGTAAGGTCAAAGCCTTTCTTGCAGAGTATGTTCTCAGTTGAGATTTTGCTCATGCTTGACGGCTCAGTATTCCTTCTTAATATCTTGGAACATCTCGCAGTAATATATTGATCATTCTAACACTGTCAGTATTTAAGGTCTATAAACAAAGAAGCATTCTGTAGTGACAAAAAAAACAACGATATAACCCTGGCATTAAGCGGAACTATTTTACTGCAGTAGAATAGCTGTTCCTTTTACTTTCCTTACCCATTTTCATATTGCAGGCCAAGCTGACATTTGGTGATAAGTTGTTCTTTTTGTTCACATTAGCCTAAAACTTTACCCTATCTTGGAAATTAATGGTTTTGTTTTACTATTAACATACATATGAAATTTTGATAAAAAATAAATTAACTAAAAAAAATAAGTATGCGGGGTGAATTAGAACAGCCAAGGGAAACAACCTAACAACATTGGGTAAATTGTAGTTCGGATTTGTGTCCCTTTTAAATTAAATTTGTGTCGAACCTGTTAGAATGGATATAGATTTTAAGTTTGCATGATCTAACGTGCATTATATCACAGTTTATTGTTCAAATGCGTAAGTTTTATTACTGAACCCTATGGCTTTCGTGATTAAATTAATACGCATATGAACTCAAAACCATGATATATTGGGCGATAAATTATGCAAACTTAAAATCTATAGATATTTTTGTCTGAAATCGATCCAATTTATATCTGTTAAACCTAAAATACTGGTGTTTGATATATATATTGCATAATGGTGCAGAGCCCTAATTGCATATAGCAGTCACACTGTCCTTGTGTTTGTATGTTCATACCTATGTTCCATTTATGTGTGTCTGCTTTAACTAAAATTGTACTTAACTATTTTCTTACCATACACTTGAAAAGCATGTCTCCTGTTAACATGTGCAACCATCATAGTCAAGGTCATATTTAAGGTAATTGCATCTTCAGGAATGTTTGTAAATTCCAGAAAATTTTCTTGGTTCTTTATTTGTACATCAGATAATGTCTTACAGCTGACCTGCAGTGTGTCTTCCCAGGTATTTGTCTTACTTTCTGTTCTACTGATAATAGCTTGAACATCTCCCTAAAAGGTAGTATGTTGTACGTTTTTATAAAATAAACAAACATTTTAAAGTTAGGTTATCTTTATTACAGATCATCAAGATCAAGCCGAAGCTATAGTCCTGCTCGCAAGAGGAAACGATACACTCCCAGTCCAAGTCACCGGTCTAAGAAAGATAAATACTCACCAGAGAGACGCAGCAAGGAATCTCACAAGTCTCGAAAGCGGAAGCACAGATCTCGCAGTCGCAGTTACTCCTACTCCCCCTCCTCAGACTACAGGTCACACAAGAAGCATTCGCGTGACAGGGAACGTGATTACAAGGAAAACAAGGAGAAATACTACTCTCCAGACAGACATTCCAGAAAGCATCGTAATGGTCATCATCCGAGCCCAACTCGAGACAGGGTAGATAAATACAGGAGATGATGACGGTTGAAGTGTTTAGGCCATAAGTGTGTTTGTAATTCTGTGTTTGTGTGGTACATATTACCAATGTGGTCATTATCCTCCTATCATAATTATTTGTTAATACAAAAATGTTACCATAATCATCACTTCAGCATCATTTTCATCATGCATAAACCTGTTATATCATGAAATAGCATCATTTCTCCATCTTAGTATCGTCATTATGTATAAGACTGGTTTATCATGTTAAAAGAAAGGTCTCATCATTGTCATTATTCTTGTATGCTGTTATCAAAGATGACCCAAGTTAGCCATTGCTGCTAACCATTTTGTAGAAATACAAACATCTATTGGTTGGTGCCACATTTCTTTATGTCAGTTATAAAAATACATTACTATGTCTTAAAGTTGACTCTTGTAAACCTTATCAGATACAAAAAAGGGTAGTAATTCAGATTTTGCTTTCTGTTTATGATCTGCTTATGTTTTGTTAAATTGTTCACTAGTGTGGAATGAAAAAAATTGTATTCATAAAAAAAAAAAGTTTTATATATATTAACTTTGAGCTCTTCTGAAGATAACTTCACCAAACCCTTTTTAAAAGGACAGTTAACAGACCTCATTATGTGAAATTTATTTTTACTTCTGCCAGTGCACCTTGTTTTTCTTTTTTTACTTTGATTATTTTCCTTTTCCCATTTCAAGATGTACATTGAGTATAAAGGGCTATCACCTTGAGCAATTCATTAAAAAAAGTTAAATAAAAAAAAATACAAAAGCAAAGTAGCGCCAAAGAAATCACAAGGCAGTTTGTGAAGTTCACTCTTTTGCATTGAATTGTTGGATTTCGTTATTTTAGCAATACTTTTATTTCCCCCACATGTTAATCATATCTTCAATTTGATAGGTTTGTGTTACCATAAAAGCAGTATGTATATTAATGTTTAAAATACTAAATAAACTGAAGTATCTGATTTCACTACTGTGTAAAACATTATTTGAAAATAAAAAGTGGGTGGGTATTCACAAATTTGTGTAATCTTTTTGAATATATGTAAAATAAATAATTCATGGTCTTTTTCTTTTTTAGAGAAAATAAGGGGGGAAAGAAAGTTTTAACGTTTTGAATGCATGTGTAAATACATAACTGATGTGATACTTGTTACATAGTTTCTCATGTTCGGTTCATGTTTAATGCTCAGGAAGTATTTTATATTCACTTATTTTTATCAGGTTTTTAATCTGAACATGGAAGTCTGAAACACAGATGAAAGCTGAACCAATAAAATGTGATGCTGTCTCTATAATTGTCACAGGTTTTAATTATTGCATTTTTTCTTCAATCATGTTCATCAGTGGTAATTTGAAGACATCTTTGTATGTGTATATACAATTGTAAATATGTATAATAAATTTCAGTACATTTAAAATCTTAAAAGATTAAAAATTAAAGTGCATTATTCAATTAAAGTCTGTTTCATTGTTTTTATGTTATCCATTTAACTGTTTGACCTTTTTATGAAACCTAAATG
Source organism: Sinonovacula constricta (assembly GCA_007844125.1). NCBI lineage: Eukaryota > Metazoa > Mollusca > Bivalvia > Cardiida > Solecurtidae > Sinonovacula > Sinonovacula constricta. The sequence continues at coordinate 32,937,093 of CM017566.1, forward strand.
CAGCTCAACTTTATCGGATATCTTTTAAATTAAATGGGCATAGTCGTTTTTTTGTCAACTGAATAACTTTAAAAAAAAAGTTAAAAATAACTGAAGCTAAAAAGTCCACAGTCAAACTACACTTTTACCTAGAAAAAAATGTTTTGATTTCACACATCCAGAAATCTAAAAGGTTATAACTGTGAAAAAGAAAATGTAATCATCTTGGCAATGGCTCAATAGTGACACCATCTGAAAACTATCATACCTACAGTCCAGAGGTGTTGTAAGATAAAATTGAAATATAGTAATTATAAGGGTATGTGCTGCACACATTCTAACTCTGTAGGTCATATTTCAAGTTCAACTTCATGAAGTATAAATTGGAGCTAATGTCATGACGCTCGGCGGTAAGTGTTGGTAATTCTTCGTTATGACCCATTTCTCACAATGTCAAAGATATTCATTTTAAACTTAGAATGCTTGTTTTATTATCAATACGACAATAGTGGAAAACAGAAGGGCAGAAAACTAAAATTTATCCTGCCAGAGTTATGCCTCTTACTTTACTGAATATTCATATTATCCAGAACTGAAAAAAGATAGCTTTTTTTTCCATTTCACAAGAAATTTGCAATTACTTCTTGAAAATATAGTTAATTTATTTTTAAAAATTTATGGAAAGGCACTTGTGTTAATAATATCCAAACATTTCCTTTGACTGACATGTAATACAGATTAATCTAAACGAGCTGGTAGCTTTTTATTTTTCTCTGAAGGTAATTATGAACGAAAGACTTCTATGATAAAAACTCATCAATTTAAAAACAGGTTACAAGAGTCTGAAGCATAAGATCAATTATGTATTTAAAATTTATTTTTAAAGTCAGTGCATTTGATACACATTCCATGGGGAACAGGATTTTGGTTTTAGTTCTTAAACCATTCCTACTTTCCTCTATATTATGACAGTATGTGAAAAGGGGGACACTACAAGTTCTATTGTGAACTATTTAACTGATATTTTAAATGTTTCCATAACATGGCAGTTTATAATCGATATAATATTGTCCCATTATTCTGGAGCCTTGTCATTTTAATGTGTACAAAACTCAACAGTGAAAATTTTATAAAATCTTTATACAGTGACTATTAAAAGTATTGATGAAAAAGATCATGTACCATAGTATGTACGAGTGTAAATGGAACATGCTACATGGTGCATTTTATGTTTCCAACAAAGACAAGCACAGATATGAGTGGATATTTTTTATGTAACTTCCAAATAAGTCCTGGTCTCATTGATCCAAGTTTGACACAGTGCATAACAGGCAAAATAATCCTGGATGAATTTTGTTGCAGTCTCATTACCCTGTGCTGGTACAGTGTAACTGGTTTGGAAGCATGAGCCAGTCTTTGATTGTCCAATGTGGGTGGTTCACTTACTGTTTTGGTTGATGCCAAATTAACATGACGTGACCCATATTTGCCCTGGTGGTGTTCAGATCATAGTCGGCGACATTACGGCTTTCCCTGCTTGTGCAGTGATGATTTATACTGGATGGCAATGATATTGAAACGACGATTTCCTTTTTATGCAAAACAAACGGCAATATTATCAATCCGCCATTATCCTCTTTATAGTGAAGGACCAGACGGGGTGTTTCTTTACTCGGTCAGTGGTAATTTGCAAGAGTATACTCTCAATGAAGAATGCCAGTAAATAGGTAAACAATGTCATTGTTACTTAACAATTATTATTATCATTAACATTGAAACTCTTACAAAAAACTATACAGTAACCAATCAATGTTAAGATGACCTACAAAGTCGCGTAAAATATATACTTTATTAATTAGTCGCCTTAAACTTGGGTGTCTTTTTGTTAAGTGTTGTACTTCGTGCCACGACCTTTAGAATTTAAAGACATTTTGCGTACTTAATTACTTATTTGTATTAACATATGACATAAAAAGAGCTACTTAAGCGCCTTTTAATGCTTACATATCGATTTAATAAGACCATTTCATAATTTTCTTAGATGAAACTGTACAACACATGCAAAATAGCTCACAATTTTAATATTTTACTGTATTAACTGCAAACAATCTATAACAACAGTCAATTACGTTTTGTGAACTAATCTTATAAAATACATTAATGATTAAGGAGGCACTTTCGAAAGGACAAAATGCGGGTGATACTGGATCGACTGTAAGACAATTAGGCAAATCTATGAAGGTTTTATGAAGAGAAATCACTCAAGTGTACAGCCAATTAACTATCTTGATTGGTTGGTGGTCGGATTGATGTTTAATTGTGATTGGTTGATATCGCTAAGGGCGTTAATCCGAAGCCGTAACATGTCAGGGACATTTAGTTATCAATAAACAAGTGACAATTACGAACCTGCTCGCCATATGCCTATGGGTGAAAGGCGAGGGTAAACAAAACCATTTGGTTACGACAATTACAGTGATTGGCTAGTGTCAAAATTACCTGACTGTTGATAAACTGATGAAGTACCAACCGATATATATGTAAAGAATGTTTAAAATTGTAAGCTCGTGAGTTTTAAGTGTGTTAAGTAAACCTATGACGAACAATTAAAAAGTCTGTTGATTTACATTTTTGTTATTCGGAGAGAACGAAGCAAAAACACAGAACAGAAAGTCGCGGTGACAAAAAATAACATATGTCGCGGTATTGTATAGGAATAAAATAACAAGTATGAAGTAGAGTGACAAAAACAGAAAGTGATTGCAATAAAAGTTTGTTTGACAGTGATCTAGTTGTGCTTTCCAAACATAAAAGAAGTTCTGGTGGACTGTAATCAATAAGTATAGCCTTATATAATGTATTTATTACACACTATCCCGACTGAAGCTGGGTAGAGTCAGTGTTACGTAATTGTTGTGGCCAATTGCCGCAGCATCGAACTGACGTGTGTTTATTGTACTTTGGCAACTGTTTCCACGGCTGTATGGTGATGTGACTGGGTCTAAGTGGGAGGGGAGTGGAGGAAGAGAAGTGTCTGTGCGGGGTTAAGTTGATTTCATGCTTTTAACCAGATGGCAATTCGTTATCAGGAGACGTGACCCAACCCCTCAATCTTAGAGCGAGCGCAATCACATATCGCCAGTGTCTTAAGTCGTTGGGAGACAATACGATCAACTTAAGAAATGTCTTTCAATTTTCCTTCAAACTTAACAAAAGTTAAATAAAAATGATAAAATATTCGAATCCCAAAATCTCTATTCGAATAGCAACTTGATATTCGAATATTCGTTAACATCCCTATTAAATACATTTATATGTTTACGATATTAATTTATTATTATAATAATGTATTATATATATATATATAGAGATATATTATTATTATAAAACAACACTGATTCAAGCTAGAATTTGCAAGTTTAACTGTTTATCAGAGAATGAACTGTGCAGGGGTGTAACTGCATTGCAACTAATCTGTCCTTTATTTTTGTGTGCCTGGTATCATGGCAGCTGCTGTGATCCAATGGGTCAGTCTAAGCAGTCAGGTGTCTTTCGTCTTAACCAGAGGTGTACCGCCAACAATTAGTTAATAAACTGGTTAGAATCGTGCCTGCCCCTATCTTTACCATCATGAAATGGATCTATACCTAGCATAACCATATCTAGACCTACTCAGCACTGGGGCTCACTACAGGTCTAAACACCCTTGAAAAGTTTTAGAAAGGTAGACAGAGTTGAGCCCAGGATTTATCATGAAATGCACTGGCATTTGTCTGGGAATAGCTGATCAACCCAGTTATCGATTTTTATCCCTGTGTCAACTAGGACAGCTTGCTGGTCCAAACCGGAACCCCACTGTTTATCCTGGGTCGCAATGGATCTTGGACGTTCATGGTGCAGCCATGATTATACCACCAGGTAAACACAGTTCCTCCCAGCTCACTAAAGTGGTGTATACTGGCTCTTAGTTTGACTGTTATTGGGTTTATAGAGCTACCTTTACTGTGTATAGCATGCAATACTGCACCCAGTTATTTTATCCTGATCATCTATAATCAACCAGTTGTGAAACTGTCTTTATATTTGATTGAGTATTAGAAAGGGAGCAATACTACTATGTTTATGACCATGTCCTGGGTCAGTGAGACTAGCTTTTTGCCCAAAAAATTGGTTATAATAAGAAATCCTTGAAAGAACAGAACTTAAAACTTGACCAAGAATATTTAGAAAGAAAAAACAAAGTGGTTGATGTTTAAGTGTTTTTTTTTTTTATAGGGAAACATGTTCTTTTAACTAATCCATCTCAACTAACATCATGTGGCGAGTTTCAGGGTTTAGACCTGGGACCCTCTGATCCATGCCCACACGAAAAAAACAAAACAACTAGGTTTACACAATAATACAAATACTTTGTGCTTTTCTTTTAAATGTTATATCAAAACACTTTTTGGTTAACCAGTTATTTTTATTTACTCATTAAACTGCGTATGACTATGTATGTCTTTTAATATTAAATTTGTTTGACATGTACTGGTAATTGTAGCTAAAACTATAAACAAGAGGGCCATGATGGCCCTTAATTGCTCACCTGATGACACAGGCTTTACGTAGGCTCAAATCTGGCATTTAGTAATTAAGAGTTATTTACTTTAGAAATCTTTGGTGAAGATTGGACCATTAGTGTGGCCACTGGGTTGATAACATTTTCTAGAATTTTACCAAGTAACCTACTGAATCCACATGACTCACTTCAAAACATATGTAAGATTTCATACTGGCAAACATGATGGTCAAGTTTGGTGATTGCTTGCTTATTTGGACTTATTTACCCTCGCCGTTAATTATGAATTATTTGGCGAGCATTAGTTTCAAGTTGGTTAAAATTTTAATATCACAGATGGTTACTAATGGCGTGAGGGTTGCTCTTAGCTGTGGTGTTTAAAATTGTAAATAGAGTTAAAAATTCATGATATTGTTGTTAAAAATGTTGCTTAGCTTCGAGCAAATTAAATTTTTAAAATGAGGTTTGATTATGCATTGTTTGATGATGATGAGCATGAGGTATAATATCATGAGTGCTATGTTGTATTCTAATTATAACTATGTTCAAGTCAATATTTTTTGTATGTATAGGGTGCACAGTTACAAATTACATTTTTTTATTTTTCTTCCTTTTTTCCTATCAGACCATTGTTTATTAACGATACACATATTTATCTTTTTATCGCATTTGGCTTGGGAATGTTAAAACACATTTGTAAAAATAGCAAAATAAAACCATTCCGACTTATCAAAACGGCTAACTTTCTAGGGCCTTATTAAAAGTATATGAATCTAATAATAATTATATACATTATATACATGTCCCATAGAGGTGCCAGACTGCGATAAATATAACTGGGTGCAAGGGATGGTTTAAATGGTACATAAACCCCACTGGATGCCTCTCAAACCTCCCGACGTCCCCCTCCCGGGCCCCTTCTTTTGGTCAGGGTATATGTAGAAGACCCGTACAGCTTCTTCGCAGTAAATGTTGTTTAAAAAAAAAATAATAATTTAAAATGAAATAATACAATAATAAAATATAACTAAGAGTGGATATAATTATGTAAAACTGATTTCATATTAAAATGTTGTCTAAGGGATAAAATGAATTATGACATATTTCTACTAAGAATTTATGAACTAATTTTGGCCAATCAGGTGCAGGCTTTATCTTATAACCGGCCTTTCTAATTCCGCCATGCTCATCAATGTACGATGCCACGAGATGGCGGTGATTTATAACTGTGATTTGGCTGCACGGGTGACCCTTAAAATGTGGAAGGGGGGCCCGCACGAGAGTGTCATGTGTTGGATTTAAACTACCGAGTGCCATTATACGGTTGGTTGAGTTTTAAACGCCGGTGGACATAGTTGCTTGGATGGTCACACAACTTCATACAATAGCCTTATGACCTAGTTTGGTGAAGACTGGGCCATCAATGTAGCCTCTTAAGTGTTTTCACAAGCTTTTTCTAAAATTTGACCTAGTGACCTACTTTATGACCCCACGAGACCCAATAACGAACTCATCCAAGATTTCATGTAGACAAACATTCTGACCAAGTTTGATGAAGATTGGCCTGTAAATAGGGCCTCTAGTGTGTTTACAAGCTTTTTCTAAGATTTGACCTTGTGACTTACTTTTTGACCCCACGTGACCCAGTTACGAACTCATCCGAGATTTCATGCAAACAAACATTCTGACCAAATTTTTCAATCAATATTTGGTTTTGTTTACCCTCGCCCTAACTATTGTTATAGGGCGAGCATTAATGTATGGGAGTTTAAAATAAAATATCACAGTGTTATATTAATGTCTGGTAGATTAAAAGGTTTAAAAATTAAACCATATAAAGATGATTATGAATGCATAATGGATTGACAATAGGCTATTATATAATATGTATGGGTGATTTCTTATCTGTGTTGTATTTATGTGATGAGATGAATGTGTAGTAAAAGTTGTTTTGTATAAAATATCAGTTTGCACTTCCTTTTCTTTTTTAATTATTACATTTCATTTCCAGTCCACCTAATTAACATCGATTATAGGTTATTTCGCCTCATTGTAAAGTTACAATAAATTATTATACAGTGCCTCTTTTGGGACTTGTAATAGTGGTAAAAAAGCATCATACAATAATTTAAAAACCAAAAAAATGTATTCAGTTAAAATAAAAGATAAAACATATAGTAATATTATTAAACCGATGCTAGAGGCGCCTTTTTAGGACCAATTTAAAAATATGATCTTTTTTTAAAAAAAATCAAGAATTTAAATAGTATTTACATTTGTATATACAGTTTACAATGTACATATTAACAGGCCTGTCCCATATAACTTCTATAATCCTTTATTAACTAATTTTATAAATAGAAAAGTCTGGTTAACATGTGGACGATGGGACCTATATTTTAATTGAGAGGTCCCAATGGCAGTCAAAATTTTTTTTAATCATCCACATGCACCATAGAAGCAGAAATGTGAGAGACAACACAACTCAAAAGATTAGTAAAAGAAGGGAAGGGAGATATGTGTACCCGTGTTTGACAATTACAAAGGATATCTCCCATTCCCTATAGAGTAAGATTATTATTTAAATAATTATATTATTTGAAGAGAGAGAGAGAGTTTGAGACTTAATTCTATTTGTTTATGTGAATGGACAGGCCTGTGTCCCTCAGAGGCACTGTATAGCGAAAAAGACTAGAGCTCAGGAGAGATTTGTGGAAACATATTTTTCCTTTAGGTGCCGCCTCACCCTTCCGATGAAACCCGTGCGGCGTCCCCCGTATGATCAGTGTCTGCAACATATATGTTCGATGTCATAGCCTCTATACTATACATAACGCTGTAATGTTTCAATGACCAAGTTTGTTGAAGATTGGGCTATAAATGTGGCCTCTAGTGTTCACAAGCTTTGTCTAAGATTTGACCTAGTGACCTACTTTTTGACCCCACGTGACCCAGTTACGTACTCATACAAGATTTCATGCAGACAAACATCCTGACCAACTTTGGTGAAGATTGGGCTATAAATGTTGTGTCTAGTGTGTTCACAAGCTTTTTCTAAGATTTGACCTAGTGACATACTTTTTGACCCCACGTGACCCAGTTACGAACTCATCCAAAATTTCATGCAGACAAACATTCTGACTAAGTTTGGTGAAGATTGGGCTATAAATGTGGCCTCTAGTGTGTTCACAAGCTTTTTCTAAGATTTGACCTAGTGACCTACTTTTTGACCCCACGTGAGCCAGTTATGAACTCATCCAAGATTTCATGTAGAAAAACATTCTGACCAAGTTTGGTGAAGATTGGGCAATAAATGTGGCCTCTAGTGTGTTCACAAGCTTTTTCTAAGATTTGACCTAGTGACCTACTTTTTGACCCCACGTGACCCAGTTACGAACTCATCCAAGATTTCATGTAGACAAACATTTTGACCAAGTTTGGTGAAAATTAGGGTATAAATGTGGTCTCTAGTGTGTTCACAAGTTTTTCCTAAAATTTGACCTTGTGACCTACTTTTTGACCCCAGGTGACCCAATAAGGAACTCATCCAAGATTTCATGCAGACAAACATTCTGACCAAGTTTGATGAAGATTGGATAAAAATTGTGGCCTCTAGTGTGTTCACAAGGTAAATGTTGACGACGGACGAAGCGGTATCACAAAAGCTCGCGTTGTGCTCAGGTGAGCTAAAAACCACATTGACTTCACTTCTAAATTTTTCTAGGCATGCCAATTTATAACATTTAAAAAAACAATTCAGTTCCTGTCTTTGTCATCTTTTCATCTATTTCCCCCACTGGAATTTTTAGCGATGGGATATATACAGATATACAGCCAGCATTTTTGCTGATACTGTGCAGCAACATTTCTATCATTATAGCACAGGGGCATTTACCTGGTGCCTAGGGACTGAACCCGACCGGTCCATTATACTGACGCCAACGAGACAAGCATAATGCTCTCCCCTTAGCCCCGAGCGTTAGCAGGGAAGCCACTGCTACCAAGTCTTTGGTTTGACAAGGCTGGGGTTTGAACCCATGACCTCCCAATCCACAAGCGGATGCTCTACCACCTGAGCTATTGCAGCATGTCTGGATTTTGAGGGATCATGTGATAAATATGTTAATGAGGACATACAAGACTTGCATCATAATTTCAAAGTGATTTTTGTATGGTTGCCACTTGAAGGTTAAGGGTACTTTTTGGCCTTGACAGACTTGACTAGTAGTCTGTTTTGAACTGCCTTGTATGTCTGGATAAATTAAAATAAAAAAAACCTAGTAAGAAAAATTGAAGATAGGAAATGACAAAGAATACTCTAGCACCAGATGAACTGGAATACATGTACCTGCAAAACTTTAGATTATTAGATTTAATTTAAGAATTTAAATTCATTCATATTGTAGTCGAAGAATCATTATTCTAAGGGACAAAATACAAAACAAATAAAGGTTATACCTGGTATATGTATTTTTATGTATCACATGATGACAACAAAAAGTCCATAAATTATCTGCGTCTCTAAGATCCAGTCAATATTAAGCATTCAATATCCCTTTGCTTTTCTTAACACGAAACAATACATACAGAAATTAAAGGGAAACACACCATCTGGAACATTTAGAAGTTTACTTGAAATTTGCTTTCAAATTATCCAAATAATTAAATATTGATGAATTTTAGGTTTCATATATCATTTAATTAAACTACATAAATTCTTAGAGCTTACGTAAGTTACCAACAAGAAATGTTAAAATCCACTATTAAAGTATATATGCTTACAGCTTAACACATTTAACACTATGTATGCTTCGCATTTATATAATTGTGCAATATAAGTGTCCAGCTAACAACAGCATATTTCCATGCAAATATTGTATTTCTACAAGATAAATAAAAAATGCTATATCTGAAAAAAAAAAAACACACAAAAAAACACACAACATCTCATCTTAGTTATATGATCTTTCGAAACAAATTTTCCGCAACTACCACAAACATTTAATTTATCCAGACAAGTGTATGTTTGTGTGACTTAAATAGAGAAAACCAGAATATAATTCCATCATCTTTGCCGCTGTATCTGTGGTCCATGAAGATAGCTAGGCACAGAAGCCCAAACACAGAATAATGAAAATCCCTTCAAGCTGAAACATCACTTGTTATCCACCAAATATATAACCAATTCATTCATGATAATAATTTTGCTCTTGTCCTTTAATATTTATGTACACTTTTATTGTCCACTTGCTTCAGTCACTTCAGATGCCTGCAACAAACAAAAAACACATTATTTATTAAGTTATTGATGGACTAAAATGTCAATTTTTCTTACAAACAACAGAAGAAGAATAAAAGAACATTATTATGGTGAATGATGATGGAGGTAGAGATGTCCAGTCATGATGGTTAAGGTGATGGTGGTGGTCGTGGTGATAAGATAGTGGTGCCAAGCATGACGATGAAAATAGTAACAATGATGTTGCTACTGTTAATAATGCTGCATATAACAACACTAGTAAGAAATCAAAATGGTTAAGTGGATACATTTCTCCCCATTCAATGCAGCCTAGAAAGGCCACCATATTTTAACAGTGCAACAAAAAGTACTTTGAAAGCCATGTTTTGTTCCCATATAACAATGTTATAAGTACAAAAGCTATTGAACAATAAGTAAATGGCAGTAAATGGCAGTGGAGACAGAAGGGGTGATTGAAACATGTCAAAAACATAACACAGATTATGTTGACAATGGGTTGTCAGCATCATGCCAGTGCCATTATATAATAAATTACATACAACAAGCATGTAGCAAGAATAAGTGGTACAGTCAGTAGAGAATTGCACTACCATCCAAGTACTCCCCCAATACTCCACAATAATTACCGGTAACCATTTTTATAACTGTTTCTATAACAAACTAGTTTTACTCTTCTCTGGTTAGACTATTAATAGCTCCCAAATTTATTGACAAATAGGTTTTCTGGTATTACATGTATTTTTTACATAGGATAACGTAGTCATCTCTGGCAGTGTTGTTAGAAGTGCTGACTTGCTCAACTAAGAATGAAAACTTGCACAAGTCAAGGTCTTCATGTTGACCTGGAGGGTGTTAATAATTCTCCCCTTTTATTCAGCTTCTCCATAAGTACAAAATATGGCAAAGTCCTGTGAGTATTACAACATACTGTAAACATTTGACAAAAAACAACAACACAAGACAAAGGTATTTTCATGCTAACTAAATGTAAAATTTACCTTAACACTAGATCAGACATTACATGAAAATAGATCAACCCCAGTTAAGGGGTTCATAAACAGTTTGCAGAGCTCCAAGGTTTCACTTCCTGATGGCTTTCTCAAAGACAAACTACTGGCATCACATATTATAAAGTAATTAGTGTTTACTTTGAATCTTACCTTAACCCTTTTGCCATGTACAATATCTGGGTGCTGAAAGTCATGCTGACAGTTTGAATAGCCCATTCCTAGACCAATACCTGCCCCCAGAGCAAGTGGCCATGGTCGACCTGAAAGGAAAATATACCACTGATTGATAAACCAGCATAATCAAAGATTGGTAAAAAACTGTTGGCCTGCTAATCACAAATTAGGCATAGGCAAAAGATGTAGGTAAGCATCCCAAATGCTATTCTTAAAATCAAAATAATTCATTGTCAGACTTATTGCTACTTACTGGACATACTAATACAGATTTTACTTAAATATACAGTGCAAAATTGCAAGACTGAATGTTATCAACACTTGACAGAATACTTCCAATCTTTTAATCGTAGCATAGTGTTAACGAGTCAGGGAACAGTCCAGTGTGAGTGAAGCATGGTTAAACACTGAGCCGATAAATCTAAAGTGGTAGTCCACCCCATTAGTAATCTGTTGTGAGGTTATGTGGTTCCAATCCTGTTGGAATTTCATCACCCAGATATTCTCTCTTTTCATATGTAAAGGGACTTTACTCTAACAATTAAAAAACTATGTTCTTACCACCCTTGTAAGTAGATATTAGTTATATAGTTACTGCAAAAAAACCTAAGATTTTTTCCACTTTTTTAAGTTTTGAAAGACACTTAAGACTCAAGCATGCGCATAAATGAAATATTATTGATACGGATTTATTAAAAAGGTGGAGCGATAAACATTAAGTAAATTAAAAATAAAATTTGTTATGTTTTAAAAAAGAACTGCTCAAGCAAAGAACCAGTTGTGATATACGGAACTGCTCAAGCAAAGAACCAGTTGTGATATACAGACCTGCTCAAGCAAAGAACCAGTTGTGATATACAGACCTGCTCAAGCAAAGAACCAGTTGTGATATACTGAACTGCTCAAGCAAAGAACCAGTTGTGATATACAGAACTGCTCAAGCAAAAAACCAGAAGTGATATACAGAACTGCTCAAGCAAAAAACCAGAAGTGATATACAGAACTGCTCAAGCAAAGAACCAGTTGTGATATATGAAACTGCTCAAGCAAAGAACCATTTGTGAAATATGGAACTGCTCAAGCAAAGAACCAGTTGTGATATACAGAACTGCTCAAGCAAAGAACCAGTTGTGATATACAGAACTGCTCAAGCAAAAAACCAGAAGTGATATACAAAACTGCTCAAGCAAAGAACCAGTTGTGATATATGAAACTGCTCAAGCAAAGAACCAGTTGTGAAATATGGAACTGCTCAAGCAAAGAACCAGTTGTGATATACAGACCTGCTCAAGCAAAGAACCAGTTGTGATATATGAAACTGCTCAAGCAAAGAACCAGTTGTGATATATGGAACTGCTCAAGCAAAGAACCAGTTGTGATATACAGACCTGCTTAAGCAAAGAACCAGTTGTGATATATGAAACTGCTCAAGCAAAGAACCAGTTGTGATATATGGAACTGCTCAAGCAAAGAAAGAGTTGTGATATATGAAACTGCTCAAGCAAAGAACCAGTTGTGATATATGGAACTGCTCAAGCAAAGAACCAGTTGTGATAGAACCAGTTGTGATATATGAAACTGCTCAAGCAAAGAACCAGTTGTGATATATGGAACTGCTCAAGCAAAGAACCAGTTGTGATATACGGAACTGCTCAAACAAAGAACCAGTTATGATATACGGAACTGCTCAAGCAAAGACCAGTTGTGATATACGGAACTGCTCACGCAAAGAACCATGGTACATGCAAGATTCATGTTGGAAAAAAGAGGGAGATGTCTTCTTCCACCATTTGGGCCATCTACACAACAAAATGTGCCCTTCACTAATATTCTACTTTACAAAATGTTAGGGCTGAAAAAACACAGACACAATCAAGCTATGTAAACATTTAAATTTGGAAGTAAGCTTATGGTATTAAAAAAAATCTAAATCTAAACAAATACCCAAACTGTATCAATTTACTTAGAAAAATACTTATTTTAAGTTATTAATTGGCAACTCTCACTAGAGTGTTATCTATACAAAAACTTATATGAGCCAGGTCAAGTGATTTTAATTCTTGTTGTCTTTTATTTTTAGGATAATTATTTATAGTATCGAAATGGTCAATCATTCGCAAATAACAAAATGATGTTGGGACATCACAACAAGCAAGCTTCTTTTGTAAAAAAAACACTATAAAAATGATATGACATTTATACACAACATATACATGTGATATCTTCATAGTAACCCTCAGTTTCACACAAGTAGAAATTCCTAGACAGCAGCATGAATGGGCAAGTGACTTTTTTTTAGCAATTCCAATCCTTTTAGAGCGCTCATTCCTAAACAGCCAGGCCTTTTATTATACTGTTTTGGGGGCCAAAATTCAGTCTCATTCCCCTAATGAAAAAGTTTAGTTTTTTCCAATTTCATCTCAAATTACCCTGTCAAAAGAATTATTTTCATTTTGAAATAAAAAACAAAAACAATAAAAACGAAACGGATTATAATGCCATGATTACAATCAAATTACAATTTTATTTATATTTTGTTTACTGCTACATGATTTATTTAGGAACAACAACTTTAGGAGTTCATATTCTGTCATAGATCTTTATTTTTGAACAAGTGAAAACATTTTCAGGAAAGTGAAAACATTTTCAGGAAAGTAATTTTGCTGAGTTGCTTGCCTGAATGGGTAAGTGCCTGAAAACAAGAGAGCCATGAAGGTCATAAATTGTTCACCTAACGATAATGCCTTTTAAAAGGATCATGTAGGCAAACATTCTGGCCAAGTTTGGTGAAGCTTGGTCCATAAATGTAGCCTCTAGCTTGTTCACAAGGTTGATCTGAGATTTGACCAAGTGACCTACTTTTTGACCACACATGACCCAGTTACAAACTCATCAAAGATTTCATGCAGACAAACATTCTGGCCAAGTTTGGTGAAGATTGGGCCATGACCTCTTGCTTGCCGTGCTCAGGTTAGCTAAAAATTAAGTTGAAGACTGGTATGTCTAAAAAATCAATCTGCAATAAACTTTCCCAGCAGTAAAATGATAAAAACAGAAAATTGCAGCTGTTCTATGAGACCTTATATAGAGAAAAGAACTGAGTGTTTCACTTATAGCAACATTGATTGCAACAATACCGTGTAGCTTGCTATTGTACAAAGGCAGCATGCAATAATATGAATTTGCAGCTGTTTTGCGAGATCTTGTCTTACAAAAGAAACCAAGCATGCTCATGTAAACAATGCAGCTTGTAATTATGGATGCAGCAGACAGCAAGGAAGAAAGCAAAGTAGCAGATATTCTAGTTCCCATCAGAGTTATAGTTTGTGATTCCAACATATATATGTAATAAATTCACAGTTTAATAAGAGAAAAAAAATGACAGAAAGAGTCCAGTGAAACTTATTATAATGTTTAATAATCACGCATAGTACTCAATTGTGGGTGCTTTATGGCTTAAAATGCTAAAGAGCCATAAATCCCTCGATTACTATTCTAAGATATAAAAAAGCACAATAATAGCATGCATTTCTTAGACTGTTCAAGCAGACATAGTGAACAATCCTTTATCAACTTTTTTTTCCATTGACCTTAATGTGGTAGTCTAGGAAGTCGAATGCATTCAAATGAGAGTATTAGATCTAAATGACGATTTGTAAAGTGGATTGATTATAAATCCCAGCATTTGTTGACAATAGACACACTTGATCTAGACTTACAAGGTAATCCCTAAGGTTTCAGAGAAAAGTGTTAACAGGATTCATTCTATGGTTAAACATTAAGATAAAATGTCAATCAAGATGTCAATAAAAAATTTAAGGCTAGCACTGTAGGATTTATTAAAGGGGCATACACTATAAATAGCTGAATAAAACTTAATTTACCAAATAAATAAAATATATGCATTTACAGTCAATTTGGGGCTTGGTTTCAGCAAAGCCTTTTTCTGGTTTCATCTCTGCATCTTTTCCCTTTAACTGTGTGTGGCAATAAATAAGCCGTCTAAAAAGGAACTTAGAAAATGCTTGTTTATTGTTTCTATGACAAATAGAAAATTCCAAAAGTCACATTTACACCAATGTCAAGAAAAGCTTATCTAACAAAAACAGTGAGTAAAACATGAAACAATACATCATGATCAGCAGTGTTATTTTAAAATAAATTTATAAATGATAGCAAACAGCCAACTAGCAATCTACCAACATGCAAAGGTAAGCAAATATACTAGTTACATCTTACTGTTATATTATTTTTACGTAACATTCAAACTTCCCCTATTCAACTGTACATCAAAGAAGCAGCTGGTGTCTAGGATTTAGAATGATCTCCATGCTTATCTAGTGACATATGTTTTATTTTCCATCAAGTTTCAGTCTGTCTCAACTGCAGACTTGACTGAACAACGTAATATTTCTGTTTAGTCTTTCAGTGGCTTAAAATGACTCAAAAATCATAAAGACAAAGAAATTTGCTTCGCAAAATTAAAGTAGCATGGACACAGTGACTGTTACACAATAATAATGAAACAGGAAGTATACATAGTCATGCAATGAAATTAATTTATCGTTTGACAACCTAATAAAAACACATACAGCAGCTACTAGAATAAGACACAGGATAGCTAGAAGTGACTTGGAATATCAGAGTGTCATTTAATCTTTAAGACTTCATTACCATTCTGATAAATTGTTCTTAATGTAAGCAGTATGAAACTCTGCCAATTCCTTTTGTCTGTGACTATGGCTGTATTGCTACAGACTAACAGCAGCTATGCTCACTGTACATTTGGCAACATGACTGTACAAACATGTGAATGGACACCATGGTCAAAATTCACTTGTGACAGATGTTGTGCAATCAATTGCCGTGTGGCTACTAGAACTCGGGGTGTGTGCTGTGGCAGCGATCTCACAGAATCTGAATGTCTCTCCACATGTGGAATTCAAGACACACTATTTAACAGATTGGAGACATCTAACTGTTCAATCTGCACGTGCCAAGGCAGCCAAGCCACTGGGAAGCCTTGGAGTGAGAACATCTACAACAGGGATGTTGATAAGGCCAACTGTGAGGATTGTATGGTTAACAAGACTACATTGTGTAAGTATACACTTGCAAGTAAAATAAGTTAGAATAAGAATGTTGGTGATAAGCAAACACATTTGTAATTATTGCCAAATACAATACTTCTCAACAAAAATAAATTCAACCCATCTTCAAAGAAACAAACATTCATGTATTATTTACATGTAAAATACACTGATAATTTATGAATTCATACAGATTATTTAACAAGAACAAAGATAAAGTTACTGGCAGTCCTTACTTCAGAAACTTTTATTCAATGTGGCTTTAAACTTATCTACAATGTATGATTAGCCTCATATCCTGACACTGTCTTCCAGCTAAATAACATGAGGTCACCATTATGACGATGACTGTTTCAGCACGGCTAACAACCCTAAACTATCTGATATGTAAAATTTTTCAGGCACAATTCTGGAGACTAATTTGTTCTTCCTGGGTCTTGCTGTTGGTATCTTCCTGACTGTCCTGTTGGCCTACCTTTTGTGGTGGAAGAAGTACTGGAACTGGGCAAAGCAAGTCCCAAGTGCTACCAACAGTGTACAACCATTATAATAGAGCTACAGTAATAGTGATAACAACTTTAAGGCTATAACCACATCAACGAAACAAATCGCAGACTGATTCCCAGTTACAACCATGTTGTTCCTATTTTGCCAACTTTCCATAATTATAACATGACAAAAGAAAAAAAAACAATTAAGCAAAGTCAGACTTTTTTATGGTAATAAAAGGGAGTTAATCCACTGATAATCCATGCAGCGCTGTAGCAAAAATAGTGTCCAAAAAAATCATTACTTTCCACATAGCTTCACTCCCAAAGTAACTTACTTTCACTTTAACATTTGTTTTATAAATTGCAGAGCTTTGTGATAGATTTGCAGATGTTTACTGGATGTGGAAATAATACTACATTATCTTATTGTAAGCAGTAATATTGTTCATGTTAACTTATTAATTAGTCAAACATTCATAAAGGTTACCTGTACATTTTATACAATCATATATTAATCATATATTTCACCATGCGATAGTGCCAGTTCTAAATGCACCATAAAAATTCTAGTGCCTCCCATTCCATTTACAATATTGTACTTCACAATGACCATCTACAAAGAACATTGAACAAATAAGAAAATGGTTAAAACCTGATCCTTTGGTTTGCAGATGATCAATCCTAGAAGCAAATTATATCAAACCAAAAGAACAGAAATTTTTAGTTGCCAGAAATATGTAAAAACTTAAATAATATTTGGTAAAATTGATTCAGAGAAAAAAAGGCAAATTTAAATTTCATTTACTATTTGGCCTCATTTGTTTAGTATTACTAGGTAGTTTCTCTTATTCAAAAGATAGACATCAATAGTTCAATAAGCATTAGTTCCATCAATCAATAATTCCAAGAAACAACTTGAAAATGTTGTGATCTTCTGAAGCCTTGATACAGCTAGAGATTTTGTTGAATGGCACTAACACAGCTATAGTTATATTGGTAATGGTCAGGTTGGGAAATCAAAGTTAATATGTATTTCTTTTACCTGCTTGTGATAAATGTGCAGCATATTGAAATGAAATTGGAAATAGAGAAATTTACAAGGACACCATGCCACCTGATTTTTATAGTAAAGGAAATCTTATGTGTACACATTTGTCTTCCTAAGGTGGTTTCTTTTTACTGCTGGAAAGCGGATATTGAGACAAATGTAATGTTTGAATGTAAAAATGATTGCATTGTATTTTTTAGGAGATTCCATTTTTTATCAACTTGTGATATGACAGAATTTGTTGCACTGTACTGACTAAAGGAGTCACCAACATGCCACAGTACTGACAAAATGATACCGTACCATTTTGTAACTATACGTGTTACTAATGTGTTTATTTAAGAGAGACTTTATATGTGTTGTGAGCTGTAATAAAAGAAAGACTGACACAATAGTGCTAATCACAGCATTCCTGGACAAAAAAATCATCTTAGAGGATTGGTCATTGCAGGACTATTTCATCTTAAACCTCGCATATGATTGGCAAAATCTGGGCAATGTTTACTGGGTTAATCATCCCACCAACAGAATTTCAGTTATCTGGAGATGGTGTTCTCTTGAAGCAGATATAATGCTGCCATCACTGTGTATAGAATGCCATGAACACCTGGCATGATACCACAAACAGTCACATTATCCGGACACCAACCATTTGTGGAACACCCTTATATTTGCTTTAGCAAGGGATCTATGTCACTACCATTTTTATTGACTTTGGTATGCTGCGGCACAGGATCGAACCTGGGGAGTTTAAGTTTTGCATTTACACAGTCAAAATCTTTGCATGTGTGATGTGACATCACTTCCCTGCTTGTTATATTTTTTTATATAATCAAAAGCCAGTATATGAACATTTGAAAATGAACAACCTTCTCACTTCAATTTATTGTTGTTTGGCAGACACATTTAACATTAGCAACTGTTTTGATTTTGAGCAAGAGTTCAGATTATACACACAAAAAAGCATGTTCTATAAGTGTCTGGCAATACAGACACATCCATACCTGTACTCCACCAGTAGGACATCAAAATGTATTCCACAAGAACCCCCAGACTGGACCTGGTAGCGCAATCGGTAGAGCGTCGGCTCCAGGTACGGAAGGCCCCGGGTTCGATCCCAGGCCGCGACATACCAAAGTCGTTAAAAATGGTAGTGGTATAGCTCCCTTGCTAACGCTCATGCAAATATAGGGGTAGTTCCACGACTGGTTGGCCCAGTGTCAGGATAATGTGACTGGGTGTGGTATCATGCCAGGTGTTCTCAGCATGCTATACACAGTGAAGGCAGCACTATATCTGCTTCAAGTGGACACCGTCACCAGATAACTGAAATACTGATGGTGGGACAATAAACCCAATAAACAATAAACAAGAACCCATAGCACTTGACATGGCCCATATAAGAGCTTAATAAGATGGACAAAATATGTATACTTACGTTTAAAGAAAATTGTTGAAAATACAATTCCTAAACCGACTCCAGTTGCTGCAAGGAAAAGAAAGAACAAGAGTTCAAGGCTTAAGTAAACAATACAGCAACAACACAACAGAGTACTAAGCAAGACAATGTTTGAGTCTTTCTTAATTTTTAGCATGAACAAATATAAACTAGTTACACTTAATTCCAGAATTTTGTAGGAGAGTGAAGAGAAAGCTTTCTGTTGAAATTGCCATTTCTGTTAGAACTGTTGTGAATACATCTAGTACAATAACTAACTTGATACTTGTAAAATGTCATTTTAACACCTTGATACTTACTTCGATTAAGACAACTGTGGCAAACTGCTTTATGTGGGTTTTTTTCCCTATCTTCATGAGTTCAACATATAACTTGTATGATTAGAAACTAGCCTTTTACAGAGCTTACTTTGTTAAAAAGTCCCTCTGAAAATAGGCACTTGTGACAAAAAACAACAGAAGAATTAAATAATATTTATTTTTGGCTTCTTCAGAAGTAAACTTAACAATATCAGTCTGCCAGAAACACCTAGCTGTAATTTACTTGGTGTTTCTGTGTAGACTTTCCTCATTGCTGTTCAAGTTGACTGATCTTCAAACCGCTGAGACAAGTTGTTATCAAAGTGAAATCGATTTGAGCAGTGAGCTGTGAAAGTTGTGTTTTTATAAGCAGCTGCTGATTACATTTCTCCATGGCATTATTGATTGGCTGCATGTAAACAAGGACAGTACACGGTTGTGATTGAGATTGAGGTGCATGATAAAACTAGTGAATATAATATTGGTGTGTGTACCATTATGGACATTTACTGTATGTCATTTTTAAACAATGATTATGTACTGTCGAAAGAGATTATGGTATCTTAAAAGGCATAAAAAGCATGATTGTAAACAAAGGTGTGAATAATTACATCTGGCAAGGCAGCAGCATTATTAAAAGGTCAATTAAAATTGAGACCTACTGTTACTCACAGTGACCAGTGACACAATGGGCAAAAAAAACCCTGAAAGTTTGTTTGTTGGGTTAATTGTCCCACCAACAGTATTTCAGTTATCTGGAGACAGTGTCCACTTGAAGCAGATATAGTGCTGCCTTCACCCAGGCATGACACCACACCCAGTCACATTATCCTGGCACTGAGCCAACCAGTCATGGAACTACCCTTATATTTGCTTCAGCGTTAGCAAGGGAGCTATACCGCCATCTTTTTTAAACAACTCTGGTATATTGCGGCCCGGGATCAAACCTGGGGCCTCCCGTACTTGGAGTCGATGGTCTACCGATTGTGCTACCAGGTCGGGTCTACCCGAAAGTATTTATTTTCAAATGTCTAACTTAAACTGAAGTGTACAGACTGTACAAGCTTATACAAGTTTTATGGCTTTTATCAATTAAAAAATTGTGTCATAATTTATCACAGAGTAGGAAAAGATAAAATGTAGAAACAGAAAAGAAATCAAGGGGTGATGCTTAACAATAACAATTGTTATATGCATGCATTCACTTTTAAACCTGCAGATATTATGACCTCCAATAACCTCATGTTTGCAACAGGTGAAATACATTTCTTCCTGAAATGATTGATCACCTGACGGTACACAATAACTTCATACAACACTACAGACATCACAGATCAAGCATGTATAGTACAGACCAAATTATAAAAAAAGGTGTTACTTAATTAGTCAGTCTGTGAGGAATGATTGACAGTCAGAACAGAATATCGGTAAGTGAAAGTGAGAACACCTCTCCGTCATTAAACCTTGACAGCCAAAGAATTTTCTGAACTGGGGATGCGCACAATCTATAAGATTTTTTTACCCATGATTTGAAGCCCAAACTGCACAATCTATAGTCCTTTATGGAATCAATATTTTGTCTTGATTTATTGAAATCATTGATAAGCTAACACGAGAGTTAGTTGATGCCCTATGCTGGGTCAGGTAGACAGACTGTGTGTAATCTAGTCATCATGATCGAGTCTGTGCCCATTGATGGTGAAAAAGACATTTTGTATGAAGTATTTAGACTGTGAGACATCAGACTCGGTATAGGAACCAGTCCATGTAGCTGTACCAAATCAGTATTAAATATACTTTGACATAATACAACTCAGTATTGGACAGGGTGAAGATTCATTTGGCATTCATAAGTGAACGCGCCCTTATTGGTAGAACCGATTAATACTTCCCAACTAAATGCTAGTTCCAAAAGGGCTTTTTTTTAATGCTACTAACAAAATTTAAGTATTAATAATAACTCCTAAATTATGCAAAAGAGAGTTACGGTTCTTGTACATTGCAGTTCTGCTCACTGAGATCCATCTGCCTATGAAGTTTCATGATGACACCTCTTATAGTGTTTGTTATGCTTGAGAGAAAATTATGACAAATGGACAGATGGATGAACAAACGGATGGACAGACAATGCAGTGACTATATGCTTACCCTTTTGGGAGCATAAAAAGTATTCAGAATGGGTAGGTTGACTGAGTGCTGGACAGCCGAATATTGAACTGTGCATTAAGTCATATCATATAACAGGAACTGGATTGATGACATATAATAGTATAGGACTGGGTTGTCACTGCGTACTAAATTGGTGGGTACCAGGTGTTGAGACACTTAATATATTTTGTAGGACTGGGTACAAGAATAGGACCTGGTGCTGGCTCAAATGATTATTGGATTAGGTCATAACTGTACCTATAATCAGTCAGTACTGTGTGAAATGAAAATATCTGTGATTAGGTCTAGTGAATTATTGTTTGAAAAGACAAAGTGTGGATAGTTAGTAGTCTTGCAAGTAAGACATCTCAAATCACATCAAGTCACATGGAATGATTTGTATGGATAAATATTTACCATCAGCAATATCAACGTAAATAGTCACTCGCTTATGTTTGTATAGTCTCATAAATCTATTTACATGAATATTTGTCCATTGTAATGCCAATAAAACCCTTCATCAATTTAAGAGGAATTCATGTGTAAAAACTTTACGGAATTTCTTTATGACAAATAATATGCTTTTTGCAAGTTAAATTTACCAAGATGTGGTTTGAACACACAACCTCCTGCTCCAGAGTCAGGTACTCTACCAACTAAGCTACCTGGGCAGACAGCTCTGGAGAGAGCATATTCACCAACACTACTCACCTCTTTGGCCTTTTTAGAGCTAAGCATCAACTGAACTGAACCATCTGTTTCAAACTTGTTACCCCTCTGACCCGGAGGTCAATCCACACCACGATTCTCGTCGCCACAGTTGTGAATCAATATGTAATAACCCAAAATGGAAAATGAACCCACGACCACATGCTCCAGAGTCAGGTGCTCTACCATCTGAGCTACCTGGCAGACAGCTCTGGTGTGAGTATATTCCCAACATAACAAATGAAAACAGTGATTTCTTCTTCACTTAGCTAAAATGGTTAAGACTGAAATTTACTGTCTAATATACTTCTATGTAACATTAAATAGGTGTGATGAAACTAGTGTTACAGTTTTACTCAATTGATGCCATTCCGCTTATTTCAAGTAGTTCGGCTAGATAATTAATACATTGTCAAGGTTTACTTTCGTTTCTACAACATCACTACGAAGCATAGACCTGGGAAATGGACAAGTTTTAAAAGACAGTAATGTAAGTTATTTAAAGTTCTTTTATTTTAAACAATTGGCAAATAATGCAATAGTTAGTATGTTTGTCTTGTTATAATGCTGGTTTATATGATTCAATGTAAAGCACCATATTGACAGTTGTAGAATGGTGCTGACCGTCAAGGTGATCACAGCAAAAGCAAAAACTGCTTATATACTGGTTGCTTACTGGGACTTTGGTTAGTAAAGGGCTATTAGGAGAAACTCAAATGTGTAACTTGGATTCAGACATACATGTAATCCTCGTTCAGACATGCAGCTTCTCTGAACCCCCATTATATATACATAGTACCGGGTCGCAGTAGTAATAAATAATATGAAGCCAGTGGATTTAACCCATTGACGTTGTACTAGGTCATAGTAGGACTGAGTGTTGGATTGGGTGTGGGCCCGTGTTAGTTATGATAGTTTATACAGACTGGGATGTACCGAGTGTTGGAGCGGGTTTGTATTTTTAGGTCGTACTGTGTTATAGGGACAGGGTATATATATATGGTGTAGTATAGGACTCCGTGCAGGATGGGGTGATTGTTGCCTCAAGCATTAAGACTTAGTAATGAATAAGTCGGTAGTGATGACCGCGCGTTATGATTTGTATATAGGAATGAATGTTTGATTGCGTCGGTACTGAGTACAGTATCAGTCAGTACTGCCTGTTGGTAAACGGGTCTGTGTTTATGTTAGGTTTGTGTGTATGGGTCCAAGTAAGACTGGGTGTTGGACCGAGACAGACCGTGCAATTAACTGCATGCAATATATTTTGTATATAGCTTGGGAGTTTGTATATATATCATATTTGTATAGTTAGATCCCAGTATTAGTCTGTATGTTCATGGCCCGACGCACCTTACAGAGGGTTTGGTTATGCATTACGGGACCAAACTTAAGTTTTGCTACATGGTTTAGCAGAGACCGCCATAAGACATTGCATATCTGCTAAAAAGGTTAAAACAGGAATATCAGCATATAAAATTATGAAAGGCAGACATAATATCCGATGGCTTCTCGAGTTATGTGAAGGACTAGGTGTTAAGTGCCCACAAGTTTGACAACTATCAAAATTGTATATGAGGTAAATATTTACATTAATAAAAACAACGCTGTTTATGCATTCAAGCCATTAATTGATTTTATATAATTGTCTTGAATAAAAACTTACTTTATACTCTAGGGCATTTTTTTTCAAAAGCCGCAACATTCGACCTCTGTACAAAACGTGAATCAACTGAAAGTTTAAGATACATTCTGATGTGACACTCAACATAAAAGGTTTCTCGCATTTTTTTGTTACAGGAAATTCTCACCAAACTTTATTCCCGTGTCAGCTAGACAGCGATCCCACTTTTGACCGTAAACATCTTCTGACCTCACGTTTTCGTCAGCCATTTTGAAGTTGAAAGGTTTGTTTGTAAAAAGTCTCAATCGCGCCCTTGAATTTGGAACAAGTTCTCACTATTCTGAACACAGGGTTTAACTAATGTAGTTTATTGCATATTGAAAATTCCAACAGCTTGACTGTTGGGTTAAAAGCTGTTGGGTTAACCTTTTAGCGACGTGGTTGAGTGTTTGCCTTCAGAACTGAAGGTCCTGAATCCGATCCCAGTTAGGGACAGGATTTTTCTCTCCTCACCCCTCTCCAGATTTACTTTAATATTGTCAGAAGTGTTTGACCGACTCAGATTGTTGCCTGCAGGGTTATTCTGGACAGCTTACTTGTGTCTGCCTTCAGAAATGAATTCTAAACAATAATTGATAGTCTGAATTTTAAATAAAATTTTAAATCTGACCAATCATATCAACATTTACTCCACGAAATAACTGATTGGTTATACAAGATGACAGTACACTGGTCTGGCCGCATGTTAAAATTAGTGAATATGATGTAAGTGTGTGTACCATTATGGAAATTTACTGTATGTCATTTTTAAACAATGTACATGCATTGTTGAAGAAGAATACAACTTTTATAAAAAATATTTCATGGGTCTGACCAGTCAGTTTTATACAAGTTCTGCATATAGGTTATTTCATAAAAGTTTTAAATGATACATGCTTTTATATGGTGTATAAGGCAAGGTAAAGCCTCTTCTTTGTCTACTTTAGGTTTAACATTTTTGTTTGTTTATAGTCAATATCAGTAGAGAAACAACTTCGGCTAAACCAATTTATGTTTGTGGTTAAAAGAGAAAATATAGAACCAACTTCTTTTAACTGATCTTAATCTCACTTAGCTCCCATTTGTTGTGTAGAACTAGTAGAAATGTAGAAACTAGTGATCAGTACCTTGAGCAATGTGCTATAAATAAAATAGTCTTTTTCAAGATTAACAGCTAGTGGAAGGTCAAGTGTCTCACTCCAATGTCTTTGTCACCAGAACACATATCCTCATGTCTATCCTAACCACTTCTTAGCAGTTTATGTGAGTGCAGTTAACTTTTACTAGTAAGCAGATTGTGGCAGCCCCGATACAAGCACAGTGTGGATAGGACTTTGATATGTCTTGGTCCAGGATTAAAGTCTCAAAAATACCAGATTCTGGGGCATTCATGATCAAAATTGTCATGTATTTGACATCCTGTGGTTTAAGCAGCCTGGTTAGCTCAACAGCCATAGGTTAAGCTCCAGACAAGCTGCACATTTTTCTACATTACAGAGGCAAAGAATGACAACAAAGAATTTGGATGATATTACATAATTTAATCAATGAATAAACCCAAAAGCATAAGGAATATATTATAAGGTGGACCCAGGCCAATTTAAACAATGTTGATTACAATAGGACAATATCAAGGCTTCAAATTACAGATGACAATGGTTAATTGGTTAACCTCTTCCCATGTATTTTCAAGAACTGGAAGCTAAATAAATAAATAAATGGATGTATCCAATTTTATGTAATGCTATACACCATTAAATGGACAAACCTTAAAAAAGATTTTTAACCAGTTATCTATTTTATAACCATTGCCATCCATACATTAAATGCAGATTGAATTTAGGTGTGTAGGGAGATACTGCCTAACTGAAGGACCAACAAGCATCTTTAAATGTCACTTGTATACATTGTATTGTACTGGTATATTTGCTACAAAATTAACATCATTCTGACCTTTTTGTAAAACATATATTGTTCATGCTATATACTGATTTCACTATTAATTTGCACTTTTTATCACTTTCATCAGAAATATCATCAATATTCTCCAGACAAGTAATCTGAAATGGCTTGACCATGTTGAATGAAGTACTGGGTGGATATCACAGGTCTGTACACTGAAGGTCACTCACTGGACATCGAGCTCCTGGCAGACCAAAATTTAGTATAAAGAGACTGTGTGTTCAGGTTAAGGCAGTGTCGATCCACACGAAGGCCATGCCTGGAGGAGTAAAATTCGATCTCAACTGAACAGACAGGCCTCAACCCCCACAAGAGGAATAATACAAGACCTGGATAATATAAATTGGATATTGATAGATGGATGATCTTATCAGTTATGTTTCCAGGAAGAAATTACGTGAAATCAACACAATTCATTTATTGTTTCCTTATTGACTTGTGATATGAAAGACATGGTCATGATTTGGTTATATTATGTTAGTATAATTGAGCCATCAAAAATATAAAGAGTTGCAATATTTGAGAATCAGCGACAAAAACTTAAACACAAATTAATAAAGAGCAACCTGCTAAATAGTTATGCTAACCCATAGCTAAAATATGTTACTGTAGAAGAGTAGCTTGACAGAAATCTTTGATTGTTGTTGTTTTTAATAAAGTATCAAAAGGGAAATAACTCAGTGTTATTTTGATAGTAAGAGTGGTATCCCCTCAAAAAAGAGCCGGAATTTTATAACTACCAGAACTATGGGATAAAGAGAATAAATGAAGGTTTTATGCAAAAAAAAAAACACACACACACTATTTATCTGAAGCTCTGGTGGGAAAATAACTAATAGGATTAAATAACAGTAAGCAAAACTCATGTTATCAAATAATTGTTTAAGAATGCAGAGCTCTATGTAATGGGCATGAATTACAGTGCAAGAAAAAGTTCTCCTAATTCATAACCAAACCATACAATGCTGGAACTGACTATTATGTCTGTGGTCACATAGAGATAATTCATTAAGTTCAAGCAATGTAGGGTTAACCATGAGAAGAACAAACTACTGGACATAACTAATACAAGATCTCATATAAACTTGGTGATAGAAGTGGTATTTTAATGTGGTATAATATTGATGATTGACACTGACACAAACATAAATGCAAATCAGTTTTATCACATTAAGGGAATATCATCAGTGTAAATTATAATAAATGGCAAAGTTACATATGTTCTTATTAAAATGTTGCAAGTGAAGCAGTCACATTTCAAACTATTGAAGATCTCACAAAAGCATATTAAAAAACTAGACGGGAAACATATAATAGTCATATAACAATTATTGGCAAGGATTGATGTAGGATTATTTAAACTTTGGAAGTTATTATAAGAAAGCTAGAAAAAAATAATCTCCAGTCTTAGATTATGTTTGTTGAAAGTATAATAATGTGGGAAACTTAAATAACTAAAAGGCTATAACAATGCCAATAAGCCAATTCCTTACAAAGAGTTTTCCATTATTGCAGGCCTCAATTTAAATAAGAGAAAAAAACAAACATGCCCTGACCCAACTCCCCCTATGACCTTGACCTTTGAACCTCTGTCCCCACAATCTATAGGGGTCTTCTACGACCAATTTCCCTACCAAGTTTAAAGACCGTAGCTTACTGTTTCTCTTGATTTCGATAAAACAAAGTGGTCTACCAAATCGACCGACTTACCTCAACAAAACAATATGACCCACTTTAATGAAGTACACAAAACAGTGTGTGTATCTGACTTAAAATAAACCAGAGGTATTGCTTGTCAGATTTATTATCCCACTAACAATTGTTCAGTTATCTGAAGATAGGTCTCTTCAAAATGGCATGCTTAAGTCTTATAATGTTTCCAAGGTCCTGATTGGTCTGATACAAGCCTGATATTTTCAAATCTAATCAGATGCTTACAATCATGGATTAAGTCTGAACTGATGTATTGTAGATCAAGAACAAAATATGTCAGCTATAATAAAAACTTAAAGGTACATCTATCTTGTAGTCAAAGTTTTACTTTTCTTTACATTTAATTCTTTCACACTTCTCTTCATTCTATGACTATCATCTAGGCATTCATTCTTTCGACAACCTTGTTAAGTTAAACATATTTACACAAGTAACAAAAAGCTACAAAACTAACACAAATTATTAGAATGAAATATCCCTGAAATTATTATTTAACATCTTCTCATGAAAGTTTACATACAAACACAGTCAATGATCATTTTGTTCACCAAATGGGAAGACTGCACTTTACCAATAATTATTATGTACTAGTGCTACATGATTCCAAGCATACCTGTAACTTTCTTATATATGCCAGCCTCAAACCCCCATTTGCACAACCATCACCAGCATAAAGAGAATGAAAACTGATATTGTGCGGTCTAACCTTAACAAAATCCATAAAAAAATAACCACTTATGCATAAAGACACAATCATTATATAAAACATGTGATGTTCAACAAAATCGATAAGAAAGATCATTAAAATTGGTCTACTCCAGTAACCGTATGTAAATGCTTCCTTTTACTAAAAAATGATAACCAGGTTGACACACTTCAGGTATTCATGTGGTCTACATAATGTATGAGATTTATTGGCAATCAAACTTGGTAATAAAAATGAGTCCACAAATCACCGATTACAATGATAATATTAATCATGAATACCCAACATGACATGTTCTGTTGTTAAAATTGCAAAATTATTAGCTGTAAGCCAATGTATTCAATAATAATTAACAATCTTATCATAATTCTTGTTATTTATTGAAAATATATAGGTATAAGGATATAAAATTTAGTAAGAATGAGAAAATGCCCCCTTAATCATGAGAAAGGTGTACATGTTGGAATCGTTTTGTTCACTTTGAGACAAGACAACTGGTGAAAAAACTTTTAAAGAGAAAAGGGAGTATCTTCTGACAGTATGAATGCTTGCAGAGTTTAACTTCCTGTCAATAATCTCTGTCATCACAAGATGGTGCTCATTTACAATAGATAGTGGGCTGCCTTTACTAGAATAGTATGCAATGGCTGTATGACAACCACACCTAGTTACATTAACCTGACACTGGATAGACCTGTCTTTGAAATGCCCTTGTAAACAGAACATGAGCAAGAAAACAGCCACCACTTTTAACAACTTCAATGTATCAACACATATTTTTTTATTACTGAAACACTATTGTGGTAAATAATGATTTTGTTTACTACTACTGATGCAACTAATCAGTATTATGCTCTAACATACAAACCAGTCCAATTTTTGTCAAACATTTTCTATTTTGATGAAGGAAAAAAACAAATTCTAAATGTGTAATGCCCAGGTAAAGCAATTTCACACATACAACTACATTATTTTATAAGCCTTGTATTTTGTGGTATTTACTTGTAATTGGGACTCGCTATCAAGGGATGCTTCTAAGTATTCATCTCTGAAATGTATATTGCTGTATTATATTATCATCAACACATTCAACAGTTTATAAACAAAGTAAGTTTTACGTTTATGTAAATAAAAGAGACCCCAGTTAAACATGCACAATATAAATGCCAACGAACATGTGACGTGACCAAGCTCCATTGATTCAATTTTAAATTAAAACAAACGTTATTTTAATCCAAAATAAATGATGAATAATGCATGAACAAGGGTAAAACTAATTCACCATCAAAATCTTAATGATTTAGCCAGCAGTGCCATTAATGCCCGTTCTTCTTGTCCATCGCAGGCAGTAAGAGCTTCTAACACATCATTTCGAGAGTAACCCTTTTCGACTAAACGTTTCACTGTCGCCTCTGGAAATGTTCGTTGTGCGCCACTAGCACCACCTACTGAGCTTGAACTTCCAGCAGAGGAATGACCTGAGTTGTTCGAAGCTGCACTGCTGTCGGTATTTTTCAATGCACTACTTTTGGCGGCTGTGTTTGTGTTTTGACCTCCTGAAAACAAAAGAATGTGTTTACGAATATATCCTTTAAAAATAATTATAATTATAATACTAGTTATAATAATTACAACAACAAAAATAAAGCAATTTTAGTAATTTAACTATCTATGTTTTAATTTTGAAATACACTACAGTGACCAATTATGATCATTATAGCAATGTCCGCATATTTTGGTGGAGAAAGACCCCAGACAAATGTCTTGGTAAAACCATAGGCATATCACAGGTCAGCCAGAAGACCCTTCCAGCCCTCAACCCTGAACAGGACTCGAACCCACACAATTGGAGTTAGCATTCAGAGAAAGTACAAGATGATTACAATAACCACTACAACATGGGCACCTCTATTAATGTTTGATGCTGTGTCATATTAGTCAGTTAATTGATCTTTCAACAAATAATGGAAGTGAGTCAAGTTATGAATACAATAATGTTAAGTCAGAAAACTTGCTTCTTGTTGTTGTTTACATTTTCCCAGTGTATGTTCATGCTTTCTTTTCGATCTGACAACAATAGAACAACAAAGCACATCATACACCTCTAAAATTAACTGGGCATTCAATTGGGCAGCAGATAATATTGACAAAACTAATAATTTATCAACCTCCATTACCTACCAGACCATTAAAACTCACACTAAAAAAAGTAAACTACATAGAATTCTAAAAAATGAGACAGAACACGCCAAAAATGTTTACTGATAATAATTCTATGTGCATGTGTGCACGAGAATGTTACATAGTATGACAGATGATTGGAATATAAAATGTTTACTATACATTCTTGAAAGAAATGTTTGATAAAAATAATATATTTAACTTAATGTATCTATTTCCATTAAACCATGTGCTGAAATAAAAAAATATGTAACAACATCTTGACATTATCAAGAGAATGTTTCCATAGTGTATCTTTATGTTTAAAGGTGCACTGCATTCATAAGTGTGTTAAATGTAGTAATGAATTACATGGTACATATAATAATCAGGACAGAACACAGCAGAGAAAAGTTTGACCAAAAACCCCCCTAAAAAGATCACAAATGTGTAAAACATGTGAAGTCTAGATAGCAAGCCAAGTGTAAAATAACACAGACAGTTACTGGTATTAGGGGAAAGGATGGGGAAAGAATGTCAAGAGTGAAAATATGTAACTGAATTGACAAACTCACAATTCTTTGTTCATATTAAAAACCTGAAACAAAATAGTTTTTGTCTTCTTCAGTACATCATAATTTATAAGTAATAATCGAAAGAACCATGTTGAATCAAATAAACATAGTATTCAGGGAGAGCACATATGCATGGATATTATTTTCACAAAATCAAAACAAAAAAATCCCAATTGAAACAGATTAAGGTGTACTTATTTCAAGGGATTCCAGGCTACTCTCTCACTTAGAATATAAAAAGAATTATATTAAACTGTGACAAAACAACAGACAACCAGCCTGAAAAACTGGAACCAGTCAACATGAACAGAATGAACAGACAGCATTTTAAATGTTTCAAACAAAACAGTTACTTTTTATGCTGAGCTGGAAAAAACAAGACCATACTATCAGCATTAATGTAAGGCAGATAATAAATAAGCAAATAAATATATGTCTAACTTGAGATGTCATTAAAAGTTATTGATAACCGTGGTTTCCTTGCTATTTTATGCTTCACCATATTTTACAAGCAAACAAATTGATGGGCAAAAATATCTACTTTATAATCCAAACTACCTGATGGGGGCATATAACAAGAGGGCCACGATGGTCCTTAAGCGCTCACCTGAGGCGCAAGCTTTTAAAAGGCTCATATCTAGCAACAAGTAATTAGGAGTTATTTACTTAAGAAATCTTTGGTGAAGATTGCACCATAAGTGTGGCCACTGGACTAACATATTCTAGAATTTTACCTAGAGAACTACTGAATCCAAGTAACCTACTTCAAAACAGATCTAAAACTTCATACAGGCACAAATTCTAGCTAAGTTTGGTGAAGATTGGGACATAAATGTGGCCTCTAAGAGTGTTCATAATGTTTTTTCTAAAATGTGACCTAGTGACCTAATCTTTGACCCCACATGACCCTATTACAAGCTTATCAAAGATTTCATGCAGGCAAATATTCTGGTCAAGTTTGGTGAAGATTGGACCATAAAAATTAATGTGGTCTCTAGAGTGCTCAAAAGGTTTTTTAAAAAATTTGACCTAGTGACATACTTTTTGCCCCACGTTATCTGGTTAAGAACTCATCTATGATTTCAAGAAGGTAAACATTCTGCCGAAGTTGGTTGAAGATTGTACCATAAATGTGGCCTCTAGCATGCTTACAAGGTATTTCTAAAGGTTGACCAAGTGACCTACTTTTTTACCCCACGTTATCCAGTTAAGAACTCATCTATGATTTCATGCAGGCAAACATTCTGGCCAAGTTTAGTGAAGAATGGGATATAAATGTGGTCTCAAGATTTTTCTAAAATTTGACCTAGTGCCCAGTGTCATAGTTTCTGACAAAAACAGTTTGAGACAGTGTTTAACTAATGTCACAAATATAATTTTTTATTAAATTTCTATGAACTTTTCTTTTTATCATTCAATAGATGATATGCAACATACATGTATTTACATTCTTTGAATGAAGAAACAAGCTTAAAAAGGATTAAACAGGCATAAAATCCTCCATTTGTCCATAAACGGTTAATTAAATTTAATTAAAAAGTGTTGTGGGGGAGGGTGTTTAACTTTTTTTATTAACTATCATAATCGTTTGCTAACAAAATCGTGTAAAACTAATATTAATTGCACATAAACTGTTATTCGCTATTTGATAAAATAAAGTTAATATTCCTGCTGTTGCTGAAAATAAAACAACCAAAATACCCAGGAATGACAAAAACATTTGATTCTATTCTTTTTGTATCCTCCTAAATTTACTAAAATCTCTTATCATCCCTTCCCCAGTACCTGCTGCTTCTTCTGCTGACTGTTGCAGAAGCTTGGCCAGATCCCCATCTTCAGTTTCCATGTCCAATCCTTCCTGCCCAGTCTGGTTGATACGCGCATGCGCAGGGAGCTCATTCTCATGTAGGAATGCTGTCCTTGTCCCGGTAGTGCCTATCACTAACTCATTGTTCTTTAAGTCTATCAAACACTGCAAGAGATAGATTTTTCGTTGTTGTTTCCAAAACACATAACATCAACACAATTATGATCATGATAATGATTTCAATCTTTTATGGGTGGAGGAAGACATACGTCTGGGTAGAACCACCATCACACCACAGGTAAACTGTTATTACAAGTCTTAATCCACCATGAAGTAGAATAAATGGGAAATTCTTCTTTTGATTTCACTTTAAGGTATAAGTTCTTTAAAGAAAACTCTTTGTCATATATTAATGGTGCCGTTATCCTAGTCCTGCATATCACTGAAGCAATAACAACAAGAAGGCCACGATAGTTCTTAATTGCTCACCTGAGGACACAGGCTTTTAGTAGACTAATATCTGGCATCAAGTAATTAACAGTTTACTTAAGAAATCTTTGGTGTGGTCAATGGGCTGATAACAACATTTCTATTATTTGACCTTGAGACTTACTGATCCCACATGACACTGTTCATAACTTTCCAAGATTTCATGATGGAAAACATTTTGGCCAGGTTTAGTGAAGATTAGTAAGTTCAAAAGTTTTTATATAAGATTTGACCTAATAAACTACTTTCTGAACCCATGTGAACCAGTTAATGAGTTCATCCAAGATTTTATGCAAACATTCTGGTCAAGTTTGATGAAGACTGGGCCATTTATGTGGCCTGTAATGTGGTTACAAGGTTTTTCTAAGATATGACCAGGTCACCTGGTTTTTGACCCCACCTTACACAGTTAGAAACTCATTAAAGACTTCATGCAGACAAACAGTCTGGCAAAGTTTGGTGAATATTTGGCCATAAATGTGGCCTCCGCTGTGTTCACAAGGTTTTTCCATGATTTGACCAAGTGACCTACTTTTTCAACCACGTGACCCAGTAATGAAATCATCCCAGATTTATTGCAGGCAAACATTCTGACCAAGTTTAGGGAAGATTGGACCATAACTGTGGCCTTGAGTGTTCACAAATTTTTTTCCCTAAAATTTGACCTAGTGACATTATTTTTGACCAACATTACCCAATTATGAATTTATCGAAGATTTCCTGCAGACAAACATTCTGACCAAGTTTGATGAAGACTAAATAAAAACTGTAGTTTCCAGTGTGTTCACAAGCAAATTTTGAAGCTGCATGCAGGATACTGGATGAAGGGGTATCAGAAAAGCTCACGTGCAATTGTTGTGCGAAGGTGAGCTAATAATTTGTTGTTCTTTGTAGGTGGTATCTGACAGTTTGCCAATATCAAATACATGTAGCAATATATAATGCTTGTTTGGGGTAATCTTGGCATGATTTCTACAATAACTTGTACAGTACCCTAAGCAAAGACAACTGTAAACACTACCTCAATTTTTAGACAGTAAAAATCAGATAAACAATGTAAATGTCCATTATTTCCAAGTCTGAAAACATGATATGGATTTCTGCAAAAATTAAATATCAACGTTACAGACAAAATTAACCAGGTGATGAAATAATGTAACCTCAAAAGTCTGTGGTCACATGGTTTTCTTTGATAACAACTGCTAAATGTGCAGCATGGCTTGGATAGGAAATACATGTTTGTAATGATGAGTGGTGGGCTATGTTTCATATTTTACTTAGATGGATCGTGGGATCCTTTTATATAACAATAATTATTTGGATGTTTGAGAGAAACAAATGGGATCCAACCTGTTGGGTGTCACGACTGAGACAATAAAACAGTGCAAGGAAGTTAATACATATAGTCAATTCACTTTTGCTTTAAAGTAAATGGTGCAACAGATGAAATCTTTTTTAGTTGTATTGCTGTTAATTGCCATACCGGCAAAGTAGCTGTATCTCACTTGTGCCAATCACTACCTCATAGTTCTTTAGTATATCAAACACTGCAAGAGATTTTATGATAAATTATTACAGCTGTCTCTCGAGACTATAAGCTTCATGCTATTCTCTTATGTTCTTGAGGAATTTTGTTGTATGTGCAAGAAAGATGGCTTTGTTTCAGCTGTGTTTATCACCCACACACTGTTTATTAAGCCTACCTAACATTAGACAATAAATTTAGATTAATATATCTGTCAAACAATGCAAACATATCTTCAGTGTCTATTTATATTTGCTGTCAAAGTAGAATGTGCCTTTATATTTAGTCCCTATTTATATTAACTGATACTAATAGAATAAAATGCCAAGTGAATAAGTTTTAGTGGTCCCAAGTTAAAACTTCATGGCACAATTCTGTAAATGTTGAATAAACCGAAATGGATAGTAAGTGAATTTTTACATATCTTATATTGAAGGTAACCTAAAATATATTTAGGAAGGGTTTAGAGATCTATGACCATTTGGTTTAAGATGAAAATCCACGTAGCACAGTCATACATTTGGATGTATTTACCTGATGTCGTTTGAGCATATCTAGCCCTAGTAACATATCCATGGGCTGCTGTTCCAGGATGGAGAATGACGAGTTGAGGAAGTCATTCTTGATCTGGATGTCCACTA
Organism: Sinonovacula constricta; assembly: GCA_007844125.1. Taxonomy (NCBI): domain Eukaryota; kingdom Metazoa; phylum Mollusca; class Bivalvia; order Cardiida; family Solecurtidae; genus Sinonovacula; species Sinonovacula constricta. The sequence goes on from CM017566.1 coordinate 32,972,561, forward strand.
AAATCACACATATATTCAAAACTATAGAGGAAGGATTAAATTAGTATTTGTATCTCTATGTGACTACAATGTTTTGAGAATGGTCTTATTCTGTTTGCCACAAAAAGGCATTAAACAATTATTATTTTTTTTTTTTGATTGGTTCAATGAAGAATTCTACTCAAATTTGGCCAAGTGATTGCATGAAACTGCGTATGAGATTATTCAAGTCAAACTTTGGCAATTTCCAATATTGTAAAAAAAAAACTCAAATATAACCAAAACAATACTTAAGAATGAACTCAAGTTTGGATATTAATAACCTTGAGTGAGGCATGAGGTAAACTCAATTTCCATATTACCTTAGAACATGATTTCACTGAAAGTTTGTTACTTCTGGCTCTGATCAGCAACATATTTTATTTACCTAGATGAACTCTGCCTATAATTTTCTGTGTGCCAACTCCCTTGGCAATGCCTGCCCATCTTCGATCAACTAGCCGCATGATGCCACATCGCTCGGCACATTTCTGACTCATTATGGTCATTTGAGCACCTACAGAGAAACAAAAGTAAGCAAACATAAATGGAGCTTAAGATATTTTAAATTGTGCATTTTTTATTTCTAAATCATTAAAAGATCCATTTAGAATTATGATCAGATTACGGGAGAAAAATTAAGTGAACTACAAATTGACAGAATATCCAATGTCCATATTAGAGCTGTGACTATATCATTGATGTATCAACGAATTTTTACACAATACAGTATCCAATACCATGTAAAATTATCAATAATTTACAATATGGTTACAAAGAAAACAAGAGCACCACAAGGTGAAGCAAAATATACGCATCAATTGAGTACTTTGAAAAAAAACAACTGCTGTGCACTCTTGTACAATGTAGTATGGCAAAGTTTTGGACCACACTATGGGTTATTGCTAGAAAAACTGAAATGAAAGTAGAATAACAAAAAAAAATCTTTAATCTGCCAAACTGCTGTGCACTTTTGTACAATGCACTCTAGCATTATTGTTGACTGCAATCTGGATAATTAAAAAAAATCAAAGGGGAATAACATCAAATATACACAAATTTACGGGACAGTAATGGAATTTATGTAGAAAGAGGAGTTACTCAAAAATAAGAAGAGCAGAATGATGGTTCTTGTGCATTGCACTCTGTTTTAATAAGATCTATATACATATGAAGTTTCAAGTCGATAGCTTTGATAGTGTAGGAGTATGGTGCAGACAAACATCAAGTACGAAAACTGAACTAAGGGAATAACTCCAAAATCATGAACTGTACAGTGATGGTTCTTGTGCATCTTGCGGACAGACATTCTGACCAAGTTTAGTAAAGATTGGATAAAAACTGCTGCCTCTAGTGTGTTCACAAGCAATTGTTGATGATGGACAATGCACGTCACAAGACAGATGAACGATTATGTGAAAAACTCATCTTGAGCACATTGTGCTCTGGTGAGCTAAAGAAAATATAGAAATATAGACATGAACAATTATTTGTGTTTTTAAAGTTACTAATGACCAATCAGTTAATTTAAATTAAAATGAAATACATTGGTGAAGTAAGTTGACACATATTGCTTCAGACAACAAATATTGTGATACATTTTTTCTGGCGATACCCAGCTCTAGTCCACATCCTCAATATTGCAACATATTGTAGATAATGTCCAGACACCTTCCCACATGAAATGAATCACATCAACACCTATATCTATGCCACACAGTGAGAAATCAAGGGGAAACATACAATTACTATCAGATTACTGATTCAGCCTAAATAGTGAACCTTAAAGAAGGACTGGAAATTAAAATGACTTTTTCCTGATTTGATTAATAACAAACAAGATTATAATAATAAAAAAATAAGAAAAAATAAGAAAAAAAGAATCACCTGAGTCAACAAATGCCTTGACAGGGTGACCATTGACCTCACAATCAATGTAAAGCATGTGGACCTGGCCAAAACTTTCAGGCACATGTTCTATAGCTGTCTCCATGTTGCTCTCAACGTTCTTCAACCTGGCAGAGATAGAAAAGTACTATCCTTAACAGAATAAGTAAATGTAAATACAGATTACAGTACAATCAGCTTTATTTGCAGAAGAAGGTGGTTTACTTTTCATTGATTTTGTTTTTTGAACCTTATTATTTATAGATGCCTTCATGTGGCTCTCAAACATATTCAATGACCAGGAGGAAACAGATTTAAGTCAGCTAACTAAACATCAGCTTAGAATTCAATAAACCATACCTTTACCTTAAAGAAAATTAAAGAAATCTCAATAGTTTGTTCCAAATGCGTGATCACACACCAAACAGAAACAACAGTATTTGTCTTTTGTCAACATACCTGATTTCTTCAGCAATCAACTCCTGGGCTCTTGGGTCGAATGGATCCATCTGTAAGAGCCGCATCCTCTCTCGTTCTTTGTCCAGCTTCTCTTTCTGCTGCTTGTTGAATATCGCAACAAATTGTTCTGGAAACCACAGATATTTCACAATAATACTGCAAAGAGTCTTCTCAGTAAACATTTTCTTATGAAAATAAGAGAACTAATCTAAAGCCAACTGTCATTACTTACAAGAAAAAAAGAGTCAGTACACACTTGTTTGGCAAACTCCAGATATACTATCTGAGATATATGTTTATGTTTATTGGGTTTATAGTCCCATTAACAGTTTTTCAGTCATCTGGCGACTGTGTCCCCTTGAAGCAGATATAGTGCTGCCTTCACTGTGTATAGCATGCTGTGAACAGCTGGCATGATACCACACCCAGTCACATTATCCTCATCCCTGGCCAAAGAGTCGTGGAACTACCCTTATATTTGCTTAAGTGTTAACAAGGGAGCTATACCACTACTATTTTTAACAATTTAATTTATTATGTTGCAGTCCAGGATCGAACCTGTGGCCTCCCTAACCTGGTGTCACAGCTCTACCGATTGAGCTATCAGGTCCAGTCTCTGAGAAATAACTAATTTCATAGTTGTATAAATCTTTTATTGTTAAAGGAATCTCTCAACACTTAAAACACACACACAAATGCAGACTTGACACAAATAAATTTTAAAAGTTAAGAACTGCTCAACCATTGAAACATTTGTCAAATGTAATTGCATTTTACCTAATTATATAACTATAAATCTTATCTTGAAAGTGTCTTAAACTGGTCTCTCTGGAATGTCTCACCTTCATCCCCACTTTCTAGGGCAGCCGACAGGGGTGGGTTTCTTTCTTTGAGCAGAGCCCGTTCATGGGGGCTGTTCTCTATGAGACGTCTCAGCTGCCTTGGATCTATACCACCTGGAAGCTGCGGATTTGGTAGTCTTGGGGAGCGGGACACACCTGAGGCACCTGGGATTGCAATGCTACCAAAGTCCAACTCAGGCAAGGCTGAAAGGAGAATTTTAAGGGCATCATGCCATAAGCAAAGCAGTGTGAGTCTGGTCTGGAACAGCAAGGTTTAAAGCAAATACCATAACCACCCCATGTAGACAGACCTTTATGTCATTTAATTACTTTCTATATGGCCTAAAAAAACCCTGTTCTGTTAGGGTCACCCGGCCCCACCTAAAAATATGACTGACTGTACCATTTTTTAGGTCTGTAAAAAAAAATTGTCGCACTTCGTATTGAAGAGGTACAGCAATGAAAAGTTTTTAACTTCAGCCATTGCTGACCTACTTAAAAATATTGACTTCCAGTAATATCATGGTAAAAGTTTAGACCTACGATATTAGCTGATACGTCTATAATATATTCCAACTGTTACCTTGTAACTTGTCAATCAAACAAGGGGTCATAGGTTTGAGGAGCCAGTATGGTTTGAGCCGATTCTACCCAGAAATTTAAATGTCTACAATGGGGAAAAAAAAACTGTTTTACTTTCTATTATATTATCATGTTCTGTATTAGCCATTGTATCAAAATCTATAAATTGTGTCTCGTTCAGCCATGTCATGACCTCTGTGCAGTACAAGGTGTCTTTATAAAGCTTAAGAGCCAAACGAAAAACACTTAAAACCACAATGTATTTAATGTGGAAATATGATGAGGTAATAATATGATTTGACAAAAAATTCAAAATAAAACATGTATTTTCAATAGTTTGTGTGAGAGTTCATTTTCTTCATTATTTTAACGTTTTTATAACAATTTAAAATACATGCTTTATTTCAATCATACACAAAATAGCATTAATTT